>UESW01001393.1:0-98655 GCA_900491605.1 Calamus simplicifolius | reverse complement strand
GGCCGCCCAAGACTGGGGACGCCCAGGACTGGGGGCCGTCCAGACTCTAGGGGCCGCCTAGGACCGGAGGCCGTCTAGACTCTAGAGGCCGCCCAAGACTGGGGGCCGGCCAGGACTGGGGGCCGTCCAGACTCTAGGGGCCGCCTAGGCTCTGGAGGCCGCCCAAGACTGGGGGCCGTCCAGACTCTAGGGGCCGCCTAGGCTCTGGAGGCCGCCCAAGACTGGGGCCGCCCAGGACTTGGGTCGCCCAAGCTACTTTTTATTTATTTAGTTTAACTATTTTGTTCATTATCTATATCACTAGTTAATGCAAACAAAGATGCACAAAAGTGATAATTGTTGGCCTCACATCAACTCTTTAAGAGTTTTCAATTATGCTCCTTGAATTGCTCTAAGAATTGCTTAAGGTTCATGGCCTCACATCATGATAAGTAATGAATCATTTCAAATAAAAAGAATAAAAATGAATTTAAAATTTATTATTAATTTATTGATTATAATAGAGTTTAACTAGAAAAATATAAAAAGACCTTTTAAACTTATAGACTTTCCTAATTTCTATAGCATGCAGTTTTTTTTTTAAAAAATAAGAAAATAATATCAAATAAACATATAAAAATAGATTCTTAACTTCTAAGTAACTTCTAACTCATCTAATAAAAGAAATTAGCATAGAAATCCAACAAAAATAAAGGAAAATTCATCGTTGCCATCATGGATATGGAATGACATTTTCTTAACTTTGTAAAAGTTTGTCAATATAACACATTTTTGATAATCACTAGTAACTTTTCCATCTAGTCTTTATTTGAGTGATTCAAAATGCTTGAAAATCAATCTTAATGATGGCCATCATAACAGTTAGTTGAAAAGTTTAACTTCATCAATATTGATGTTCTTTTTAATTGATATACACTAGAGCAACTTTTTCTAATATGACTGGATATAAGCTTCAAAGTACAAACTTTTTAAGTTTTAGCAATGTTCCTTTATATGCATTGATGTGATGAGATCTCTTTCTGCAAGTTTAGATATTTAATTTAAATAGTTAAAAGATAAGATGATCTATGACTATTTCCTCTAAATTAAAAGATTTAACTTCTAACAAATCAACACCAGGAAAAATATGATAGCCTTCAAATTTATTTGTGTTGAGTTTGATAAGCATCACAAATGTTGGCATCCTCTTGCATATTCTTTTTGAGAATTAAGAAGCCTTTTTTAGTTAAAGAATTTGTCTTCGAGTCACCCTTTTCTTTAGTTATTAATGCATAAATAACTTTAAACTTCATATCTTCTTCTGAACTTATTAGATTTTAATGATTGAAGAATGCTTGATTGTAGAAAGTGAGGATTCTTCTCAACTATAGGCCGGCTTCTCTTTAGTTGATTCAACATTTTTCTTGATAGCAACTGGAAGCAACTTTTAAAGAAACAATGTGAGATTAACCTCATTTACCTCAAAAATATATATTGGTCATATCTTGATGGATAGCATTTTTATCATAAATCCACAAACAACAAAGTAGAATATGAAAAATATTCATGAGAAGAATATCATAGTAAATTATCATCAATGCAATCTTTGCCCTTTCTAAAGAGATAAGACACTTTTGCTAAAAGGAATCATAAAATTATTGATCCAAGATATCTTGTAGAGTTTTAGATATGATGATATCTTCAAATCAAGTTTCTTTATAAGCTCTTTGAAGGGTACATTCATGCTACTTCTACCATCAATGATATATAAAAAATTTCATCATAGCACTTTATGTTGTAGTGAGACATAATGTCTCAATGTCAATCTTACTCCGCTTCTTCCATTGAATAAATAGATACAATAAGAATAGGTGCCCCTACTTTTTTATTAGAGTTTAGTCCATCAGAGGTTAATTGAGTAGTTGGCTCTTCAATGAATGCATCTTGAAAAAAGTAATCAAATGCCTTTGATGTAAGTTCCTCCATATTGTTGTAGTTCAAGTTCCTAGTATTTTTTTTTGAACAATGTATTGGGGGCTTGCAATAATAGAAATTGAGATGAAGAGATTAAAGAGAAATTATCCTCTAATGCAAAATTTGATGTGGGCATTCCTCTATGAAAGAGATAATTATGGGCCTCTCATCAACTTCTTGATGATCTTCAACCATCAATCACCAACCACTCTAGATAATTCTTGAGGTTTAGGATCTTACAATAATCATTTCTTGTAGAATCATGGTCCCACACCACAACAAGAAAGAAATCTTTTCAAGCAATGTTATGAATAAACAACAAATTTTGTTATTTATTTATTGATTATACCAGACTATAATTTTGGCCTAATTATAGAGAAATCTCATAAAACAAAAAAATATTCTTTGTTTCCATAGGATATAAAATTTTTAAATAAACTAAAGAGATATATATCAAATAAATATATAAAAATATATTACTGATACTTAATTCACTTCTAACTCATCTAATAAAAGAAATAAACATAAAAATTTAAAAACAATAAAAGAAAAAATGTCCTGTCCTTTTGTTGGGGAAATTATTGAGAAATTATTTACCTAATTATTGATTTTGATGATTAACAAAAGCCATGAGTATATTCATTGTGCTTCTGACAAATTTGATAAGTGTTTTAGGTATTAAGATTGGTTGTTTATTCAAATGATACTTAGGAATCAGTTTTGAACCGAGTTTAAATAGAATTTACTTAAATTCAGAACTTGGAGCCGATACCTAGAACCATTAGAGCCGACTCCAGAGTGTATCACAACAGTTATATATTTTTGGCACGGTTCGGAGTCGACACCTAGAGTTTCGGAGCCGACACCTGAGGTTTCGGAGCTGACACATAAATAGGTGGAGCCGACTCCAACCTGAGATACAGAGAAACTATTTTTTACTTCAGAAGTCGGAGTCGACACATGGATTTTGGGAGCCGCCTTCAACCTGAGAACAGAGACTTGGTTTTTTGAGCATTTTCAGGAATCGACACATCAGTTTTCGGAAGCCGACTCCAGTCTGAGGGGAGTCGATACTTTGTAAAGTCGAAGCCGACTCCTTATCGAATCAACTTTTTGCTATTTATGAAAATACGATCTGGAGCTGACACATGAAAAGTTGGAGCCGACTCCAACCTGTCAGAAACGATTTTCAAAGTGCAAGATCAGCTCTAACGGTAACTTTTCTTCACCTAACCCCCAACGGATCTATTTCTTTGCATGAGAAAGCAATCTACCTACCCTGTAACGGCTATTTTCTCACCTAATCTCTATATAAAGAAGGGATTCATCCTTTTGAAAAAGGAGAGCAGAAAATCAAGAAAATAGCAGAAAAATCAAGAGAAATTTGAAAAGAAAGAAGGAAAGAAAAATCTCTGAGTCCACGTTCATTTCAAGAGAGATTCAAGAACATCCAAAAGCTTCAAATAGTTCAAGTTCAAAGGACTCTCAAAGAAGAAAAGGAGAAAAGCCAAGAAGCCCTAATTCCTCAAGTTCTCTTCAAAGCTTCATCTTTAAGAATCAGAGCTACATCTTGATTCAATCAGTCAAAAGAGAGGAGGAAAAGAAGAAAAGCTCACATCAATCTTGCTTCAATCAGGCTTTTTCAACCTTTATTCATTTATATTGCATATTTGCTCATTAAGGAGCTTTAAATTTGCTGTAAAATATTTATTGAATTGTTGTTTGCTAATTCAATCAGGGAATTGAATTAGTTGAGGTTGTTAACCTCGGAGTAAGCTAAGTGTAGCTTACATTAGGTTTTGTGCTGGTGAACCCGAGAAAACCAGTTGGGTTCGTTGTGACCCCGTGTAAAATAACAAGTTAGAGTTGTGAGCTTGTAAAACAACTCGACTGTAATCTGGGTGATTGTAGTGTGGACCCAAGAGTTGCTTGAGAGTGGACATAGGTGTTGGTTACACTGAACCACTATAAATTTCTTATGTTTGTCGTGCTTGCCTCTATCTCTCTCTCATTGTGCTTTACATTGTTGCATTAATTTGCTAGTTAACTTAATTGGTTTTAAGTTTTAATTGTTAAATTTTTTAAAAAAACCTAATTCACCCCCCCTCTTGGGTTGTCATCTTGGCCAATAATTGGTATCAGAGCTAGTTGACCTGCACGGGTTAAATGCAGGTAGAGCATCAATGGGAACTCTCGCTGGTGACCGTGTCACTGAAGCCAGACTCTCCGCCCATTAATGTTGGTGTACCGATCGAGATGGTAGCCAGCTGGTCTAGTAGGTATACTTATGGGTAACATGGGAGGTCCCCATGATCATGCAGCAATTTGTATCAGAGCTTGTGCTCATTTCAGTTTGATCTAATGATCAAGAGTCAAAGATCCAAATGACAGCTCAAGCTGGATCTTCATTTGTTGAAGGTCAATCCACAAATAGACCTTCTTTATTTAATGGTTCAAATTATTCTTATTGGAAGGCTAGAATAAGAATTTTTATTCAAGCTTTAGATTATGAACTATGGAGTGCAATCATTAATGGACCTAGCACACCCACACACGTAGTAGATGGTTCAATAGTTCCTAAACCTGAAAGGGATTAGAATGAGAACGATAGAAAAATGGCTCAGCTTAACGCAAAAGCCATGAATGTTTTATATTGTTCTTTAGATGCAAATGAATTTAATAGAATTTCTACTTGCATTTTTGCTAAAGAAATTGGGATAGACTAGAAGTTACCCATGAGGGTACTAATCAAGTTAAGGAATCAAAAATTAATATTCTAGTGCACAAATATAAATTGTTTACATGGAACAAAATGAAACTATTACATGCATGTACACTAGATTTACTGATATTATAAATGGTTTAAAGAGTCTTGGTAAGACTTATACTAACTTTGAATTGGTACGCAAAATACTTAGGTCTCTTCCAAGATCATGGGAAGTGAAAGTAACTGCCATCCAAGAAGCCAAATACCTCAATATTCTACCTTTGAAGGAGCTACTTGGATCCTTGATGACCCATGAACTGACCATGAAACAATATCAAGAGGAAGAGGTAAAAAGAAAAGAACCATTGCTCTTAAGGCTGCAAAAAAGGAAACAAGCAGCAGTAAGGAAGAAGAGGAAGATGATGAGACAACTCTCCTAGCTAAGAAATTTAAGAAATTTATGCAAAAAGGAGACCCTTCTATAAGAGAAAGTTTGGAATAAAAATGGAAGGAGAAAGGGAGAAGAGAAGGACAAAGGAAAGAACCTTTGACATGTTATGAGTGTAAGAAGCCGGGACATTTTCGATCTGAATGTCCTCAACTAAAGAAGGGTTACAAGAAGAAGAAGAAGGCATATGTTGCAACTTGGAGTGACAGTGAAGAGTCTTCATCTGAAGAAGAACAAAAAGAGATTGCAAATATTTGCTTCATGGCAAACAACAATAACGAGGAGTGTCTTGCGGCCAAAGGATCAAAACGAAAGTGATATCTTGATAGTGGCTACTCAAGACACATGACGGGTGACAAAGATCAATTCATCATCCTTAAAGATAAAAGAGGAGTTGTTACTTTTGGAGATAATGGCAAAGGCCAAATTATGGGATTTGGTAAAATTCAAATAACTCCATCCACTTTTATAGAAAATATTTTATATGTTGTTGGTTTAAAGCATAATCTAATTAGCATTAGCCAATTATGTGATAAAGGTTTCAAAGTTTCCTTTAAAGCTTCTATTTGCACTGTTTCTAATCCCATAGACAATAGCATTATATTTGTTGGTAATAGAAACGACAATGTATACTTAATTGATTTAGACAAATTGTCTACTATTAATCATTGCTTAATTGCTGATAATGCTAAAGTAATAAGATTGGATGGCTATGGCATCATAGATTAGGTCATGCAAGCACACACCTAATTTCAAAATTAATAAGAATGGATTTAGTTAAAGGACTTTCAAAACTAGATTTTGAAAATAATAGAATTTGTGATGCATGTCAATTTGAAAAACAAACTAGAAATTCTTTCAAATCTAAAAATATTGTTTCCACTTCTAAGCCACTAGAGCTACTTCACATGGACCTTTTTGGACCTACTAAAATCACTAGTTTAGAAGAAAAGAAATATTGTCTTATGATAGTAGATGATTATTCTAGATTCACTTGGGTATTATTTTTGGCTCACAAGGATGAGACTTTCTTGATATTCTGAAATTCTTCAAGAAAGTCACAAATGAGAAAAATAACACCATAGTGTCTCTTAGAAGTGATCATGGCACGGAATTTAAAAATTATCAATTTAAAAATTTTTGTATTGAAAATGACATTCATCGTAATTTCTTTGCACCTAGGGCACCCCAACAAAATGGAGTCGTAGAAAAAAAGAATAGAACATTAGAAGATATGACCCGTACCATGCTATGTGAAAGCCAACTTCCAAAATACTTCTGGGCGAAAGCTATAAACACGGCATGTTACATCCTTAATAGAGCTTTAATTAGGCCAATTCTTAAGAAAACTCCCTATGAACTATGGCATAATAGGAAACCTAACATTAGTTATTTTCATGCATTTGGTTGTAAATATTTTATTCATAATAATGGTAAGGACAATCTTGGAAAGTTTGATGCAAAATCTGATGAAAGCATATTTTTAGGTTATTCAACATCTAGTAAAGCATATAAAGTATTTAACAAAAATATTTAATAGTAGAAGAATCAATTCATGTAGTATTTGATGAATCTTTAGCATCAAGTTGTGAAAAGATTGATGATGAGGGAGATACAATTTTACTTGAAAGAGATATTAAAAAGTTGAATATAGATGTATCTTCAGATCATGAACAAGAAGCTAAAGATGATGACTCACCTAGGAATGATGTTATTGATACTACTCATAATGATGTAGATCTGCCTAGAGATTGAAGATATGCTTTTGGTCATCCTAAAGATTTAATCATAGGTGATCCATCTCAAGGAGTAAGAACTAGATCATCAATGAGGAACAGCAATAATCATCTTGTATTTGTATCTCATATAGAACCTAAAACCATTGAAGAAGCTGAAAAAGATAATAATTGGATGTTAGCTATGCAAGAGGAATTAAATCAATTTACTAGGAATAATGTATGGTCCTTAGTTGATAGACCCAAAGGTCATTCTGTTATAGGATCTAAATGGGCATTTAGAAATAAATTAGATGAAAATGACATAGTAATTAGAAATAAAGCTAGATTAGTTGCTAAAGGATATAATCAAGAAGAAGGAATTGATTTTGATGAAACCTTTGCACCTGTAGCTAGATTAGAAGCGATTAGACTATTACTTGTATTTGCATGTCATATGAATATTAACTTATTTCAAATGGATGTTAAAAGTGTATTTTTAAACGGTTTTATAAATGAGGAAGTTTATGTAGAACAACACCCAGGTTTTGAAGACCATGAATTTTTAAACCATATTTTTAAATTACACAAAGCACTATATGGTTTAAAACAAGCACCTAGAGCTTGGTATAATAGATTAAGCAAATTTTTAATTGAAAATAATTTTTTCAGAGGAAATGTTGATAAATCCTATTTTTGAAAAGAAAAGATAAAGATTTATTAGTAGTATAAATTTATGTAGATGATACTGTATTCGGTGCTACTAACAATCTTTTGTGTCAAGAATTTGCTAAGTTAATGCAGGGTGAATTCGAGATGAGCATAATGGGAGAACTCAACTTCTTCCTTGGACTCCAAGTCAAACAAGAAAAAGAAGGAATCTTCATCAATCAAACAAAGTACACCAAAGAAATTCTCAAGAAGTTTGGTATGGAACAAGTCAAACCTCTCGGAACACCAATGAGTCCTTCATGCAAGTTAGATAAAGATGAAGATGGTAAGCCTATTGATCAAAAATATTATTGAGGTATGATCAGTTTACTACTTTATTTAACAGCTAGTAGACCAGATATCATGTTTGCAGTATGCTTATGTGCACGATATCAATCTGAACTAAAGAATCTCACTTAATTGCTGTAAAAAGAATACTTAGATATCTAAATGGAACTAAAAATGTAGGATTATGGTATTCTAGAGACTCAACATTAAATTTGATTGCTTATACTGATTCTGATTATGTTGGTTGTAAATTAGATAGAAAGAGTACAAGTGGTGCATGCCAATTTTTAGGTAGTAACTTAATCTCTTGGTTTAGCAAAAAGCAAAATTCGATTGCATTATCAACTGCTGAGGCTAAATATATTGCAGCTGGAAGTTGCTGTGCTCAAATCCTTTGGATTAAGCGACAACTTGAAGATTATGGTATAACACTTGATAAAACACCAATTAGATGTGATAACACTAGTGCAATCAATTTAACTAAAAATCCAATCCGACATTCAAAAACTAAAACATTGAAATTAGATATCATTTATAAGAGAATATGTAGCTAATAATGATATTTGTCTTGATTATGTTGTACTGATGAACAATTAGCTGACATTTTTACAAAACCCCTAAGTGAAGAAAGATTTTGTTATCTTAGAGGAGAATTAGGAGTTTGTGATCCATTGGAATGAATTTTAAATCTCCTAGGAATAATTATCTAGAATTCAATCATTTTTCCTAATTTTCTTATAATCTTAAGGATTATTTATCTAGATATTTGAACCCCTTGATTCATCACATTCCAAAGATGATTTAGCCAAAATTTGATGTCAATCTGGACAAGTTTCAGATCCTTTGAAACCTTTTATTTTTTTTCTGAAACTGTCTTGGAGTCGACTCCTCTAATATCGGAGTCGACTCCAGTTTTGTCTGAGACTTTGGAGCCGACATTTGCTTTTCTCGAGCTGACTCCACTTCGGGCGTTGACTGTGTTAGCGACCTGGAGCCGACACCTCACTTTGTGGGAGTCGACTCCAAGTGGTCCCAGGTTGACTTATTTAGGGCAGAGTCAACACCTTTTCTTTTCTAAATCAACTCCTAACGTTTTAAACTTTTCCAAACCCATCCCAAAACCCTAAATCTCTCAAATTAGCCTCTCCATAGCACTTAATGGCACCCAAGCGTAGAGGATCATTGTTTGGAGGAAGAGTGATGATGGGGAAGTGTACGGCAAGGCGTCCGGTGCGTGAACCTACTCCGGAGTCATCCTCCAGCTCAACCGCATCCACTCCCAGTGCTATACCTAGCCCCTCCTCACCACAAATTGATACCCTAGCTGGCCGAATCATCACTATGGGAAGGAAAGTGATTTTGATTTTTTTCGAGGCCGAGGGTTTTGCTATTGGGCGATAAATTAAGAAGCTCGGTTGGGAAAAGGTATGTTCCTTAGATGTTTCCACATATCTAGCTCTAGTCAAGGAATTTTACTTCAATTTATCAAGAGAAGATGGATGATTAGTCAGTATGGTTAGAGGAAGAAGAATCCATCTCACATTCAAAATTTTAGGTAATCTTTTGGAAATCTCTATTGTAGGATTGATTGCTAACAGTCACAGTGACCGGGCTGGTGCTTTGACAAGGATGTTAGGAAGAGATTTTACTGAGTTTGAGGAAGTTAGGGCAAACCAGTTGTCCCTTGAGCTTAGACTTTTACATAATATATGTGGTAGGATCTTATTTCCTAAAAATGGCAGGTTTGAGTATGTCTCAGAATGAGACATAGTGATTATGGATTGTGTTTTGATGGGTCAGCCAATTAACCTAGCAGGAATGATGATTTGGTACATGGCTGAGGCCGAAAACAAGAAGAGATCGGCCTTGCCTTATGGAATGATCCTGACCATGGCATTTAAAAGTCAATGAGTTATTATTTCTGATAGTGAGCCAATGAAAAACCTTAGGCACACTGATTATTACAGCTTGGCTACAGTGCATAGGATTGGATTCGTGAAGGTGGATGGCAGATGGAAAAGAAAAGGTCATCTGGATGAGAGAGCAACCGATATTGGAGCCACTGCACCATCAAGGGTAGGTCCATCAGTGAGGCATCCATCACCAAAGCCTACCAGATCATCACCACCACCGGCACCTACTCCAGTTCCTGCACCTGTATCATTGTCTGTTCTTACTGCTGGTTTTTCTAGTGTTCAGTTAGAGCAGCTTAAGGAGTTATTTGGTATTCATAAAGAAGAGATGGAGATTGAGTTAGATAGTGGTCTTATGAGCTTGAGAGAGATGTTCTATTCCTTGGAAGACAGAGTAAGCAAATTGAATCATCCCTTGGATCATCTTCAGAAGCCTTGAAGACTGATCTTATGCATATATTTGAGAAAATTAAAGACATAGGAGGAGATTCTGATGTATACTCCAAATGCAATGCTGAACTACAAGAGAAAATTACAGTGGCATCTGCATTTATTGATAGAAGATTGAATGAATTTATCAAAATTCAAAATGAAGGAATGGAAAAAATTCTAGAAGGACTCAAAAGACTCCTTAGATTTTGATGTTTTTAGCTTTTGATGTTTGATTTGCTTTTGATGTAATTAGAATTTGATGTTTAGGTTAATATATTTTGATGTTTAGATGTAATTGAAGCAACATTTTGTTACAGTTGAATGCTGTATGAAAGCAATTGTGATGTAATGTTTTGATACCTTAATGAATATCATATTTGCTATCTTTGAACTTTGATATTGAGTGACTTGGATTGAATTTTGATTCACTTAATATTTAATGCATTGATCTATACTATTTGCAACTTCTTAACCTTTTTGTTGATTACAAAAAAGGGGGAGAAGTAAATGATATTTGTATATGCATAAAAGTTATAATTGAATGTACAATGGGGAGAAGATAATAAAGAGAATGACACTTAAGAATAATACTTCAATGATACATTTTGTTCAAATGAGTTCAAGATATGTATGAAGATTCAATGAACTTAACATATGCACAAATTTAGGGGGAGCTACCTTATTAAGGGAGAGCTTAACTTTATTGAGTAGTAATTATGCATTAATTGCTTATGCATATACTCAGTATTTTTGTCATCATAAAAAAGGAGAGATTGTTGAAAAATTATTAAGATTTACCCAATTATTGATTTTGATGATTAACAAAAGCCATGAGTATATTCATTGTGCTTCTGACAAATTTGATAAGTGTTTTAGGTATTAAGATTGGTTGTTTATTCAAATGACACTTAGGAATCAGTTTTGAACTGAGTTTAAATAGAATTTACTTAAGTTCAGAACTTGGAGCCGACACCTAGAACCATTAGAGCCGACTCTAGAGTGTATCAGAGAAGTTATATATTTTCGGCACGGTTCGGAGTCGACACCTAGAGTTTCGGAGTCGACACCTGAGGTTTTGGAGCCGACACATGAATAGGTGGAGCCGACTCCAACCTGAGATAGAGAAATTGTTTTATGCTTTAGAAGTCGGAGTCGACACATGGATTTCGGGAGCCGACTCCAACCTGAGAACAAAGACTTGGTTTTTTTAGCATTTCCAGGAGTCGACACCTCAGTTTTCGAGAGCCGACTCCAGTCTGAGGGGAGTCGACACTTTGTAAAGTCGGAGCCAACTCCTCATCGAATCAACTTTTTGCTATTTATGGAAATACGATCTGAAGCCAACACTTGAAAAGTTAGAGCCGACTCCAACATGTCAGAAACGATTTTCAAAAGTGCCAGATCAGCTATAACGGTAACTTTTCTTTACCTAACCCCCAACGGATCTATTTCTTTGCATGAGGAAGCAATCTACCTACCCTATAACAGCTATTTTCTCACCTAATCTCTATATAAAGAAGGGATTCGTCCGTTTGAAAAAGGAGAACAAAAAATCAAGAAAATAGCAAAAAAAATTGAAAGAAATTTGAAAAGAAAGAGGGAAAGAAAAATCTCTGAGTTCACATTCATTTCAAGAGAGATTCAAGAACAACCCAAAGCTTCAAATAGTTCAAGTTCAAAGGATTCTCAAAGAAGAAAAAGGAGAAAAGCCAAGAAGCCCTAATTCCTCAAGTTCTCTTCAAAGCTTCGTCTTCAAGAATCAGAGCTACATCTGAATTCAACCTGTCAAAAGAAAGGAGGAAAGAAGAAAAGTTCACATCAATCTTGCTTCAATCAAGCTTTTCCAACCTTTATTCATTTATATTGCATATTTGCTCATTGAAGGAGCTTTAAATTTGATGTAAAATATTTATTGAATTGTTGTTGCTAATTCAATTAGGGGATTGAATTTGTTGAGGTTGTTAACCTCGGATAAGCTAAGTGTAGCTTACATTAGGTTTTATGCTGGTGAACCCAGAAAAACCAGCTGAGTTCGTTGTGACCCCGTGTAAAATAACAAGTTAGAGTTGTGAGCTTGTAAAATAATTCTACTGTATCTGGGTGATTATAGTGTAGACCCAAGAGTTGCTTGGGAGTGGACGTAGGTGTTGGTTACACCGTATCACTATAAATTTCTTGTGTTTGTCGTGCTTGCCTCTATCTCTCTCATTGTGCTTTACATTGTTGCATTAATTTGCTAGTTAACTTAATTGGTTTTAAGTTTTAATAGTTAGTTTTTTTAAAAGAACCTAATTCACCCTCCCTCTTGGGTTGTCATCTGGGCCAACACCTTTCCATCATAGGCTTGTAATGGCAATTTCATAATTTTCTAGATATTTGTCAGCATTGACACATCTTTGATAAATCATCAATAACTTCATCTAATTTCTATTTTGGATAATTGAGCTATGTCAGTGCGAATGTTATGGATGTAAAATAATTAAAATTCTTAACTATGTTGATACTAATGAGGCTTTCTTTTGAATTGATGCCCATTAGATTGTCTTGTTTGATGAACTTCATGGTATAAACTTCTTAAGTTTTAGTGATCTTTCTTTATATGAGTTAATTGATGAGATCTTTAATTGGACATTTTGATATTTGATTTAGATACACTCTATCGCTAATATTTGAAACTGTTAAAATATTTGCATACCAATACCAAAATTCTGTTTTGAAAATTGCTTAATTGCTTAAATTACATGTTTACAATGATAATATATTTATCTAAGCATTTTTATTTCATGCTATGTTCTTAATTTACTAGAGGTGTAATGGTTTTGGGCTAAGTATTGAAGAGTTTAGGATCCTGAGTAGTCTTTTAGTTTGATCCAAACTTATGTAATGGAAGGTTTTTCTTTTGACTTCTGATGGTAAAACTTTATATTGAATTTTCACCACATGCATGGGTTATGCAATTGAGTTAGGACATGGGAAATAAAATGGTATGAAACTAGACTTGACTAATGACACATGTAGGCTAGTGAACAAGGTAGCATTAGATCGTTTAAGATTGATAACAGGCTGATTGTAATACTTGTAATTGGCTTTTGATGAAATTTATATCTTTAACACAGTGAGAATACCAAGAATTGAATTATAAGAGTTTGTGCAAATTTGTATTGGTATGTATTTAGACATAGATTGGTTAAGCATCAAGTAGTTTTTGGATATACACAGCCCACAAACCCAAACAAGACCTTCGGCTATCTTTGTAAG
This sequence comes from Calamus simplicifolius, assembly GCA_900491605.1. Classification (NCBI taxonomy): domain Eukaryota; kingdom Viridiplantae; phylum Streptophyta; class Magnoliopsida; order Arecales; family Arecaceae; genus Calamus; species Calamus simplicifolius. Next base: position 85,230 of record UESW01001393.1, on the reverse strand, counting down.
GTAAGTTCTCGGGTCATTTCACTCTTGAATCCGTGATGGTACTCAAATTAATTGGTTTTGGGAGAAACGGTAAAATGTATGCTGGTAGTGTTTGAGTCATGATGGTCGTCGTGAGGCCCTTCTTAAAGATCTTATATCGAGTAAAGAAATAAAAAAAGAGTGGTTGATATATAGTTATTATTTTTTATTTAATTAAGTATCATGATTCGGAACGCCTTGCATGTTTGACATGCGGCGGATTATCACCCTATCTTAAATTTTGGGTTTGAAGCGTGATAGCAATATGGTATCAGAGCCATGCATCAATCGAAAGTGCAGGCAACAATATGGTATCAGAGTCATGCATCAGTCGGAAGTGCAGTACGTACAAGATCTAAGTGCCACATAGGGCAAAGTACCACATTCATAGGGGATAAAAGCCACCTCTTGACCTGTGGGGATCATCTCTAGATTTCTGCATGTCTGGTGGTTGTCTCTAGCGACGAGAACGTCTTCTTTTTAAGGAGGATAAATTTTGAGGCTCTCCTTAAAGATCCTATATCAGATAAAGGAGAAAAAAGTGAGTGATTGATATATAATTATTGCCTTTTATTTAATTAAGTGTTATGATTCGAAACACCTTACATGCTTGGCATGCGGTGGATTATTATTCTAGCTCAAATTTTTGAGTTTGAAGCATTACAGTTTATGGGTGCTGTGGGCCTAGGACCCGGGTCGTTACAGTCATGCAATGTTAGGTACCGTAGCAAGCGGACTTGATGGTGAAAGATGCTGGGTTTGAGAGCGAGCCGTTGGAAGAGCAGACTATTTGAATGGTACGGTGAAATGTCTCATATGGAGAGAGTGAGATTCTTACATTAGAGAAGCAACACTGGTAAAGCAACACACTCGTAGCATTATCTTTAAAATTGGCTTTTCAAATATGAAAGAATAATAGGGCAAGAGTTTAATCATATTTCTTAGCAACATCTCTTCATTATAGTAAAATCTTTCACTCTTTCTGTGGTCTTAGTCCAAATTTTAGATGAATCACGTTCCTTAAATCTTGATAGATTATACTAGTTTAGTTTTTTATTAATTTTATGATTTTATTCAGCTGTTCTGGAGTTTTTAGTAATAAATTGTTGGTGCTAAGTAATAAATTGTTGGTGCTAATGCTACGTAAATTTAGACACCATAGGAGGGAAAACTTGTGCATATGTCTTGTCCACATTTTAATGATATAAGCACATACTTTATCCAATCCCACAAAATCCACTCATGATTATATAAAATCTTCAAAGCCATTTGAAATATCTCACAAGTTCCTTTAATCTTTATTAGATTAATCATATTATTATTACATCATCAATATTTATGTTTGATCAGGAAAAAAAAGAAAAGAAAAAAAGAAAACATCATCATATCTCAAAAACATTTACATTTACATGTTATTAAGACATATGTGTATAGCTGGACTGGAGAAAATCATTCAGGCAATATAAGAAATTAATGATTCACTAGGCTACTGTGAAATGTTGTGAATCCATATCAAGGTAGCAATAAAACATTCAGACTCCATTCCTTGTTTATGCCGCTTCATTGTTGAACCACTATTAGGATCCGTTTGCAACGTCTCTTAATTAGTTCATATAGGCAATAGATGGCGGATCCGTTCTAATATATACTGTTTGCAATAAATTATAATTTTATTTACAAATATTAGATAAAAATATTATTTAGATCATTTAATTTTGTACAAATACTAAAAAAAAATCATTATATATATATATATATATATATATATATATATATATAAGACGTAAAACTTAACGTTCATAAGTATAGGCCTTGCACTATGATGCAAAATGCATAGGAAGAAGAAACAAATTAATGAGTAGATTAAGCAACAAACCCTCCGGCTGTTGCATAACAACATCCCAAGCATATAAATTAATGCCCTTTGAATCAGTCATAAATCCCTCCCAAAAGCTAGCAGATTAGAAGACTGAACGCAACCATTCAGCAACAAAAGAAAGCCAATCCATCTTCTAACATTATTTTGTCAGTCTCTATACTTCCAATCCTCTCCTCAAGGAAAATAAATAAATAAAAAGACATGATAGATAGCAAAGGACGAGTTCACATGCGCCCATGACGACAGCCACATCCACGGAAAAAAGAGTACAAGCAAACCAAGTGCCTCCCTAGACACTACTAAGTCGTCCAAGTAATATTACAAACATGAACAAAGAAGTGTTATTAGTAACACAAGCCTAAAGCATGGGAAAAATAATTAGCAATCAATATCCAATTCTTCGATGAATGAAATTTTAACATTTAGCTCTCCTTGATTTTTACATTCCATTCATATTATTAATTTTTTAAAATTTTTAAAGTTTTTCATCATAAAATAATATATATATATAGATGCACGTTATATTATATATCATCGTTCTACCATGTGCGATCAGAGGGATTGAAAATTAAAATATTAGGTGATGGATTGTGAGGCTAATGTTAGAGCTAGTTCGACCCTCTGAGGGGCCGGACAACAATATGCCTGCTAGCCCATGCTCTCCGAAGTAGCCTTTCGGCTGCTAGCCAAGCTCCACTGATCCGAGCTTGCGACCGATGCCACGCCGCTGCCACACTTGGCCACCGTCCTCAAGCTCTCTATCAACGCCTCGGTCCGCGACTCATGGGACAGGATCTCATTGAGCTGCGCAGGGCTTATCGCTAGCTTCACCTTCCACACTCCGCCAGCCTCACCTCCGCTGTTGGCATGAAACTTGGGCACCACCTCCATGTCTTGCCTTCTCCAAAACCCGTGGTGGTCGACGGACACGCGATAAGGAGCGACGAGCGAGGGGAGGCCGCTGTGGGTGCCGTCGAGAGGGCGAAGGTAGTACAATTCCCCTCTGGTGAGCTCCTCGTTGTGAAGAAGCGGCCTCGAGAAGAGGTCGCGGCTCCGGAAGATGCCATGGCCCGGGAACCCGTTGGTGATGCACTCCACGGTGACCGGAGGGTAGAGCTCCATCACGCCGCCGTTGAACGTCACCACCTTTATCATCATCAAGCCACCTCCCTCTCCAAAACCTCTGAACGCACAGTTGCCCATAATTTTTTTTTTTTTTTCCCTCCTTGTTTCCCTCCTCTCAAGACAGTGTGTGAAAAGAAAAAGGTGGCAGTCCTCGACTACTGATGTATGGGTTGCAGGGTGGGATTTCCGCGGTTGTTTTGGCCCTACCAAGCGCGCTTCGATCGTTCTCAAAAGAAGGAAAAGTTTGGGAGGCCGTAGTCTTTTGATCTGCATGTTTTGGGTCACTGAAGCATAAGGAATCTTGAAAAAGACAAACTGGGACCACAAACAAAGGGGGGGGGTCAAAAGAGAGGAGAGAGGAACATTAAATTTTGTCCTAAAGTGTAGAGCTTGTAGAGGCCAACCTTACATGGGCCAGCCATCCGCGTTTCAGGGCCTCTGCTCCAACCACCGTACTAGGGAGTGGGGGCAGCTCTGATATATAAAGGAAAAGCCTTTGTGCAGGCATCTGTTAATTGGCACACATGCATCGATGTAGGTCGCATGTGTTACGCTTAGCATGACATGTGTGATCATGATGCAGCTTTTGTTACATTCAGTATTTTAAAAATTAAATTGGATTGATCAGTTCCAACTGATCCAATCAAAAATTTAATCATTAGTTCGGTTTGATTTTATTATTAAAGTTAACTTTTATATGATCTGATGAAAATTAAAAAAATTTATTGAATCGATCGAGTTTTAAATGAGTCTAATTTTTTTAATTTTTTTTAATTTTTAATTTAAATTATATTTATATTTTATTATTTTATATTATTAAATTAAAAATTAATTATAATATTATTTGGTCCGATCAAAATGGTTCATTCGATCGAGCTAATTAATCCATAATTTAAATATTAAGTTGATTCATTGTTCGATCAGATTTTTAAAACATATATTGATTGCGCTGCATCCGGTGCATCATAACTTTTCTTAGATATAGGGAAGTGGTTCTTCTTGCATAGCCGATCCGTGGACTAAAACGAAGAAATTTTTTTTTTTTGTTACAAAAAAAGGAAAGAAGGGCTTTGCCGACCCATAGCTAGGTTCCCATACGCTTCGTTTTCCGTTAGGAAATATTTCATGCCCGGCGCTAGATTTACGCAGTCATTTCCCGTTCTCCGTTCGAAGACGAAGAAACCTTAGCCCCTTCAGTACCGACGTTTCAGGCCCCAAGGATTAACTTTGAAATTATTTGAGTCAGCTGCAACCTCATTCCTTGAACCTGAGACATCATGAAAAATCTCAACCACTGAGCTACCGCTGCGGTACAAGAAAAGTTTGAAGAGGAGGAAATTTCAGAACATGATCTGCAATCCGAAAGTTCACGTGGGTAAAATTAGATGGTGAGCATTGGTGGTGGTTTTCTTGGGAGGTAACAATGGGGAGAGCAACATGTTGTGGGGAGTTGGAGCGGAATTCCCTGTCTGTGGACCACTGGCATATATAGCCATATTGATTGATTTCCAAGACTTGCAGGAGGGGAAATGATTGTTCTCATGATCTTTTGGTTGGATAGCATGCTTCCACTCATGCTAGCAGTGGGTGGTGGCCAACTTGGTCCACGCTTCAAAGACGTCGTACATCAAACTCAATCTGCTTTCATATTAAATTATGTTCTCTCTCCTCTATTGTTAACTTCAAATCATCATCTAATCAGGTTACTTTCCATGCACATTGCTGATTTTCAAGTGTGAAAAGTTAAGATCAGATTAAATAAAAATATGAAAATAATAAGTACCCATCTAATTAAATAAGACATCGTTGGAGACCGGCTTAATTTAACTTCTGGGCTAATTGATTACTCAACATAATAAGCTTCATTTCTATGATTTAGACATCTCTAGATGGCATGGTCCCATAAGCTTTTATTAACTGATCGATTCCTGTATTCATCCTACTCATCTCCGGTCTCAGTCATGTTTCAGTGGCGCACTCCTCTCAACAATAGTTGTGGCTCAAGACAAACTTGTCTGGATCTTCTATTATTATTTTGTTCTCCTCTTTGTCTGCCTCTAATGGTACGGTATATAAATTTTTAATGCACTAAGGGGTTATTAGAAGGAATGTAATGACGGTAATGATGATCACAGATTGAAGATCATCTCAGTTTATAATTTAAAACCATATCTCCACTCTGATGAGATTGACAAAAAGAAGAAGATCTTGTTCTCGTTCCCTTCTCAATCACATTCTTGCTCATGGATACGTTCCGTTCTCAAAATTCAGTAGGTTTAATTAAAACCATATACCAGTAAATACGCAAAGGAACCAGGTTTTGATTGGACTAGCCTATATATATGGACCTCTAATCAAGATCCAATGACTATTATAATATAAACCTCTGATTTAAACATTATTTAATTGCATTCATATGATTTAAATTTTATACTTAATTATCATGTGTATCTTCTATTATTGTATGAGGGGTATACCATTAACTTTTTACACCTATAGCTCTCATGACCTCTAATGTTAGCCTAGATTAAGTATATACTCAACAACTTAGAAATGCAACTAATTTCACCATTAAAAAAATCTTTATTTTTCAAATACATTGTAATGATTTAGAAAGATGAGGAACTTAAAAAAGGATTAAAAAAGAATCACTACTATTTCACCAATTTTAAGTGTTAAAATTACTTATAAACAAATAGGATAAAAAATTTCACACATGTGAGTCATATGTGTGAAAAATTAATGGCATACCCTTTCATGCAATAATAAATAAAATATATTATAGTTTGATGTAATAATTTAAATCACTCCGGTGTAATTTAATGGTGCTCATTATGCATGTTTACCTTTGATTCAACCCATAAAGAAGATCATGCTGTGAGGTCATTATCAACGTTGCTGCAATTACTTTACACCACCTTAACAGTCCTTTCAGATGAGCTTTGAGCCACTGCAGAGGCCAATAATGATGGGCGATGTAGCATCCATGGCCAAAAGTAAATTCAGTGGATGTGTCTGCACCGGTCATTGTTGACTAGTTCAATAGGCCTTTTGAAAAACAAAAAACAAAAAAGAACAATTGCTTAAAGTAGAGATGAATTTCAATTTTTACCCATGATATATATATTCATTGATTCAGCTGAATAGTAGTTAAAGATAAATGGAGAGTCGGTAGATAAATTGGAGACTCAATAGATCATGTTCCCTTTTGTACCAATTGTTTACTTGCTTTCTCTCAACATATTATATAAGGGATAAGAGAGGGAGAAAGGAAGAGTAGAGGAGACAAGAAAAATAGAGAATAGAAGAGAAGACAGAAAAAGTAATAGACAAAAGAGATTGTGATCAAATGAAAGTTAATGCTGCCAGATCACTCCCCTCGAATGTCCGCGAGCGTCCGATCGCCTTCTTCAGCGAGTCCGGAACCTTTCGGCGAGCTTCTTGCATCTGGGAGCCTGCAAAAAGTTTCAGGGGCTAGAGATTCCGGCGGGGACCCTTCGATGCTCAAGTCAGTGCTCTGGGCAACAGCCGTGAGCTTGAGGAAGCTCGAAAGAGAAAGAGAGAGAGAGGCTCAAAGAAGAGCTCTCTATGAGCAATAATGAGCGTTTAGGAGTGGAATGAGTCCATTACCGGAGTTATCAGTTCTTAGTTACCTGGTTGGAGGTCCCTCTTACCCATTTTATAGATGTATAGAGTCTATCTGATTTGAGTGGTTGAGGCCTCATAATGATAACTTTGGTGGGTAAAGTGTCAGAGTTGGTGTCTATGAGGCATGGGGTGCTGTCACTTGTCAAAGCATTTAAGGTGATGGCAGGGCTGCGGTTAAATCCCATCAAAGTGGATGGCTGCAGCTGGTTGGTGGGTCAAGTTTTGTTAGAGTAGGTGGCCACTTGATTTGACCGTTGCAGGGAAGAGAGATAAAAGGTGGTGGAGTCTTATCACCATCACGAGCCACACATCCGTCTAGGATAGAAGAGTTGGGAGTTGAAGCCAACTATCCCTTGTAAAGTGTTGATTATAGAGTATTTGCATGGCACTGTTCGTGGTCGGGGCTGAGGTGGCCGAGCACGTGACCTTTATGAGGGCATAAATGCCTTTGTGCGAGAGACATGATATGGATGTGGAAGCCGAGACGGGACGATGCCGAGGCAGGACCGACTTGAATAAGAAGGCCGACTTGAATGAGGCGGGGCCGACTTGGAAGAGGCCGGGACGGGACGATGCCAAGGCGGGGCCGACTTGAATGAGAGGGCCGGGTGGGGCCGATTTGGAGGAGGCCGGGACGAGACGATGCCGAGGCCTGGCCAACTTGAATGAGGCGGGGCCGATTTGAATGAGAGGGCCAACTTAAATGAGGCGGGGCCGATTTGGAGAAGGCCGAGACGGGACGATGCCGAGGTTGGGCCGACTTGAATGAGAGGGCCGACTTAAATGAGGCAGGGCCGATTTGGAGGAGGTCGAGATGGGACGATGCGAAGTCGGGGCCGACTTGAATGAGGCGGGGCCCGACTTGAATGAGGCAGGGCCGACTTAAATGAGGCGGGGCCGATTTGGAGGAGGCCATGTCGAGGCGGGGCCGACTTGAATGAGGCAGGGCCGACTTGAATGAGGCGGGGCCGACTTGAATGAGGCGGGGCCGACTTGAATGAGAGGACCGACTTAATGAGGCGGGCCGACTTGAATGAGAGGACCGACTTAAATGAGGCGGGCCGATTCAGAGGAGAGGGCTGACTTAAATGAGGCAGGGCCTACGTGAATGAGAGGGCCGACTTAAATGAGGGTGGGCCGATTTGGAGGAGGCCGGGACAAGACGGACCGACTTGAATGAGAAGGGCGACTTGAATGAGGTTGAATGAGAGGCCAACTTGAATGAGGCGGGGCCAACTTAAATGAGGCGGGGCCAACTTGAATGGCCGACTTGAATGAGAAAGCCGACTTAAATGAGGCAGGGCCAATTTGGAGGAGGCCGAAACGGGACGATGCCGAGGCGGGGCCGACTTGAATGAGAGGGCCGACTTGAATGAGGCGGGGTCGACGCGGGGCCGACTTGAATGAGAGGGCCAATTTAAATGAGGCAGGGCCGATTTGGAGGAGGCCATTGGACTTTCTCCTCTCTCTTCGTGGCCTACGTCATTCTCCACCATTAAATGCTCTGCACCATTAAATGCTCCAGCCCTTTGACTTGACTATCGGCCATTAACGACAAAAGTGGCCCACGTAACATGGCCCCTTTTTCTTTTTTATTCTCTTTTTTCATCATGATGAGACGCTTATTGCAGCTGGAGCAATGCTGTGGAGGAAATGTTTAATGCTCATCGTGCCCTTCAAAAAGAAAACCGAGTAGAACAGTGAGGCCGCTTAGGAATTAAGCCGTCCAGAAAGGCCGCCGTAGCCGCTTAGGAAAATTATCTGGAAATCGCTATCTTGAGAGGATGCCATCCAAAAATTGTTGTCTTTATTGCCATGGGGTCAACTAGCCCAATCAAATGCCTCCCACACTCCTTGAGCTTGTGTGCTGCGCATCAGCTAAGCGAAAGGAGTGTAGAACTTTAAGAAATTTTGGAGGTAAAATTAATTACCTTATGCCCGCCACTCAAAGCAGCGTATGCCAATTTCTGGGGTATGCTCGTCAATCAGCCGCTGAGGCAAAGATAAAAGATAAAGCCATTGAGGCCACAATAATGTGACTGAGCAGATAAATTGCCGAAGCAGAAATAGAGCCATAGAGGCTGCAATGATGCCGCTGAGGCTGAGAAAAAATTGCCGAAGCAGAAATAGAGCCATGGAGGATGCAATGATGCCGCTGAGGCTGAGATAAATTCGTTGAGGCTACAATAATGTCGCTGAGGCTGAGATAAAATTGCCAAGCAGAAATAGAGCCGTGGAGGCTGCAACGATGCCGCTGAGGCTGAGATAAAATTGCCGATATATAAATAGAGCCATGGAGGCTGCAATGATGTCGCTGAGGCTAAGAAAAAGCCGTTGAGGCTGCAATAATACCGCTGAGGTTGAGATAAAGCCGTTGAGGCTACAATAATGCCGCTGAGGCAGAGTTAAAGCCGTTGAGGCTGAAATAATGCCGCTGAGGCTGCAATGATGCCGTTGAGGCAGAGATAAAATTTTCAAAGCTGAGATAGAGCCGTGGGGGCTGAAATAAAATTGCCTCGAGTGTTTGTGTGCTGGTTTGAGAGGTGACTCGAGTGGGTACGGGCTGTTAGGGATTTGAATCGACTCAAAGGTGTATGCTAGCTAGATCGAGTGGTGTCCCATTAGCCGCGATGCCGTCGATCTCCTTCAGAACTACCTCGGGTGTTTGTGTGCTAGTTTGGGAGGTGACTCGAGTGGGTATGAGCTGTTAGGGACTTGAACCGCCTCAAAAGCGTATGCTAGCCAGACCGAGTGGTGTCCCATTAGCCACGATGCCGTCGAGCTCCTCCAGAACCACCTTGGGTGTTTATGTGCTAGTTCGGGAGGCAACTCGAGTGGGTATGGGCTGTTAGGGACTTGAACCGACTCGGGAGCGTATGCTAGCCAGACCGAGTGGTATCCCGTTAGCCGCGATGCCGTTGAGCTCCTCTGAAACTGCTCGGAGGTTTGTGTGTTGGTTCGGGAGGCAACTCGAGCTGGTACGGGCTGTTAGGGACTTGAACCGACTCGAGAGCATATCTAGCCGGACCGAGTGGTGTTCCGTTAGCCACGATACCGCTGAGCTCCTCTGGAACTGCCTCGGGGTTTTTGTGGCCGGCCCAAGGGGTGACTCGAGGTCGCTGGAACCATAGGTCTTGAACTGCCGTGGGGGTTTCGTGGATGGCCCAAGGGTGACCTTCTGATCGCAGGACCGACGAAAGCCTTTTGAATGGTTTGTTTTGTTGGTTTTCCTGTAATGCATTCAGACACTAATGAAAAAAAACTTTTTCTCAAAGTGTAGTGTACTTAGCTTTTTTGTTGAAGAAATTTATCTCCTTCTACTTCATTGGGGGATTTTACGTTTGTCGCGTTCGTTGGTGAGCTTGGAGGGGTTCTTTACTGATAGCTTGTGCCTGCTCTTGAGAGTGAGGGTGGCATGATGTATTGCTCGAATGCCCTAAACTGGTGGTAATGGTGAAACAGAGAGATGGCCTTCTGCTGCGGCAGCCCGTTGAGGGTGCCCCCCATTATAACTGGTGGAAGCTTACATTGTTGTCATAGAGGGAGTGAGAGTTTGTAGCTTAGTGGTGCAGAACTCTGCTTTCTCCCCTACCTGGTGCGCCAATCTGATACTGTCAGATCATCCCCCTCGAACGTCTGTGAGCGTCCGATCTCCTTCTCCAGCGAGCCCGGGATCTTCCGGCGAGCTTCTCGCGTCTGGGAGCCTACAAAAAGTCCCGGGAGCCAGAGATTCCGGCGGGGACCCTCCGACGCTCAAGTCAGTACTCTGGGCAACAGACGTGAGCTTAAGGAAGCTCGAAAGAAAAAGAGAGAGAGGCTCAAAGAAGAGCTCTCTGTGAGCAAGAATGAGCGTTTAGGAGTGGGATGAGTCCCTTACCGGAGTTATCAATTCTTAGTTACCTGGTTGGGGGTCCCTCTTACCTATTTTATAGGTGTATGGAGTCTATCTGATTTGAGTGGTTGAGGCCTCATAATGATGACTTTGGTGGGTGAAGTGTCAGAGTTGATGTCTATGAGGCATGGGGTGCTGCCACTTGTCAAAGCATTTAAGGTGATGGCAGGGCTTGCTCCTTCCTTTGGCATGTCAGGGCTGCAAGTTAAATCCCATCAAAGTGGGTGGCTGCAGCTGGTTGGTGGGTCAAGTTTCGTCAGAGTGGGTGGCCACTTGATTAGACCGCTGCAGGAAAGAGAGATAAAAGGTGGTGGAGTCTTATCACCATCACGAGCCACACATCCATCTAGGATAGAAGAGTTGGGAATTGAAGCCATCTGTCCCTTGTAAAGCGTTGATTATAGAGCGCTTGCATGGCACTGTTCGTGGTCGGGGCCGAGGTGGCCGAGCACATGACCTTTATGAGGCCATAAATGCCTTTGTGTGAGAAACATGATGTGGCTGTGAAAACCGAGATGGGACGATGCCGAGGCATGGCCGATTTGAATGAGAGGACCGACTTGAATGAGAGGCCGACTTAAATGAGGTGGGGCCGACTTGGAAGATACTAGGACGGGACGATGCCGAGACGGGGCCGACTTGAATGAGAGGGCCGACTTAAATAAGGCCGGGACGGGATGATGCCGAGGCCGGGCCGACTTGAATGAGAGGGCCGACTTGAATGAGGCGGGCCGACTTGAATGAGAGGGTCGACTTGAGTGAGGCGGGGCCGACTTGAATGAGAGGGCCAACTTAAATGAAGTGGGGCCAATTTGGAAAAGGCCGGAACGGAACGATGCCGAGGCTGGGCTGACTTGAATGAGAGGGCCAACTTAAATGAGGCGGGGCCAATTTGGAGGAGGCCGAGATGGGACTATGCCGAGGCCGGGCCAACTTGAATGAGGCAGGGCCGACTTAAATGAGCCGGACTGATTTGAAGGAGGCCGGGACGGGACAATGTCGAGGCGGGGCCAACTTGAATGAGAGGGCCAACTTGAATTAGGCGGGGCTGACTTGAATGGCCGACTTAAATGAGGCGGGGCCGACTTGAATGAGGGGGCTGGAGGTATATATGACACCCATAAATTACATATATGACACCCACAAATAGGAAGGTATGTCAAGATTACGAATTTGATAAGTTGGCCTTCAAGAATGGCTAAAAATCATGCACCCACAAATTAAAAAATATACTGAGATTACAAATTTGATAAGTTGGCCCGCTTGGAAGAACAAAGGATCACAAGAATGCCAATCATGCTTGAGTGTAGCTCTGTTTGCATCATTCTCTCTCTTGGAAAGGATTTATCCTCAAATCCTTTTGTTTTGATGTTCTCATCATTCTTGCCTTTTTTTTTTTTCTGTTACTCAAATTCTTCTTTGAGTTCTTTTAAAACTAGCCAAACAACAATAAAAAGAAATTCTAGAAACTAAACAATTAGATGAGCCAAATTAATTTGTAGCGAAATCTGATGGTTTTTTTTTTTGACATTAAAACATGGTTTTTGACAAAAAAAAAAGGTTCTAGGACACAATGAACAAGTTTAGAAATTTTTTTTAAGGACTTATAGACTTTTTTTTTTGGATATCAAGAAAATAAGAATTAAAAGAATGAACAAACTTGCTTTAGAGCCAAGGCTCTAATACCAAATGATATGAATCTCGTAGACAAGGTGATAAAACCCGATACCAAATCTGGAATCGAACCTCAGAATCTTCAAATCACAAGTTTATTGAACCAAACTTGCTTTAGAACCAAAGCTCTGATACAAATGATATGAACCTTACCGACAAGGCAACGAAATTCGATACCAATAAGGAATCGAACCCCATAATCTTCAAAGCACAAGTTTATTGAGCCAAACTTGCCTTAGAACCAAAGCTCTGATATCAAATGATATAAACCTCACTGATAAGGCAACGAAATCCGATACCAATATAGAATCGAACCCCAGAATCTTTAAAGCACAAGTTTGTTGAGCCAAACTTGCCTTAGAACCAAAGCTCTGGTGCCAAATGATATGAACCTCGCCAACAAGGTGACAAAACCCGATACAAATATGAATCGAACCTCAAATCTTTTAAGTACAAGTTTGTTGAGCCAAACTTGCCTTAGAATCAAAGCTTTGATACAAATGATATGAACCTCGCCGATAAGGCAACAAAACCCGATACCATATCTGGAATTGAACCCCAGAAACTTCAAAGAATAAGTTTGTTGAGCCAAACTTGTCTTAAAACCAAAGCTCTAATACCAAATGATATGAAAAGCAATGAACCCGATACCTAATATAAAATTAAACCTTAGAATCTTCAAAGTACAAGTTTGTTTAGCCCTGACCCATTACCTAGAAAGGTAAGAACCAAAGACCATGGATAGAAAGACGCTAAACTTAGAATCTCAATAACGCTCAAGAACTCTAGATGATAAGTCAGTTGTTTTAACACCACAAGAATTAACTGATAAGTTCAAGATTCTTTCTAAAAAAATAAGAACATAAAATCCTCAAAACTCTTTCATAATAATCTCTACATCTTTTATCTCTCTAATAAAACCAAAGGGTTTACAATATATAGGAGTCGAGCTTGCTAACTTGAAAATTCATAATGACATTTTTCAAACTGAAATTAATTCCTAAAATGGTTGAAATTATTCAAAATAACAAATAAAGTACTAGAAATATCATCCCTCAAAAGGTGCCCATAAATTATATATATAATGCCACAAATAGGAAGGCATGTCAAGATTACGAATTTGACAAGTTGGCCTCCAAGAATGGCTAAAAATCATGCGCCCATAAATTAAGAAATATATCGAGATTATGAATCTGACAAGTTGGCCTGCTTGAAAGAGACAAAGAATTGCCAATCATGCTTAAGTGTAGCTCCGTTTGCATCACCCTCTTTAAAGACAACCAAGGTGCTAAGTAGGTCCCAATGCTAAACTCCTAGAACAAATAGTTAAGAATGGCTTTGATTGAGCATGACATGATGATTTAATAAGGATTGTTAATCTTATTATGACTCATAACACTACATCAAAATAAAGGAGAAGAATAATCATGGAGGAAATGGTTATGAAGATTAATTAAAAGAATTTACAAATGAAACATAAATGCAAACTATAAGCATAGTTAATAGAAATTGGGGCAAATACCCATCTAATAGCCATTACTTTTGTTATGAATAACTCTAATTTCTAACATGAGCAATTTACCTAAGAAAAATTAAGACACTTAGTTCTTATAATGTGTCATGCAAGTTCTCCCAAAATCAAAACTTTATTTATTTTTAAAAAAAGAAGGTGCAGAAGCACTAATAGGAGGTAAAAAAGAAAAAATAAAATTAAATAGGAAGAGAAGAAAAGCCCTAATGCCTACAAATAGAAAAGATACTTACAACCAATGTTTTGAAAACCAGATTGGACAATGAATCGGCTTAATATTGGGTCGTGGGTCATCGGTTTGATCGAATAAACAGGTTTGGTCGGACCAGATAATATTATATTTAATTTTTAATTTAATATATAAATAATAAAATATTAATATCAATTTAAATAAAAATTTAAAAAAAGTCTAAAAATCGGGTTGGATGAGTTCAAAACCTGGCCGGTTTAATGGGTTGTTCAATTTTCATTGGATTATATAAAATCAACTTTAATAATAAAATCGTATCGAATTGATGATCAGTTCCCGGTTGGACCGGTTGGACCAGCCGGACCGGTTCGATTTTCAAAAACACTGCTTAGAACTACATAAGAGGTGGAGAAGGCAAAAAAAGATCCCATGCCTTATAAATAATACAATGAATAGGTAATTCCTTCTTTCTGATTTTTCTTCTCTACCTCTCTCTCTTATTGACATCTCATCTGATCGTAAGTCTTAGACCTTCTGACCATCCTCTATTTTCTTTAAGTAAGAAGGCTACAAGGTTCGCTCTTGGCTTCCTCAATCCTCTTCTCTCACTAAATTGAGTACCAGAGGGCCTAAGCTGGTAGCTTCTAGCACTTCTTATGCTCTCCTTTTGTCTTTTAGGAGTGTTAACTTAGACATAGAGCTTTTTTTTTTCATAAGGCTAGGCAGATCAAGTTCCTAACTCGCTATCCATCCCATCATCTCTATTGGCGCCTAGGGTACCATAGCTGAATTTTGACGCCATCATATATATTTTTACAATGGACATTTATTGATAAGGATAAAAAAATTACTATCATGATAAAAATATAATACCAAGAAAATTAATAAATAACATTCAACTAAATTAAAATAGGAGGTAGGAGGTGGATAAGGTTGTTAGATTGGGACATGGAGACAAAAAAATAAGTTTGCTAAGGAAAGAGAGGTTAGTCAAGATAGACATAGAAGGAATTTAGAGTGTTGGAAAGATTTTATTTGACATGAAACATGATATCAAAATAGAAATTTAGATTACCTATGTGTGTATTTTTATTTCCAAAATAACCCATATGGACAATTATATAATAATAATTTACTTTGTGAATTACATAATATTCCATCCTTGAGCAAAGCATGAACCATGCTTTTTTTTATTAGTGTGCGGAGACCGTATTTATATTAATTGCACCATAATACTTTGTAATTACAAATAGGGATCAAGTGACTCTATTCCAATACAAAGCAAGATTTATCATTCTTCTAGAGTTAATTGTAAGTAACCATTGAGAATTAAAAGGTTATACTTGATTTCATTACTAAACTAAGACAAGAATAATAAATATATTGAAATTAAGAATTAGTAGACCCAAATTCTAAAATAGGGGAAGCAATCAAAAAAGAAAAGATCTTTGAAATTAAGGATTAATAGATGCATCTCCCAAATTAGAGGGGGTCAAAGACTTGCATAAAGTTCTTGTTTTAGTGAAGGTAAATTACATGGGCATGGGAATTGTCATGAAGGCCCAAACTAATGTGGGACTGAGCCTTAACTTTCCTATTGATCTTGGTCCAGCCTAAGAAAAGCCCAAGCCTTTCCATCAACACGTCACTCCTCCTAACACGGACGCCATTGGCTTGTTGTTGAGCTCCCGGCCCCACGGTATTACATCTCAATATCCGTCTCGAATCCTCTCGCGCATTCTTGAAAGGGGAGAAGGCATCCAACGGCCTCATCCACGGCCTCCGCGTGTCGCTCCCATCCATTTATTTTACCTTGCGACCCAAGCAGCGAACTTTCTCGTGCCTCTCGGCCCTTCTGGACTCCTCCTCCCCTGCTCTTATATAACCTCCAACCCACCAACCTCTCGCAGCAAAACTCGGAGCCTAATTCCAGTTGATTTCTACGACCAAGCTGTTGTCCACTCCCCCCCAAAACAATGGCCGCTGCCACCGCGTGCACCGTCGCCGCTCGCTTTGCTTCCACCCCTCCTTATCCCTGTTTTCGAGGCAAAAGGCAAGACCCCTGAGGCTAATCGTATCGTTTCCGATCAAGCACCGCCGTTTCTCCATCGCCGCTTCCGCAACGCCTGAAAACAAGGACGCCTCCTCCATCGACGTGCACGTCGATCAGGAGGCCAACAAGAAAGGCGCCGCCGTTGAGCGGCGCCCTCGCCGCCCAGCTCTCGACATCTCTCCTTTCGGTAAGTAGCAGCAAATCTAAACTTCTACCCAGTCGTCGTCTTTAAATCCTTACATAAATTTGCTGAGATTTTGTGGAAACTTTTTGAAGGGCTGGTGGATCCGCTGTCGCCGATGAGAACTATGAGGCAGATGCTGGACACGATGGACCGGATTTTCGACGACGCGATGTCGTTCCCGGGGTCGAGCCGGACGGCGGCGGGGAGATCAGGGCGCCGTGGGACATAATGGAGGACGACAAGGAGGTGAAGATGAGGTTCGACATGCCGGGGCTGTCGAAGGAGGAGGTGAAGGTGTCTGTGGAGGATGACGTGCTGGTGATCAAGGGAGAGCACAGGAAGGAAGAAGGAAAGGAAGGAGAGGATTCGTGGTGGAGGGGGAGGAGCGTGAGCTCGTATGGCACTCGAATGCTGCTACCGGACAGCTGCGATAAGGGCAAGGTGAAGGCGGAGCTCAAGAACGGAGTGCTGCTGGTGACCATCCCCAAGACAAAGGTCGAGCGCAAGGTGTTTGATGTTGACATCCAGTGAAACGCCTAGCGGCCGCTATATATTGTGTTTCTTTTCTTTTTCTTCTGGCTTTTGAGCTTTGTTAACGAGCGTATGTCTCAGTGTTGAACTTCTTATCCGTATGTATGCACGTAACAATGGTGAATGATATAGAAACGTTTTTTGCTTTTTAAAAGAGTATTTAAAGCTTTATAAAACCTGTTTAATTATCAGTAAGTAAACATAGATCAGTAGGAAAATTATTATATCAAAAGATATATAGCTGAAGGGCTCCATTGGCTTCACAAAGAATATATATATATATATATATAGACCGTGAAATTCTGGGCATGATGACAATCTTGGATTGGATTCCATATGCCTTAGGGACGTGGGCTTGTTAACATCCTTGGATTTGTTATCTCCCAACTCATAACTTAAGAATGAAAGACCCAATTTTACCATTGATTCAAAGGTATGATTACTGCTGAATCAGACCAGGCTCTTCTGCAGTGTACCGAAGCTACAGTAGCTTAAGTTTAGATTCTTTCTCTTCTGGTGTTGAATATCATTGGCTTTGATGGAGAAAAGTATAGATTGAAAGTTTTGATTCGATTTTTGCTCTCTCCGTCTCTTCTTGTGTTGAATGTCCTTGGCTTTGATAAAGTGGGTCAAGCAGGCTTCAATTTTTTATTCTAAGTCTTTTTTTTTTTTCAAAAATTAAGTTTAAGCAGTCTTAAAAAAATTGAGTTAATAGTACCAATTTTCATTATTTAGATGCTTATTTAAAAAAAAGTAACATTTGAAAAGGAATTTGTATGAATTGAAAAGAAATTTAGTGTAAAATGTAAAAAGTCTATTATATTTTTATTCAGGGTTAGATTTCGACTGTGCCATAATTTATTTTTTGATTTTAATTTTAATTTTAGATTCGGTTTAAATTAATTTGGGTCTGATCCATGAGACTGAGCATGGGTTAGCTTGAGCTCACTTCCAACCTTATTCCCAAGGAACCAAGTGAGGTGGTTGAGACTTGACGATGGAGAATCGTTGGGCCCAATCCACTTGTGAAATGTTTTGCCCAAGCCTACAAAGCCCAATCCATTGAAGAAAGTCTTTTAAGCGGCTCCCATGCGCCCATGACCAATTAACATGTGCGGTGCGCGTACTTCTGTATCGCATGCGATGCAGAAATACTTTCCTTCCTTCTTAAATGCGGCAAATCCAACACGAACAACACAATTGTTAACTGTAGGGAGCTCATGGGCTACTTTGGGCTGGCCTGGTTGAGGCTTTTGGGCCACCTTCGTGTAGGTTGTAGATCATTTGCAAGAAGCGACGATTCAATCCCTCAACGTTATTTAATCGAATCCATTAGATTTTTTTTTTTTACAGATGGATGATTACACTAACCTCGTACGAGTCAGCTCAGAAATATCAGAATACAAGATTTGTTTAAGAACAGAGGGACAGGGATCACCCTGATTCCAAGTCCAAAATCCTACATGATGAGCCACAGCCGCCGCTACCCAGTCAGCCGCAGAATTAGCTTCCCTGTAGATATGCCGGATGTGGACACTGTGAGTTCCGCGTAGAACAATCCGAATGTCCTCAAGAAGAGGATTTGTAAGAATATGGTTGCAGACACCTGACTGAAGCCACCGGATAACAATAAGGGAATCTTCTTCAATAAAAAGGCTGTGAACATGAAGTCTTCGAACAGCATGTAATATACCAGCCCACACCGCAAAAAGCTCCGCTAAAGGGACTGAAGAATCTAAGGAACCAAAATTGTCTGTCGATAATATGGCTCCATCAGTCCCACGAATAATGAGTGCTAGGATGTGTTGGACGCCAGCTTGACACTGAGACCATCAATACGATTGCGTGTGTGTTTCACTACCCCTTTGACGAGCATTCTGGAATTGGAATTTTCCCTCTTTTAATCGGTTCCATATAAATGGTGCCGTAAATAATAGAAAGTCCAAAGAGATCGAACTAAATAATTAAGAGAAAAACACGTAGATTAGCACTTCTTTAATTTTTATTTTACTATCTAACTTGCAGAACAATCAGCTTTGCGATTTGTTTTCCTATAAATATATTGACATTCGACTTGTTTGATGAATAAAAAAATAAGATATAAATCTCTTAGCAATGGATAGGAACACTAAAGAATTTTTTGTCAATCAAGATGCCATATTAGTAAAACCGCAATACCTTTCAAAATGATATTGTTATACTACTGAAACTCCTTTTGAAGCCATATCTTACGAGCAAAAGGATGTGAGAATTTGGACTCGGCATGTTAGCTAAATGGAGTAGCATGGCAAAGAAAATGGAAGGTCAGGTTAAGTTATTCCAAGTTATTCCTAGGTTATTAGGTTAAATAGGTTAGAGAGAAATATTAAAACTTTTTATGATCTACTTGATTATCCCTTGCGATCATAATTAACTAGTCTTTCACATAATTGTAAAAAATCATAACCCACTTTAATTATCATTGGTGGAGGAATAGGATTTCACTTTCGCAATGCTTAATTTCTTGACCCAGTCACGGGCTTGGTGGTGACTTGATCTAACTCAGTGATTACTTGGTCTCACTTGACAATAACATTAAGGTTTTGAATAAACCAAGAAACATGACTCAGTTGATCTTTCTTTTGACTCAGTAACTCAACCAAGTCATGCATGACTTGGCAAGACTCACCGAGTCCTACTCATTCAAATCAACTAAGTTACAAGTTGACTCACTGTGTTTCCCAACTTGAATAGGAAGTTATTTTGATCATTTGGTTGTCTGCAACTGATCCGAAGAATTCCTACGCATCCACGTATATATGGGCAACCAATAAATTTTATATATAAAAAAAAAAATATCATCTTACTCTAATATTAACAATACCCATCCAAGATAACCAAGTGGGATCTTGAAATGAATATTTAGTTCTCAATTTACTCAAAAAACTATTTATTTATTCAACTAGGCAACTGTGTCTGAGGTTAATTGGTCATCGCAATCACAAATCCTGATATCACAATTTAAAACAACAACTAAAATCAAGTCATAATTTACGTTTTACGTTTTAAGAACAATTCATCACCTTAAGGGTGCTTCTAGATTCAAAAATCTTCTTGGCAATAGGAAAATGCTATTGGATTGTTGTGATGCCATTTATTTTTAAGTTGAATCAATCCAGACCCAACTCAGGTCCAGTTCACACAATTTCTATGACGTCACATGTTAGTTCATTGTTAGCTGTCTTTCAGCACGCTGTTCCTTTAACCGATACCATGTTCCAGTTGATGATCATACTGATTCCGATGCTTGTTTAAAGCAAGAAATTGTGCATAAAATAAAATAATAATTCTGCTTCTATATTTATTACTTATTATGTAGAGTAAAAAATGAAAGAATGAGATCAATTTATTATAAATTTATTATTTTATCCTTATATAAGAAAATTTAAAAAGACAATATAAACTCTATTTTCAAATTTTATAAAGTCAATCTTAGTATCAATGAATTATAATTTTAATCTAATTTATGTCATATCAATATATCCTATGCTAGAGTTATATTAATAATTTTATTTATGTATGAGTTCTTTATATGTAGCTGATTTAAGCCTGGATCAATGAGGAGGATTGTGGTATGTTAACAACTAGTATAAAACTATACTTATATCTTATGAACATGAATCTAATAAAGCAAATTGACAAAGGTATGACATTCCCTAGCGCATTATATCGAATCTTGGATGTAGTGAAAATGGTAGGTCCCAGAAGTGATGCATTACATCGATGCTCAAAAGTGACAAATAAAAGCAAAGTAAATTAAAATGATATTAAAAATAAAATAATATGGATGAACTAATTAAATATTCCTACTAGAGAAAAAATATTTATTGAATGAGATTTGAATAAATATGTAAGAAAGGATAATATAGATTTTGAAAGACTATATAGAGGCTATAAATTTAGAGATAGAAATAATGAGAGAAATGTCATTTTAAAGTTTGCGATGACATATGATTTGGTGGTATTTGTTGGGCCTGATATGGTGCTATCATGGCCTAGGTTGGGCTAACTTGTATTGGTCTGAATATGGGTCCAAAGGTTATGACTAAATCAAGTCACAGGTGTACATGGGCTTGGGGATTATTTTAATCTTATTAGGTTAGTCCATGAGAGTTTTTGTTAAGTCTGGGCCAAGCCCATTTGGACATGTATTTAAACCCTGATTTCTAGGGTTTGGATGAAAAAAAGGAACTCATCATCTTCCTCCTCCCAAAGGCCAGCGACCTAAAGGTTGAAGGACAAGGCAATTTACCATTGTGCCAATCTGATTATTGACAACAAAAGGTGAAAACCCGATGTATTTCTCCAAAAGATCCCACTGCTATTCAACCACTTAATCAATAGTACTAACCAGTATATATGTTAAAAAGAAAGACTCTCATTTAGTAATTTTTAAATGTAAATATAATGTTAGATAAATAGATTTCTTTCTTACTAAAAAGATTGATTAAGTTTTTCTTGTAAATATTGCAAGATTATATCAGGTAACAGACTAATTATGCAATATAAATTAATGGTTATTGATGTAGGGTAAAAATATCACTGCATCGATTGATAGACGTGGCAAGTAACAAGACCCACCTCTGAGCTCTGATCCACTAACTGCCACAATATGTCCATTCTTCTTTGCAGAAAAGGATAAGCGGCGCTACCTACTATCTCTGTTCCTTAGCAGGGCCGAGCTATATCCGAACCTCGGCAGGGCCAAGCTATCTCCAAGCCTCGGCATGTTCGAGCCATTTTCATGCATCGGCAAGGCCGAGCCATCTTTATACCTCGGCATGACTGAGTCATTTCAGAACCTCAGCAAGGCCGAGCTATCATCATACCTCGGCAGGACTGAGCTTTCTTCATACCTCGGTAGGACCGAACTATCTCCAAGCCTCAACATGTCCGAGCCATTTCCATGCCTCGGCAAGGCCAAGCTGTCTCCATGACTTGGCAGGACTGAGCCTCATCCCCTAAATATAAGCGCCATTGCTACTCCATGCTGGGTATCTCAGAGGATGAACCATCACGATTGCAAGGATTTCGGAGTAAACTTCTCAAAACAGAAATGAAAGCCAAATACAGCACTCCGTCCATGATCAACTGGATTCTAGATTCCCGATAAAGCATTCGTCAGCTTCATCAACCGTTAATCCCCCATAACCGATGGGATTTTGGCCTTATCGGAAGTCAACTCCCTAAAACGCGCCCAAAAAATTAGGTAACTACTTACCATCTCAACAGCGCACTAATACTAAGTCCCAAGACCCCTCAGGTATGCATCTCCAAGGCAATTCTAAGCCCTCACAATCTAAGCAGAGGCCATCACTCTCCAGAAACCTTTTCTGGGGCATCCTTCTGCAACAACCTTCTCCTCTCATATGCTTGCTAAGGATTTTTTACTAACTTGGGCATTGGAGAGTCTTCCGTAGGGACCACCCCCTGTGATTCCTACGCGAGGACTGTCTTGTAGGTCCATCCAAACGGGAGAAAGCTATCCAGATCCCGATGTGCATCGTTTCCAAGCCAAAAAATGAAAATCAGTAGCAACATATTAGCGCTAGAGGAAGGGCCCCAAGTCCCTCTAAAAACTTGACACCAAGGAGAAAAGGTTCAAGCAAGAAGGAAATATCTTCAATGGCCAATCGCAAGAGAGCGATCACTAATGCTCTGGATCAAGCAGCTTCTCAAAGGCATGATCTCACAAATAATATGACATCTTCGCAGCCACCGCAACCTGAGGCTCCACCATTGCCCACGGCCCCTGTTACCCAAAACCAGTTTGGCGCGCTGGTTCAATAAGTTCAAGCCCTGACACAATTGGTGCAAGGCCTCCATGGACTTCTTCCTCCGGATACTCCCACTTAGCAGCATCCCGATGGAATAGCAGCACCATCCAACCGACAGCTCTTCCACCCAATCCACTTGAGGTCACGAGCCTCCCATGTCAACCCGGTTGGGAAGAAGGGGTGGAGCTCGCACCGTAGAAGGGCGGAGACAGGAGTTTGCCTCGGTCTCACTGGGCCTACTCTTTGTCTCCAATTCTCTTCCATCACGATTTGATGTTGCGGCTGCGATATCCCCACCTAGCCTCTCTGATTGTTCAGAATGAGGCAATGGAACAAAAATATAAGAGATACACCTACAATTGGACGCTGTCAAACACACGTCCCATTCTCAGCCCCGGATGGAGCAGGGTTCACCCTTTATTGATAAAATCATGGAGGTGGTCCCATTTCACATAAAACTCCCTACCATCGAGCCGTACAATGGGACTACTGATCCCGATGACTATCTGAGCAGCTCTAGATCCATCATGATGTTTCATCGGGCATCATATGTGATCTTATATCCGGCCTTTCCCTCTACTCTAAAAGGGCCCACCAAGATATGGTTTGTATCCTAAAGCCGAACTCCATTAACTACTTCAACAAACTGGGCCGCTCATTCACCAACCAGTTCATCAGCCGCCACCATCGATGAAGATCTGACTCCCTCTCCAAAGTCAAGCAGCAAGAGGGCATTACTAGAAAAGTATGATTTACCGAGGAAAAAAATCCCTCGCAATTCTGAGAGATTTTCTGACAAAAAATATAAACTATAAAATTATCCGATAAAAATATTTTCTCGCAAAATTGTCGTAAAATTAATTTTTCGAGGGATATTTCTAACATAAAAGGGTTCTTTGTAAAAAATTCTGATAAAAAAATCCCTCGGAAACGCCCTTGCAAATTAATTTTGCGAGGGATTTTTCAAGGGATTTATTTTTCATTAATGAGTTATTAATAAATATTTTAATTAAAAAATTACTTGAAAAATCCCTTGCAAAATTTAAGTTCCAATCATTTTTTAAGGAATTTTTTGAGGGATATTTTTATAATAAATGGCTTATTTATAAAAAAAAATTAATAAAAATAATAGCTCACAAAATCCTTCGGAAATTAATTTTGTAAGGAATTTTCTGAGGATATTTTTTCATTAATGAGTTATTAATAATTTTTTTTTGATGAAAAAAATCCCTCAGAAAATTCTCACAAAATTAATTGCCGAGGGATTTTTTGAGGGATTTTTTGATGATTGTATGAGGGATTTTAAGAAGGATATTTCTATAATAAATGGGTTATTTGTAAAAAAAATTGATAAAAAAAAAAAAATCGAAATTAATTTTGTGAGGAATTTTTTGAGGGATATTTTTTTATTAATGAGTTATTAATAAATTTGTTTTGATGAAAAAATCCCTCAAAAAATCCCTCGAAAAATTAATTGCCGAGGAATTTTTGAGGGATGTTTTGATGATTTTGCGAGGGACTGTTCGAGGGATATTTCTATAATAATGGCTTATTTGTAAAAAAATTGATAAAAATAATCCCTCAAAAAATCCCTCAGAAATTAATTTTGTGAGGGATTTTTTGAGGAATATTTTTTTATTAATTAGTTATTAATAAAATTTTTGATGAAAAAAATCCCTTGGAAATCCCTCGCAAAATTAATTTCCAAGGGATTTTTCGAGGGAAGTTTTGATGATTTTGCTCTGAGAGATATTTCTATAATAAATGGCTTATTGTAAAAAAAATTAATAAAAAATATCCCTCGAAAAATCCTCAAAAATTTTTCCAAGGGATTTGTTTTTCATTAATGAGTTATTAATAAAAATTTTTGATGAAAAAAATCCCTCGGAATCCCTCGCAAAATTAATTTCCGAGGGATGTTTTGATGATTTTGCGAAGAATTTTTCGAGAGATATTCTATAATAAATGGTTTATTTGTAAAAAAAATGATAAAAATAATCCTCAAAAATTAATTTTGCAAGGGTTTTCTAAGGGATTTATTTTTCATTAATGAGTTATCCCTCGAAAAATCCTTGCAAAATTCTTAAAAAATCCCTCAAAAATTATTTTTGTGAGGGATTTTTTGAGGCTTTTTTTATCAAAAATTTTATTAATAACTCATTAATGAAAAAAAATCTCTCGAAAAATCTCTTGCAAATAATTTTTGAGGGATTTTTCAAAAGATTTTTTTATCAATTTTTTTTACAAATAAGCCATTTATTATAGAAATATCCCTCAAAAATCTCTCACAAAATTCTTAAAAAATCCTTAAAAATTATTTTTGTGTGGGATTTTGATTTTTTTTCATCAAAAAATTTTATTAATTACTCATTAATGAAAAATAATCCCTCGAAAAATCCTTCGCAAAATTAATTTTCAAGGATTTTTCGAGTGATTTTTTTCATCAAAAAATTTATGTATTAAAATAAATTTTAAGTGAAAGTTTGAAAATTAAAAATAATTTAGCTATAAACTTATATAGAGTAATTTATGAATCATATAACTGAGTAATTTATCAAATTTATGATATACTAAAAAAAGGCATGCTTTCATTAATAATACTAATTTTTAAAATAATTAAAGGATTAATTTTTAAAACAAAATCCTTTACTTTAAACAAGTTTTATCGAGCTCTATGATAAGACTAAAACAAATTAGCCTTTAACTAAATATGTTGGTATAATTATGTGTTGGTGATTGACCTATTAGCCAAGTTTGAAAGGAGACTACCTTTGACTCAACAAAAAATATGCGAAATGATACCATGTACTAGTGATTGCTTTAGTATCTATGCTTGAAAGAAAAATTGTTCTTACACACATGAGATGCCTTTATGCACATATGTGTCAATAATGACTTTACTATCCTAGTTGGAAAGAAAGCATAATTTTTAGTGAATAACATGTTCATACACATACATCTGCCCATGATCACCTCACTGGTTCGACCTAAAAGGAAACATACTTTGATGTGTGAAAACACATTGATGTATGCTAGTGGTAAGCATCGATAAACTTGTCTTGAAAGGAACTTATTCATGATTACACATGGTCAGTGGTCTATTCCAATGGCTAAGTCTTAATTATAGCTAGACTTGAGAGAGTGAACACATGCCCCAATTTCAAATTAATTTATAAATTATACAATAATTTCACAAGATCCATAAACGTACTTTCACAAATAAGTTTAGATACATCAATTCATAATACAAATATTCATGTCTAGTCAATCAATATAATTTTTAATGTATTATAATTCATCATCAAGTCTAAGTAAAACATGTTATTCTGGATCCATAATTTTTTTTTAAAAAAAATCTATGTAAGATAGGCATAAATAATTCCCATGAAACAAAAAAATCTTATTTTAGTATTTTTTTAAAAAATAAATTTATAATAGGTAGATAGAAGGATTTGAACCTTAAACCTTAAAAAATACTCACTATCATATATAACCACTATGATCCCAACTTTTTTTATTCATAAATTTATTATAAAAATATTTAAATAGTATAAATTTTTTTATAAATTAAATTAAAATCAAAAATCAATTCCCACCGCTTCCACCGCCCAGCGCCCGAATTCCCTCTCTTCTGAATTATTTTTTTATCAATTAAATTCAAATAAAAAATCAATTCCCACCGCTAGGGCCATATTTCATTTGGCATTCTCTTTTCCGTCCGCTCACATTCCCTCTCTTCCGTCTGCCGGCGTTCCATCTCTTTTGTCCTTCCGTCCGCCGGCATTCCATCTCTTTCGTCCGACGACCGTCGGGCTTCCATCTCTTCCGTCCAAGAAACTCAAGCCCTAGGGGACGAGCAAGGGAGTGATTCAAACCTTAGGAACATGCAAACAAGGTAAATATTTATGTTCGTATCCCTCTTAATCCCTTCGTAAGGCTATGGGGAGGAGAGGGGAGGGGAAGGGGTCGGTGAAGAAGGGGGACAGGGAGGGACCGACGAGGACGAATTGTCCACTGTCTCACTCTGACGGGTTTGACCGCGTCGAATTTCCTTTCATTTTTCGTTTGGAATTCTTTGTATAATGGTGGTTAGGGAAGGGATTTACATTCTTTTCTCAACCATGATCTGTATAGCATAATATTAATGAAGAGATTCAAGGGATTTTAGAGCATTGTTTTCATTGCGGAATCGCTCTGCTCCAGAGAGGAACAGAGCCTTGGCAGCAGCCTCATGGCTGCTCCAGAGAGGAACAGAGCATTGTTTTTTCCCAACATATCAACCATTCCCAGTTTTGTTGCGTAGAATCGATACTAATGAGTAAGAGGAGATGATATAAATGATTAGATCATTTAATTGGATTTTTTTAAAAAAATTTGAAAAGTATTTTGTATGGTTATCAATTTGGTATGAGCAAAATTTTGGAAATAATCGAACACTCTATCTCCGCAGGATTGGTTTATATCTGCCTCCCCTCCCATGTTTAAAGCCGGAAATAATCGGACACTCTATCTCCACAGGAGATGATATAAATTAAGAAAACGAGGAAGTGCATGGACCTCGTGGATTCCATCTGCCTCGCCTCTCGTGTTTAAAGCCGGATTATTCTTTCAGTTGGTTCATGCACAACACAGTTCAATGTTCACAGCCATCTCTGTCTACGTTCATGGAGTTATGCTTGTCATGCTTTCAAATATTAGTCAATATTTTGTTTATGAAGTGCTTTTCCTGTCCACATTCTTATAGCAATAGTACCCACCAAGCAAGTAGTAACCAATTCACTACTTTTGCAGCCTCTACCAAGTCAAGTCCAGTTCTCCTGCATATTTCTTCCCTAAAGACTTCTTATTCCCTACCTTAATATTTATTTCTATAGATTAAATGTAGAGTATAGAAGTTTTATATCTTTCAGTCAGGTTGCCATATCCCTTTGTACACAGATCTGCAACTGTGCATGTTCATGGACAAACAAGCATACTTGGAGCACATATACCTGATTTTCCACAAGTATAATTATGGTTTTAAGCATTGAAGCCTATTCTCTTCATTTTTGTCGTATGTAATCTGTAGCTTGTCGGTATTGTTAGTTGCACATTTTATGTTTTTTTCATGGCTATGGGTGCTTATCACCCTCATGAGTGGAACTGGCTGACAAAGCAATGCTAAGAGGGAGAAACGTGTGAAAATGGGATGGTTCCTGATTTGCAAATTCTAAGATTTAAAACATTGGAACCCTTTTTGAGGTTTCCTGTTTTTAGAAATTTTGGGTATTGCAAAACCCAGTGGCCTTTTATCACTTGCTTTTGGCCCCTCAATCCCCTCCACCCACTTCAGACTGCCTCTTCCAATGTGAGGCTTGTCAGACGAATGGTACGCTAGGCATCCAAACGGGCCCTAAATGTATTCTAGTTGTTAATTCATAAACTTATGGTAGTCCCAAAGTCTTGCTGTTCTATGAAATCCTGCATTACCTTTTAATAACTCAATTGCTGCTAATGATAAGGCCTTACTTTTGTTTTTTTGTTAGATCTATCTTAAAGATGTTTCCATGTTCAATTGGCTTATGAGAGTGCCTTTAAACATATGCAATTATTAGGTTCAAATCTTTTTCTTTATTTATGTTAGTTATTTATGTTATTAAATTCTAATTTGGTAATATCTTTTTCTTTACATATATGCTATTCTTATTTCATATATTTTAAAAATATTGATAATGTTGTTTATATTATGAAATTCTGACACAGAAGTTGAACCGGGCACCTACATTAGATGAGCTCTTCAGACACACCCATCAAAAGAAAAAGATGGCAATCAGTGGGTAAATAAAAAGGCAGAGACATCACATGTAAGTATTTAAAAAACTCTACTTTAATTCATATATTTATACTATTTATATATTTAACTAATTGTATATAATATCTTTTACAGACTAATTTTATACAAAATGACAAGAGATGGAATCAAGTCAAAGCTCAACTGGAGAGGATGGTGCGGAATCATCACAGCAGTAGCCTCAACCCTCCATGATGCATATATGGAAAGAGACAGTTGGGGTAAATAAGGAACGAATTTATGGATTTGGATCCCAGGCTAGCTTGCTGATAGGCTCATCTTCTAGCCGCACATCCTCACGAGTTCTTGAGAAGTGGATTCAGGAGCGGAAGAGGATTTATAATATGTTTGAGATTGTTTCTACCTGAAATGAGGAGTTAGTTATCCAAAATGAGGGGTTGGCTACCCGAAATGAGGAGTTAGCAAATCAGAACAGTCAATTAGCATCTCAAAACAATGAGCAATCTGCTCGGATTTCCCGTACCGAGGAGTTTATACATCTTATGATGAAAAAATGCAGGTTAATCCATCTACAGTTTCAGCACCATCTCCAGCTGCTACCTCTGTAAATGATGATGATTGCGATGTCGATGATGATGATCATAAGGAGGAGGATTTATAATTTCTTTCTTTTTCTATAATTGGAATGATACTTGTTTGTGATACTTTTTTCTTTTATTATGAAACTTTGGATATGATGATACTTGTACAACTTTTTTGAACTTGTTTGTTATGAACTTGGATATGATAAACTTGCTATACACTTTTTTGAGCTTGATACGAGTTTGTTATGAACCCTTGGATATGATGAAACTTGTTGATAATTTGTATATATAATCAGGTGTATTTAAAAAAAAGGCCATTTTGCGAGGGATTATTTCCTCAGATATTTATTTAGCGAGGGATAATTTTTTCAGAAATAAAGAAAAGCTATTTAAAAAATTCAAAATATCTCTCGAAAAATCCCTCGGAATTTTTTTTCACAAAATCCCTTGGAAAATCCCTCGCAAAATCCCTTGAAAAATCCCTCGGTAAATTACCCTCGGAATATCCCTCAAAAAATCCCTAAAAAATTTTCCTTTGAAAACTCCCTCGGTAAATTACCCTTAGAAAACCCCTCATAAATTTTTCCTCGGCAAATCCCTCAGTAAATTACCCTCGAAAAATCCCTCGGTAAATTACCCTTGAAAAATCCCTCAAACTTATCCCTCGAAAAATTCCTCGGAATTTTTCCCTAGGAAAATCCCTCCGAAAAGTTTCCTCGGAAAATCCCTCAAAAAATCCCATGGAAAAGTTCCCTCGAAAAATCAATCAGAAAATCTCTCAAAAAATTTTCTTCGAAAAATCCATCGGAAATTTCCAAGGGATAAATTTTATTAAAAAATCCCTCAAAAATAAATTCCCTCAGAAAAAGTCCTTGAAAATTTTTTCCGAGGAGGGTTTTTTCGATGACCATTTATCCGTTGAAAATCCATCGGAAATATAAATTTCCGATGGATTTTTTTCTTTTTTCCTCACAAAATCCCTCGCAAATGACTATTTTTCTTGTAGTCCCTAAAAAGTTTTCTTAATCGTTTCAATGCAGCCGTGCTAGAAGTTGACCATCTCAACCATGAAGTGGTCATGTTCGCGTTAGCGGGTGGAGTATCAAAGGAGAAAGACTTTTAACTCGCCATGGAAGTCAACTATCTCAAAAGTCTCTCCGATATGATGGCTATGGCAGATAAATACGCTAGAATCGAAGAATCCCGAAGGTCGGCCTAAGCCTAGCAATCCAAGAAAAAGAAGAAGAAGAGCTCGAAAAAGAGTTGACCAGCTCGTTCTGCGAGCCCGTCTCATCGCCATAGGGCCCCATCGCCAAGACAGTGCACTAGAAGCTTAGTGTGGAGGTTCAATCAATACACCCCCCTTATCGTGCTGCAAGCCTAGATCCTGATGGAGATCAAGTGCCAACTTCCTCAACCAAGGTCCCTCCAAGGAAACTTGGCTTGGAGGGATATGACAAAATACTGTCGGTATCACCGTTACTATGGTTATGATACCGAGGAGTGTTGGCAGCTGAAGAACGAAATCAAGCAGCTCATCGCCGAGGGAGACTAAAGCAATACAAAAGGGCCCCCAAGGCAGACGATAGAGCAGAACATTCATCTGACCTTCGACAATAACTCCCACTGAATCCACCGATGGCTGGTAACGTCAATATGATTACCATGGTCGGCTCCTCCTAGGGTTGGCCAAACGAAGAGGAGAACCCGCCTAAAAGGGTCCAGTGCGAGGGCTTGCCTTTTCAAATGAAAACCTCCAAGGGATACAGTATCCCTAAGACATAGAACTTGAATAACCTCCGAGTGTATTACCAGTGAAGTATGCTTGAACAAAGCTATTTTTGTTCATTGTAACAGAAAACTTCGCTCCAATTTGTATATTTATTCTTTGAATAATCATCTTTTTTGAGATGATGATGAAAGGCAGAACTTGCCCGAACACCGATCCCATGGGTCAAACGACTTTCTTCGTACCTTGGCTGGGCCAAGTAAAAAATTTCTTCAAACCTCGGCAGGGCCAAGCAATTTTTTTCATACCTTGGCTACGCCAAGTAAAAAAGTTCTTTGAATCTCGGCAAGGCCGAGTGATTTTCTTCATACCTTGGCTGGGTTAAGTAAAAATATTCTTTGAACTTTGACAGGGCCGAGCGATTTTCTCCATACCTTGGCTGAGCTAAGTAAAAATATTCTTCGAACCTTGGCACAGCCGAGCTTTTTTTGTACCTTAGCTGGGACAAGTAAAAATATTCTTCGAACCTTGACACGGCCGAGCTTTCTCCGTACGTTGGCTGGGCCAAGTAAAAATTTCTCCGAACCTCGGCATGGCCATGCTTTCTCTGTACCTTGGCTGGGCTAAGTAAAAACTTTTCTTCGAACCTTGGCATGGCCGAGATTTCTCCATACCTTGGCTAGGCCAAGTAAAAATTTTCTTCGAACCTCGATACGACCGAGCTTTCTTCGTACCTTAGCTGGGCCAAGTAAAAAATTTTCTTCAAACCTTAACACGGTCGAGCTTTCTCCATACCTTGGCTGGGCCAAGTAAAACATTTTCTTCGAACCTCGGCACGGCCGAGCATCCTTCGAACATTAGCAAGGCCAGTCAGAGTGCTTTAGTAAGCATAGGAAAAAACTTCTCCGTACCTTGATGCGGCCGAGCTATCTTCGAACCTCGAAAGGGCTGAGTCATTTCCCTACCTCGGCATGGCCGAGTCATATTTCCGAACCTCGGTGAGAGCCCAACCATTTTCAAAGCTCGGTAAGTCTGAGCATATTTTGCTATCTTAAGACATTTCTAAATTGGCTCTTTGGTCATTCAATCAAAGCTTCCCTAGGCTATCTTTGAGAAGCCTAAGTGACTAAATTCACCAATTGCGGAGTGTTCTAACACAATGACCAAGCTTATATCATTTAAGCTGCGAAAGGCACAAAGCAATTTATATAAGGTGAAATTTTTATTCATAAAGTTTAGCCCTCTAAGGCATTATATGCGCATGTGGCGTGGTGAAATTACTCCATTACAGAAAGAAAAAAGAAAATTTCTACAACTTCCCAAACTCGGCTACCTCTTCTTCGTTGAAAGATCCCGAAGCCCAGGCTGTTGACCCAATTGATGATTTTGATGATTAACAAAACTATGTGAGTATAATTTTTGAAGGCTCTAATGATTTTGATTTAGTGTTTCAGCCTATAAGACTATTGAAAGATCAAAATCAAGTGTTACAATGTGTTCTGGATCGAATCTAATGTCTAGGTAAGAATTGCAGACATTAGAGTCGACTCCGAGAATCACAGAGCCGACTCCGGAACTGGCACGGCCATTAGAGTCGACTCCGAGACTGTGAGAGTCGACTCTCACAGACGGAGCAGAAAGTCGATTTTTCTGGCTCCAACCTAGAGTCGACTCCGGGTAAGTTAGAGTCGACTCCGGAAAAGCATCTTGTCGACCCCAGAAAAGCCAGAGACGACTCCGGAAATAACATTTTAAATCGCCTCGAGCTAGAGCCGACTCCAGAAAAGTTAGAGTCGACTCCAACCCACCTGGAACGAAAAACGAAGTTGCCAGATCAGCTCTAACGGTAACTTTTCTATTTTTACTCATTTCTAACGGATATATTTTGATAGAAGGTACACTCCAACGGATAGTTTTATTCCAAAAAGGGTGTAAAAGAAATCTATAAAATGGGGAGTCTATTGTTCAAAAAAGAGAGAGAAAAAGAGAAGAAACAATCCGAAAATCTGAGATAGACAAATCCCATTTCAAAAATCTGAGAGCTTGAATCTTGAAAGGAAAACCTTCTAGCTCAAATCCACTCCACTCCAAAAAGCTCAAGAGGAATCCAAAGCGTTCAAATCAAGTCTTGGTGGATTTCCCAACTTGGAGAAAGGAGATTCAGATTCTTGCTTTTCAACTCTTCTCAACTGCTTCAACTGTGAAGAATCGGAGCTGAGGCTTGATTCAATCCAGCAAGGAGAAGAAGAAAAGAAGAAAAGAAGAAAAGCTCAAAAGCCAACCATCTTCAAATCAGGCTTTTCTAAACCTTGTTATATTATTTGTTATTGCTCATTGAGGAGCTTTGTATTTCAAAACATATTTCATTTGTTTGTATCTAGTTCAATCTGGGGGATTGAACTAGAGGAGGTAGTTTACCTCGGTACAAGCTTGGTAAAGCTTGTGTTAGGGTTTTGTGCTGGTAAGCCCGAGTAAAACCAGCTGGGTTCGTTGTGCACCCGGTAAAACAACAAGTTTGAGTTGTGAGCTTGGAAAACAACTCGGCTGTAATCTAGAGAGATTATAGTGTGGACCCAAGTGAATCTTGGGAGTGGACGTAGGTGTTGGATACACCGAACCACTATAAAATCTTTTGTGTTTGCCGTGTTCTATTGTCTCTATCTCTCTATTCTATTCACTGCACTTTATAGTTATTTGCATTTGCCTTCATTAATCTCAAGCAAACTATTTAAAAAGGGCTAAATTTTTAAGAACCCAATTCCCCCCCCCTCTTGGGTTGCCATCTGGGCCAACAATTGGTATCAGAGCTAGTGCTCATTTAGATTTGATCTCACGATCAAGAGCTAAAGATCCAAATGGCAACACAAAGTGGTTCTTTTGCTGAAGGTCATTCTACGAATAGACCTCCACTTTTTAATGGCTCAAACTATTCTTATTGGAAAGCTAGAATGAGGATATTCATTCAAGCTTCTGATTATGAGCTTTGGGGTGTTATAATTAATGGACCTAGTACACCCACACACTTATTGATGGCACTATTGTTCCTAAGCCCGAAAGGGATTGGAATGATAATGATAGGAGAATGGCACAACTTAATGCTAAAGCCATTAATATTTATATTGTTCCTTAGACTCTAATGAATTCAACCGAATCTCAACTTGTAATTCCGCAAAGAAATTTGGGATAGGTTGGAAATTACCCATGAAGGAACAAACCAAGTAAAGAATCCAAAATAAATATTTTGGTTCATAAATATGAATTATTTACAATGGAACAAACTGAAACCATCACATGCATGTTCACTAGATTCACTGATATTGTGAATGGTTTGAAAAGTCTTGGTAAGAATATACTAACTCTGAACTTGTTCGCAAAATTCTTAGGTCACTACCAAGATCGTGGGAAGCAAAGTGACTGCAATCCAAGAAGCAAAGGACCTCAATACTACCCTTAGAGGAGCTTCTAGGATCCCTAATGACCCATGAGCTGACAATGAGGCAGCATGTTGAGGAGGATTCAAAGAAAAAGAAAACCATTGCCCTCAAAGCTGCAAAAGATGAAGAGAGCAGCAGCAATGATGATGATGATGATGATGATGAACTCTCTTGGCAAAGAAATTCAAGAGATTTATGAAGAAAAAGAAACCCTTCCACAAAAAAAATTTGGAGTTAAGTGGAAGGAGAAAAGGATAAGAAAGGACAAGGACAAGGAAAAAGAGAAAGAGCCCTTGTATGCTATGAATGTAAAAAGGGCACTTTAGATATGATTGTCCTTATTGAAGAAAGCCTACAAGAAAAAGAAGAAGGCTACATGGCAACTTGGACTGATAGCGAGAATCTTCTTCCGAAGAAGAAGAACAAAAGGAAGTTGCAAATATTGCTTCATGGCGGACGACAACGAAGAGGTAAGCACCGAAACCCCCGATGATGAATTTACATTGATGAAATGTTTGAAGCTTTCAATGAATTGATGATTGATTTTAAATCTTTGAAAAAGAAGTATAAGTTTTTGAAAAATGAAATATTAGCTTAGCTAAAAGTAAAAATGAATTAGCTTTAGAAGTTAAGAACTTAACTAATGAAAAAGAAGAACTTAGGAAAGAAAAAGAAAATATTAATCAAGAAATAGATTTTGAAATCTGAAACTAAAAACTCAACAAAAGATTTAAAAGTTCAATTAGAAACCTTAGCTTTAGAAAAAGAATCAATCTCTAAAGAAATGATTTATTAAAGAAAGATGTTAAAAAGTATAAAGACATTGTTGAGAAATTTACTCTAAGCTCAACTAAACTAAATATGATTTAGATAGTCAAAAAGCTGTTTTTGACAAAGCAGGTTTAGGGTATAACACATTAAGGAAACAAAAATCTTAAAGAATATTTTTGTAAAAGCCAACCAAAGTAATATAACTTGTTTCAAATGTAATGAAAAGGTCATAAATCATTTGAATGCAAAATGTTAAATAATAACAACAAGTTAAATATTAAAGCAAAGAAAATATGGGTTCCGAAAGGAACAATTTTTGTTGCTGCTAACCATGAAGGACCCAAGAAAGCTTGGGTACCTAAACATAAAGTTTAAATTATGTTGCAGGAATGTCTTGTAGCCAAAAGATCAAAGAAAAAGTGGTACCTTGATAGTGGCTGCTCAAGACATATGACGGGTGACAAAGATGAATTCATCACCCTGGAAGAAAAGAAAGGTGGAGTTGTGACGTTTGGCGATAACGGTAAAGGTCAAATTATGGGCCTTGGTAAAGTTCGCATAACTCCATCTATAGTTATTGATAATGTACTTTATGTTAATGGTTTAAAGCACAATTTAATTAGTATAAGCCAACTATGTGATAAGAACTTTAATGTTTCATTTAAATCTTCTATTTGCATAGTATCTGATTCCATTAATGATAGCATTGTTTTTACTGGTTATAGACATGGCAATGTGTACTTAGTTGACTTAGAAAATTATCTGAAAGTAGTCATTGCCTAATTGCTGACAATGCTAACATAAATGATATTGGATGGTTATGGCATCGTAGATTAGGTCATGCAAGCACACACCTTATTTCAAAACTAATTAAAATGGATTTAGTTAAAGGATTACCTAAACTAGATTTTGAAAATAACAAAATATGTGATGCATGTCAATTTGGAAAACAAACTAGAAGTTCTTTCAAATCTAAAAATGTTGTTTCAACTTCTAGGGCTTTAGAGCTACTTCACATGGATCTTTTCGGACCAACTAGAACCACAAGTCTAGGAGGAAAGAAATATGGTCTAGTGATTGTAGATGATTATTCTAGATATACTTGGGTAATGTTTTTAGCTCACAAAGATGAGACTTTCTCGATATTCCTGAAATTCTTCAAGAAAGTCACAAATGAGAAAAACACTACTATAGTATCTCTAAGAAGTGATCATGGAACAGAATTTGAAAATCACTTATTTGAAAATTTCTGCACTGAAAATGGAATTAATCATAATTTTTCAGCCCCTAGGACTCCACAACAAAATGGTGTAGTTGAAAGAAAAAATAGGACTCTAGAAGACATGGCCCGTACCATGCTATGCGAAAGTAACCTACCAAAGTATTTTTGGGCGGAAGCTATTAACACAGCATGTTACATCTTAAATCAGAGCTTTAATAAGACCAATATTAAAGAAAACACCTTATGAATTATGGAATGAAAGAAAACCAAATATAAAATACTTTCATGCATTTGGATGTAAATGTTTCATTCATAATAATGGTAAAAACAACTTAGGAAAATTTGATGCTAAATCTGATGAAGGAATTTTTCTAGGTTATTCAACAACTAGTAAAGCTTATAGAATCTTTAACAAGAAAACCTTAATTGTTGAAGAATCCATACATGTAGTGTTTGATGAATCTTTAGCAACTGGATCTGAAAAGATTGATGATGAGGAAGATACAAACATAATTGAAAAAGATCTTGAAAAACTTAATATTGAAGTATCTTCTGATCATGAGCAAGAAGCTAAAGATGATGATTCACATAAGGACGATGATGTCAATATTGATCATAATGATATAGATCTTCCAAGAGACTGGAGATATGCCCATAGTCATCCCAAGGAATTGATTATAGGTGATCCATCTCAAGGAATAAGAACTAGATCATATATGAGAAATATTAGTAATCATCTTGCATTTGTATCACAAATTGAACCTAAAACTATAGAAGAAGCTGAAAAAGATAATAATTGGATGTTAGCAATGCAAGAAGAATTAAATCAATTTACAAGAAATAATGTATGGACTTTAGTTGAAAGACCTAAAAATCATTCAGTAATAGGATCAAAATGGGTTTTTAGAAATAAACTTGATGAAAATGGCATAGTAATTAGAAACAAAGCTAGATTAGTTGCAAAAGGATATAATCAAGAAGAAGGCATTGATTTTGATGAAACTTTTGCACCTGTAGCTAGATTAGAAGCATTAGGCTATTACTAGCATTTGCATGTCACATGAACATTAATTTATTTCAAATGGATGTTAAAAGCGCATTTTTAAATGGATTTATAAATGAAGAAGTTTATGTAGAACAACCACCAGGTTTTAAGATCACGAATTTCAAATCACGTTTTTAAATTACACAAAGCATTATATGGTTTGAAACAAGCACCTAGAGCTTGGTATGATAGGTTAAGTAAATTCTTAATTGAAAATGATTTCACAAGAGGAAATGTTGATAAAACACTATTTTTGAAAAGAAAAAGTAAAGATTTACTTGTAGTACAAATATATGTTGATGACATTGTTTTTGGTGCTACTAACGATTCTCTATGTCAAGAATTTGCTAAGTTAATGCAGGGAGAATTCGAGATGAGCATGATGGGAGAACTCAACTTCTTCCTTGGACTCCAAATCAAACAAAGCAAAGAGGGTATCTTTATCAACCAAACAAAGTACACAAGAGAGATTCTAAAGAAATTTGGTATGGAATCAATTAAACCCCTCGGAACACCAATGAGTCCTTCATGCAAGCTGGACAAAGATGAAGAAGGTAAAAAGGTTGATCAGAAGTATTATCGAGGTATAATCGGATCCCTTCTTTATTTAACAGCAAGTAGACCAGATATTATGTTTTCTGTATGTTTATGTGCTAGATTTCAATCAGAACCTAAAGAATCACACTTAATAGCTGTTAAAAGAATACTAAGATACTTAAGTGGAACAAAAAATGTAGGTTTATGGTATTCTAGAGATTCCACATTAAATCTAATTGCATACTCAGATTCTGATTATGCCGGATGCAAGTTAGATAGAAAAAGCACAAGTGGTGCATG
Source organism: Calamus simplicifolius (assembly GCA_900491605.1). Classification (NCBI taxonomy): domain Eukaryota; kingdom Viridiplantae; phylum Streptophyta; class Magnoliopsida; order Arecales; family Arecaceae; genus Calamus; species Calamus simplicifolius. The sequence continues at coordinate 47,276 of UESW01001393.1, read as the reverse complement.
CCAATTTTTAGGAAGTAACTTAATCTCATGGTTTAGCAAAAAGCAAAATTCGGTTGCATTATCTACTGCGGAAGCAGAATATGTTGCAGCTGGAAGTTGCTGTGCTCAAATCCTATGGATTAAGAGACAACTTGAAGACTATGGTATCACACTTGATAAGACACCCATAAGATGTGATAATACAAGTGCAATAAATCTTACTAAAAATCCAATTCAACATTCAAGAACAAAGCACATTGAAATACGATATCACTTTATAAGAGAACATGTAGCCAATAATGAAATTTGTCTTGATTATGTGAATACTGAAGAACAACTTGCAGATATATTAACAAAACCCTTAAGTGAAGAAAGATTTTGTTATCTTAGAGGAGAATTAGGAGTTTGTGATCCTTTGGAATAGTTTTCTGAAACTCTTAAGGACATCTATCTAGATTTCATCATTTTCTTGAAAAATCTTGATATTTCAATAAGGAAATCTATCTAGATCTTGATTCATGTTTCCCCAATTGCTAAAGAACTTTAATCTATAATTTGATGATTAATTTGAATAGTTTCAAATCGTTGAAACTCAATTTTTTATCTCTGAAACTGTTAGAGTCGACTCTGACAGTTTGCGGAGTCGACACCTGAGTTTTTGATTTTCTGTCTAAGTGATTAGAGCCGACTCTGGCTTTTGTGGAGCCGACTCTAATACGAGCGCTGACAGACTTTCTGGCTCGGAGCCGACACCCAGTTTTCGGGAGTCGACTCTAAGTCGAGTTAGGTCAAAAATAAAAAGGCGGAGTCGACCCCCAATCATTCCAATCGTCTCCTAAACCGTTCCTAAGAACTCCAAAATTTTCCAACTTCCCCAAATCCACTCAAAACCCTGATTAACCTTCCAATCCTCTCAATGGCACCAAAGAGGCGCGGATTCGTCGCTGGAGCATCCGTTCCAACGAGAAGACGCACGGTTCGAAGGCAACCATCGCCTTCTTCCTCTTCGGCCACTCAAGAGGATTCTCCACCTTCACCCTCATCTCCTAAGGTTGATCAATTAGCTGGTAAGACCATTACCACTGGGAGGAAAGTTAATTTTGATTTATTTGAATCGGAGGGTTTCTCTATTGGAAGAAATTTAAGGGATATGGGATGGGAGAAAGTGTGCTCACTAGATTTACCCACATATCCAGCATTGGTAAGAGAGTTTTATAATGGATTAAGCAGAGGAGAAGGAGGATTGATTAGCACAGTGAGAGGAACTAGGGTTATGGTAACAACTGAGATTCTTGGAACCCTATTAGAAATGCCCACTGTTGGTTTAATGGAATGTCAACTTAATGACAGAAGTGGTGCACTATCAAGGATGCTAGGAAGAGATGTGACTGAGTTCGAAGAGATCTTTGCAAATCAGTTAAACCTAGAACTCAGATTATTGCATAATATATGTGGTAGAATCTTATTTCCAAAAATAGGGAGATTTGAGTATGTCTCGGAGCGAGACGTTCTGATGATGGACTGCATTATAACTGGAAGGCCAGTCAATTTAGCTGGCATGATGATAGGATACATGGCAGAGGCAGCTACTAAGAAAAGATCAACACTGCCCTACGGTATGATTCTGACACTAGTTTTTAGAAGCCAGGGTGTGCTCATAATGGAAAATGAACCTTTAAGAAAACTGAGACACACTGATTATTACAGCATTTCTACTATTCATAGAATGGGATTTAAGAAAGTTAATGGTGTTTGGATGAGGAGAGAGGAAAGAACAGATAGGGATGGTGCAGAGGGAACCAGACTAGAAGAAATCCGGGACCATCTACTGCGGGACCATCAGTCCCTGATTCATCTTTTGCGGGACCTTCGTCTGCTGGACCTTCGGAGGCCGGACCAAGTTCTATTCCATCACCTCCACATCAGCCTATAACAAATTCTGGAGGATTTTCTAATGAACAACTTGATCAGTTAAGAAGCTTACTTGCTGAGTATGACAGTCACAGGTNATCAGTCCCTGATTCATCTTTTGCGGGACCTTCGTCTGCTGGACCTTCGGAGGCCGGACCAAGTTCTATTCCATCACCTCCACATCAGCCTATAACAAATTCTGGAGGATTTTCAAATGAACAACTTGATCAGTTAAGAAGCTTACTTGCTGAGTATGACAGTCACAGGTCAAATGAAATTAATCAATTGAAAGAAGACTTTAATCAGTTAAAAGAAGAATTAAATTCGAGACTGGACATGCTATCCTTTACCTTAGGCAGTTCTGTGGAATCCTTTGGAGCTGAGCTTCACAAGATCTTCGAAAGGATGGAAGGTATTGCCGATGGATCAGGATCGTATGTTCATGCAACGGGTCAATTGAAGAAGGACATTGACCTTGCAGTCTCTCAAATTGAAGCCTGCCTTGAAAATTTTAAGAAGTCACAAAAAGATGATGTAATGGAGATAATAGGTCATCTAAAGAAAATTGTATTCAAGCATATTTGATCTTGTTTTAGAGTTTAATAGCTTGTACTTAGGAAGTTTTTGATTATCCAATGTATTTCATTTTGAGATGTAAATGAATCAACTGATGTAATGGTTCTTGCATATGAAATACAATTTCACTTTTTCAAAATTTTGATTGATTGGACTCCTATGCTTTATTGAGATTATAAATTTTTCTTTACTCTCCTTATTGCTTATAACAAAAAAGGGGAAGAGATAGTTGTGTATATGCAAAGAAAGAAAAGATTATATATGCATAAAGAAAGAAAGAAAGGGGGAGAAGGGAGAATTAATTGTTTATGCAAAAATGAATTGAAATGATTAATCTGTTACAATTTGATGTTTATATATAAGAGGAGCTACTCAATGCAGGGGGAGCTTAACAAAAAGCTCATTTACAATCTTATGCACATTAAGTTTAATAATTCAATATTAATGGATTGTACAATTTTAAAAGTTTACATTGAACATTGGCATCAAAACCTTAATTTCAATGGTTTAAAGTTAAAATGACTATAATCCTTAATTTGATTGAATGTTTGAATGCATATACTCAAAGTTTTTGTTATCATCAAAAAGGGGGAGATTGTTGACCCAATTGATGATTTTGATGATTAACAAAACTATGTGAGTATAATTTTTGAAGGCTCTAATGATTTTGATTTAGTGTTTCAGCCTATAAGACTATTGAAAGATCAAAATCAAGTGTTACAATGTGTTCTGGATCGAATCTAATGTCTAGGTAAGAATTGCAGACATTAGAGTCGACTCCGAGAATCACAGAGCCGACTCCGGAACTGGCACGGCCATTAGAGTCGACTCCGAGACTGTGAGAGTCGACTCTCACAGACGGAGCAGAAAGTCGATTTTTCTGGCTCCAACCTAGAGTCGACTCCGGGTAAGTTAGAGTCGACTCCGGAAAAGCATCTTGTCGACCCTAGAAAAGCCAGAGACGACTCCGGAAATAACATTTTAAATCGCCTCGAGCTAGAGCCGACTCCAGAAAAGTTAGAGTCGACTCCAACCCACCTGGAACGAAAAACGAAGTTGCCAGATCAGCTCTAACGATAACTTTTCTATTTTTACTTATTTCTAACGGATATATTTTGATAGAAGGTACACTCCAACGGATAGTTTTATTCCAAAAAGGATGTAAAAGAAATCTATAAAATGGGGAGTCTATTGTTCAAAAAAAAGAGACGAGAAAAAGAAGAAACAATCCGAAAATCTGAGATAGACAAATCCCATTTCAAAAATCTGAGAGCTTGAATCTTGAAAGGAAAACCTTCTAGCTCAAATCCACTCCACTCCAAAAAGCTCAAGAGGAATCCAAGGCATTCAAATCAAGTTTTTGTGGATTTCCCAACTTGGAGAAAGAAGTTCAGATTCTTGCTTTTCAACTCTTCTCAACTGCTTCAACTGTGAAGAATCGGAGCTGAGGCTTGATTCAACCTAGCAAGGAGAAGAAGAAAAGAAGAAAAGCTCAAAAGCCAACCATCTTCAAATCAGGCTTCTCTAAACTTGTTATATTATTTGATTATCTGCTCATTAAGGAGCTTTGTATTTGAAAAACATATTTCATTTGTTTGTATCTAGTTCAATCTGGGGGATTGAACTAGTGGAGGTAGTCTTACCTCGGTACAAGCTTGGTAAAGCTTGTGTTAGGGTTTTTGTGCTGGTGAGCCTTTGAAAACCAGCTGGGTTCGTTGTGCACCCGGTAAAACAACAAGTTTGAGTTGTGAGCTTGGAAAACAACTCAGCTGTAATCTAGAGTGATTATAGTGTGGACCCAAGTGAATCTTGGGAGTGGACGTAGGTGTTGGATACACCGAACCACTATAAAATCTTTTGTGTTTGCCGTGTTCTATTGACTCTATCTCTATCTCTATTCTATTCACTGCACTTTATAGTTACTTTGCATTTGCCTTCATTAATCTCAAGCAAACTACTTAAAAAGGGCTAAATTTTTAAGAACCCAATTCACCCCCCCCTCTTGGGTTGCCATCTGGGCCAACACTTCCAATGCTCTACACTCGGGTTGCTAGTAAACCTACTCAGCTTGCTAACTGCAAATGCTATATCGGGTCTAGTGCATTGCATCAAATACATTAGACAACCAATAGCACTTGCATACTCAAGTTGAGCCATGGCTTGCCTACTATTCTTTTCAAGTTTTAGACTTGGATCGAACAGGATGTTCACTTCTTTGAACTTCAAATGTTTGAACTTGTATATCACTTTCTCAACATAATGTGATTGACTAAGTTCAAAACCCTAACTATTTTATTTCACTTTGATGCCCAAAATAGTATCAACTTGTCTAAGATCTTTCATCTTGAAAGTAAATGATAGAAACCTCTTCGTTTTTTGTATGCCTTTTATTTCATTGCTAATGATCAACATATCATCAACATAAAGGCACACATATACCACAAAGTCACCATGCACTTTAGTATATAAACACTTGTGAGAAACATTGTGAACAAATCCATTTGAGAGTATGACAGAGTTAAATTTCTCATGCCATTGTTTGGGCGCTTGTTTCAATCCATATAAGGATTTAACAAGCTTGCACACTTTATGTTCATTACCCGGCAGAACAAAACCCTCTGGTTGTTCCATATAGACCTCCTCATCGATATCACCATTTAGGAATGCCGTTTTTCCATCCATTTGATGAATATAATGGTTATGTAATGAAGCCAATGCAAATAATACATATGTATCAAAATAGTCAATTCCTTCTTTTTTATCAAAAACCTTTAGTTACTAGTTTTGCCTTATAAGTGTTTAAAGTACCATCACTATGATACTTCTTCTTAAACACTCATTTACAACCAATAGGCTTAGACTCTTTTGGTAAATCGACAAGCTCCTAAGTATGGTTTGACATAATAGAATCCATCTCATATTGAATAGCTTCCTTTCAAAAAGCAGAATCTCTCGAAGCCATTGCTTCCTTAAAAGTTTTAGGACAGTTTTCCACTTGAAGAACAATAGGTACCTTACGAATAAAATCCTCTCGACTTCCTTCTACCAAATAGAAAGAAATGAGATGAGAACCTATCTCTTCGGATCCTAAATCCTTAACTTTTCGGATTCTTTTACCTTTTTGAAGTCCTGGTTGTTCTTTTTCAACAACTTTTGAAGAATTCTCTTCGCAAGAATCTTCATTTGTCGGACTTTGAGAATTCTTTCTTGAAGTGGTAAAATTTTCAAAGAACTTCACATCTCTAGATTCTATTATCACATTAGACTCCAAATTAAGGAGTCTATAAGCTTTGCTATTTGTAGCATATCCTACAAAAGCGCATATAATTCCACAAGGACCCAACTTAGTCCTTTTAGGTTCGATGTTCTTATAATAAGCAAGATACCCCTATACTTTAAAATAGCCTATATTAGGCTTTCTGCCTTTCTATAACCCATATGGAGAGGTCTTATTCTTTTTAGTAGGAATTCTATTAAGAATATGACATGCAGATAATAATTCTTCACCCCATAAATTAAAAGGCAACTCAGCATGCAACAACATAGCATTTATCATTTCTAGAAATATTCTATTTTTACGTTCTGCTAACCCATTTTGTTCGAGTGTGCATGGTGCAGAACACTCATGTATGATTCCATTTTGTTCACAAAACATATTAAAAACATTAGGAAAATATTCTCCACCCCTATCACTTCTAAGGATTTTAATATTTCTACCTAATTGATTTTTCACTTCTGCTTTATAAACTTTAAAAGCATGGAAAGCCTCATCTTTGTACTTAAGTAAGTAAATGTATGTATATTTAGAGTAATCATCAATAAAAGTAATGAAATATCTATTACCACCTCTAGTTAACATACCATTTAACTCACAAATATCACTATGCACAAGTTCTAGCAAATTAGTATTCCTCTCCACACTATGAAATGGCTTCTTAGTCATCTTTGATTTAATGCAAATTTTATATTTATTAAACTTATCAACATTGCAAGAAATCATGCCGCATTTAATTAATCTTTTCATAGTGCTAATACCAATATGTGCTAATCTACCATGCCATAAAGTAACGGAATCATCAATATAAGCAGAAGACACACTATTATTATCATTATTGTCAACAATACAAAGCTTGACCATTCCATCAATAGAATAGCCTTTTTCAATAAAAATACCATTGCGGGACAGTATAAGTTTTCCTTACTCAAATACACTTTTAATTATCGGTTGGCCCAATAAATCCCCACTAACAAGATTCATATTCATATCCGGCATATATAACACATCGATCAAAGTGATCTTCTTGCCGGATGTGAAGTGGAGATCCACGCTTCCTTTCCCAAGCACCTTGGATCGGCCTTCATTGTCCATTTGAATTTCTTGTTCATTGATGATATCCACATAAGTCTTGAAAAGTGACTTGTCATAAGAAACATGGACGGTGGCACAAGTATCATACCACCAACCGGAAACCTTGCCTCTGACCACCATGACTTCGCTTACGGTGGCGACGATCTCATCGTCTACTTCAATTGTATTTGCTTTATTGGTTTGCCCCTTTCGGTGTCTGCAATCACGAGCAAAGTGCCCATATTTATCATATACAAAGCAACTAACATTGGACTTGTTTTTGTTAGATTTCTTGAACTTATCTTGATCCCTTTTAGGACCGAGTTTGTTTTCTTTCGTTTTCTTGGACTTCTTAGGATTGCTCACAGCATTTGCCTTTGAAGTACCAAAATTCACTTTCTCAATCTTTTCATGCACCCTCGATTCCTCCTCGATTCGAAGGTGTTTTTGCAATTGTTCCAAGGAATAATCCTTGGAGTTGTGAAGCAGTTTCTTTCTGAATCCATTCCAAGATGATGACAACTTTGCAATAATCGCACCTACTTAAAAAGGTTCGGGAACCTCTATCTTCACCGCCACCAATTTGTTGACAATAATTTGCAACTCATGCACTTGTGCAAGAATTGCTTTCTCATCATTCATCTTGAAATCAAAGTACTTAAAGATGAGAAATTTTTTAGTACCTTTTTCCTCGGCCTTATACTTGAATTCAAGCGTGTTCCAAATCTTCCGCGGAGATTGAGTGTTGGTGTAGAGGTCGTAGAGATGATCCGACAATGCATTGAGAATGTGGCCACGACATATGAGTTCATCTTCATGGCCTTAAGTTCATCAGAGTCTTTGACGGTGAGCTCGGGAATAGATGCCAAATTCGGATCCAACACATAGAAGATAACGCCGTGAGTAAGAACTTTAGTTTGTCTTGCCATCATGTGAAATTGGTGCCATCAAAATGATCCAATCTCACGAGGTCTTGATTCATGAGTTTGATGGTAGATACGGTAGTCTCGGTATTCATTCAGATAACGCTTAAGATTGATGAAAAATTGAAAAAGGAAAGTCTAGATATAGATAAGGATAGGGACCGAGAGAGATGAAGATAAGGATAATCAATAACACCACCGGCTTGAATCACGTATGGAATGCTTTTCTTAAGCGTTATTTGCACCCTCTCGAATTCTATGTGGGTGAATAGCAAATACACCATAGGATACGATAAGCCTTTGATCGAGTTTGCACAAAGCACTAATGAAAACTCGATTGTAGATAAGAACTGGTATTTTTTGATGCTCTGTTAATTTGATTTGTGTGTGGATTTATAGAAGTTGAGCGCCGCGGCACTTGAGCCTGTGAAGCGTCGATTCCTGTACAGCTGCATTGCTTCGCAACATATCCGTTGCAGAGATTTGAAACGGATAAAATTTTCTTTTTGAAACGAAGATAAAATTTCTTTTTGAAACTAAGCATCACGCCGCTTCGACTTCTGAGGCAAGAATCACTGCGGGAGAGTCCGCAACTATTTCCTAAATACATCCACAAATACCTACTTAGTTTATTTAAACAAAATCTCAATAATTTGCACGCCCAACGCACACTTGTTGCATCACCCTCCAATGCACACTTGCTGCACCGCCCTTGGTGCAGCAAGTGTTTTCCTTAACTTCAAGAAAAAGACTTGCTGCACTGCCCTTTAGTGCAGCAAGCCTGCAACACTTGCCGGCGTACGTGCGGTGCGTTACAAAGCTCATTAAGTCATCGCACGCATGAGCGACCAATCCATACAGCCAATGTACATTTGCTGCATTGAAGGATGATGCAGCAAAACTTTTTCTAGCTTCAATTTGGCATGGGCCTGGCCTGTTTTCGTGAAGCCCATCAAACCAGACACGAACATCAACAAAGCAAACTCGAACTTCCTCCAAATTTACCACCGGCTAAAAAATTTGATGGCTAGTGAACCATCAAATAAATATATGTTTTGAATTGTTATTTTGCGTACGTTTACGCTAATATGATGACGTCTTTAGAAGTTCTGTGGACAAGATATCTTGTTGCATACAAAGTATCCTAGGTCCCTTGCATGATATATGTTGTGCGTTATACGATGAGTCCCGGCTACTATTTGTGCAATGAGATCTAAAATTTCATCAAGTGGTGTCTATGTTAGCTTGGTATACATTTTTAATCTATTTCTCATCTCATTGAGCTTTTATGGTTAAATTGGTTACCCAACACGGTATCCAAGCGCAAAAAATCCACTGCTTTAACTCGAATAAGAAGCAACCGCCTTACGGATTCTATCCTATAAACCAAGGCAGACGCCCATCCAAAGTGTGCGGATATAAATGGTACCAAAACCAGTACAAAATTTAATTATTAAAAAAATATTAATAAACATATAAAAATTAATTAATTATTTATAAAATGATAGTAAAATTTCGGCGCTATAACATGAAAATATCATATTATATAAAAACATTATAATATTTAAAAACTATTCTCATATAAAAAAAAATTAAATGCTTAATTATAACTTAAATTCAATTATTATTAATTAATTTTTATTTAAAATTTTAAAATTATGATTTTATAAATATAATTGAATGAATAGATGAATTTAAAATATTATAAGATAACTAAAAAAATCTCATTTTCCTTCACTGTTTTCTTTATTACTTTCCCCCTGACTCCAGCATCTGGAAGCTTCTCAAGAGCATCTCAACTCTTCCCTGCAGTAAGGTCTCTTATCCTTACGGTTGATATACTGTCAGGCAGTCTTCCATCTTCATCGGTGGTTGGTATTTCAACGTCGGCATGTCCGTGAGGGAATCACTCACACTGGCGAAATTTTTTACAACGTATTTATTGTTCATCAAAACCTGTGAGCTAGTAGACCATTGAAGTCTCCAGGCCCGGTCCCGGCGGCCGTAAACGTCAAACGGATGCCTCCACTTGGGCGCTCCGACATGGCCGAATACTTTATTTCATGGCACGCGGAGAGCGTGGAACCAATGCGGCCTGCCAGCCTCTTTACGCAGTACCAATGTGAGGGGCCGTGCTCGAAGAAATATCGTCAGAAGCAGTGCTTTCCACGCTCAAAGACAAGGTTCCCTTGGAATGATGCCAGGCAAATTCTCATAGAACCCGAAGTTTTAGAATCCAAAGAAGCTATCTAGTGGCCTCTCCCTAGCTTGGGATATCCCAAGGAATTAAGCATGAAGGAGATTTGTGCCGTCCAATGCAATGCAGCTTATCATTTTCTCTTGTTCAAATGGATGAAGCTGATTTTCGTACGTTGGCAACATATTTTCGACCTTTATTTTAAAAGGAATGTAATAGACTATTTTTATTAAAAGGAGGATACCACGATCCAAGGTTGAGATGCATTTTTCGGTCAATCTAATAATGTTGCTGTACAAAATTAAATATCTCCTATCAATTAAGCAAAAAAGCAGAAGGCAAGCATTCAAGTCGAATCGTAGATCTAGTATGCAAAGAAGTATGCTTACTTTGAGCAAAAGAAAAAACCAAAAGCAGCTATGAAAACTAAAATATGGTTATAGGGCCTGAAAAGAGCTTACAAAAATTGCCGGTTGATCGCTAAAGATTTTTTTTTTTTTAAATTGCCTAAGACCTTTGGATAGGTTTAATCCGTATATAATCCTTGTGGAAGGCCCTTAATAGTCTGCTAGCTTAACAATAAGGTATTAATGATGCAATACCTTAAAAAATAGTTTCGCAATGAATGAATGAAAAAAAAAATTAAAGTGCTTATAACTTAAACTTATTTTCAATCAATTAACTCTCATTTAAATGTTTAGAAACATGTAATTTTGATCTACTAATAAATTAATCGATAGACAGTATTACAAATGCCTGCTAGTTGATTGAGCTAAGTGCACGAGACAGTCAATCTAACACATATATAAATGCCAGTATCTTTTAAATATATGATATGGGACTAGTTAATGAAAACTTTAAAAATCTGTATCTCTTTGGAACTTTAAAAACTTTTAAATTTTTTCAAAATATTATATAAAATTATTATAGATGATGACTAGCCATCGTATTTCAATCTTCTCGCCCATGCTTTACCTCCAAGCATCCGAGCGCACTTCTACTAGCTAGGAGAAAGCTTAATGGGCTAAACCTGAACTAATGCAGTCAAATCCCATGCTCCTACATCTACGTTGATTCGTGGAGTGCACAAATTTCTATGAAATTATTCCCCTACATGGTTGATTATATATTAATTTTAACCATGTATATTGCATGAGCTTGGTGTGAATTGATAAATAAAATACATATTTATATTTTCAATTATATTATTACATTTAAAATTATATTAATATTTTAAATAAAAAAGATAAATAATAAATATATTAGATTTAAATATATTTAAATTTAAAAAAAATTTATTTGAAACTACAAATTGAAAAGTAAATGATATATATATATATATATATATTAAAAAATAGAGTTCAATCATAAAGATTTTTTTTAATACTTTCCATGAAGATTTTTAAAGACTATTTAATTAATTATTTTCAAAACAATATTTTAGAAGAGTTCTATGTATTTTAATCTATAAAGTCATACGCATGAGATTCTGATAAAATTAAAATATTATGTAACTATAGAGTTATTTCGTCAAGTCATTATTGTGAAGAAAATTTTATATGCACATGCCTTTTCAATACTCATCATTTATCTTCACTTGATACTTATATTATGTTTGGAATTGTATATATTTTTGATTCAAGGATTTTTTTACTCGATACCAGGGAAAATAAAAACATTTATATTGCTCATAATTTTTTTCTATCGCCATTGACAAAGGTTCCAACGCTAGGGATATTCCTAAACATCCTTTCAAAGTTAGTATTTAATGTTATAATGGTTAACAAAAATAAGAGGCTGTTGCCTGCAGAGAAATTAAATGACTGATGTAACAAGACATTACAAGCCATCATAAAGACGACTTGGGTAACGCATTATTTGCTTATCAATGGGGTGCGCTAGCCATGAATTTTAGCCCGTAGGGCCTGGACTGGTCCCGGGCTGAAAATAGAACAGTCCCGGCTCGCTACCTTTTTATTTTTAACCATATCTTAAGTCTTAACAGATATTATATATATTCCTTATCAACGAAGCAAGACGAACATAGCCGTATAAATGATACTATGGAAAAATCTTGCTGCACCGGGGGCTGGGCGGCGCACCGTGCGCGTGGTGCAACAAGACTTTTCCATGATACTAATTCACTACACGTTGAAAGATTGCTACTGAAAATGGTACTCCAACCTGGACTCATATTCATCATGTTCCAACCACACTTCAAATGTTTAATGTCTTGTTCCAAGCAACTTTCAGCTACACAAATGCTGTAGAGAAGACCCGTCAAAAATGCTGCACAAGCACTTGGACATTGTGTACGCTAATTAACCATGCACGCATACGAACTGTAAGTATGATAACGAAGCTATACTTGATATACATGCATGATTAATCGCCAGATCCAATCCGCATGACCTGCACCACACCTAGTAAAAAAAAATCCTAACCCTAGATAGAGAGAACCACCAAAAGCCTTGGAATTTCAACAAGGAAAAATCTTCCTGCGGTCAGGCGTTAAAGGAGCACATGCGATACGCATGGTGGGGCGATGCATGAAAAAATAAAATTTTCTTTTGCATGTGCGGTCAATCACCAAGCAGCATAATGCACGCAACCTACACCGTGCCCGGTGCACAGAGACCTTTCCCAACAACAAACTTTCCTCCTTATTCTTTTAAAGAAACAAAGAAATATTTCAGGGAAATCTCCTGCACCAAAGGCGCACACCCATAATAAGGTTCATGTCCTTGGTCTATTGCCTGCCTTTGTCACTGCCGACAAGAGCAACCAATGGCTTCCTAACTGTTGAAGTTACACATAAACTATCCCAAAATGCACTTGAAAGAAATTAAAGAGATGTCGAATGAACATGCATGGGCCAAGGTACCCACATTGTCAGCAGCTTCTCATACAGATCTTTGGAACGTGCTTGATTAAACCATACAAGTATTAGCAATCCAGAATAAACGTTCTAACAGATATAATAACATGCTATCTTGTACGCAACAAAATTACTAACCCTTTAAACTACAAGTGTGAAATGGTATCCTTGTTTTGTATCCCCTTGAAGCATACCTCAGCTACATCTGTTTCCAAATACTTACCGGTCCAGATAAAAACTCCTCTACCATCACACCATTAGTCTATCTTCACCGATGAATATATCTTGCGGACAAACCAGAAACAGGCATAGAAACCGATTGTCCCTGTTAACACGAAGAAAGCATACGACACAATCAACATGTACCCAAAGTAAAGGATACCCGAAACCACCTTGGTTATCTCCAACTTGGTGAAGAAATAGAAGGCAGCATATGCAAAAAGATAGATCGCTGAAGAACCAGAAGTCATATATGCCCTCCACCACCAATGGTAGTCCTCACCGCACAGCTGGAAGTAGCAAAGAACAATCGTTATCTCTGCGCATGTAATGAGAAGAATGATGAAGACGATGAAGAGGAAGCCAAAAATATAGTAGAACTGGTTCAGCCATATCGAGGTCAGGATGAAGAAGAGCTCAATGAAGACTGCACCAAACGGAAGAATGCCTCCAATCATAATAGAGAATGCTGGCTGCATGTACCAGGCTTGCTCAGGAATTTGCCTAGGGATCTTGTTGGTCTTTACTGGATCCTCAATGGCTGGCTTCTTGAAACCTAGATAGCTACCAACAAAAACCAATGGCACTGATATACCAAACCAGAGGAATACCAAAGCAAACATGGTCCCGAACGGAACAGCACCAGATGACTTCTCGCCCCAGATTAAAGCATTCAGAACAAAGAAAATGACAAAGACGATACCAGGGAACATAAATGCAGTTTTTAGTGTAATCTTCTTCCACTCTGTACCTTTGAACATTTTATAAAGGCGAGATGAGGAGTACCCAGCAAATAGACCCATAAAAACCCACAAAAGAACCATAGCAGTCATTAGACCCCCCCGGTTGGAAGGGGAAAGGAAGCCCAGCAATGCAAATACCATAGTGACCAAGGTCATTCCAAAGAACTGTACCCCTGTTCCCACGTAGACACAAAGCAGTCCTGAGTTGATGGGTGGCCTAAAGACATCACTATGGACTAATTTCCATCCAGTTTCTTCCTGGGCTTCATCCTGAGTATCCAACTGGTTATAGTTGGCTATGTCTCTGTAAAGGGTTCTCATCATGATCATAGCCACCATGNGTGGAAGATTGTTGGGATATGTGCCCATAAACAAATGACATTTATTATTTTACTGAATATTTAAGAAATTTTTTAATATTATACTTGCATGCATGTTATGATGCTTTATAAATATCAAAAATCCATGGATTATTTAAATGTGACTTTAAATATTGTATATAAGTGTTATATAAAAGATAATATTTAAAGTAAAATAATCTAAATTTATCCGTAATTATGAATTAAAGTTGCAAACGAGATCTTTAATTTAAAATTACTAGCGTGGTTCATTATATTCTGAATGAAACAATCTTATCCGGATTATTGATAATGAGATTATTGGAATGAAAGTGATTTATATAATTTGATTATTAGGACTGGAACACGATTAATCATGAATCTCTAATAAATTCCATTGTTAAAATAGAGAATTCAAAATTAATCAATGATGGTCATATGTGAATCGATCTTAATTCTGAGTAATTAATAGACTCCTATTTATTGTATTATATTTTTTGACTTATTGACACAGAAACATAGTGTCAAATTCTTGGTATATTAGAAAATAATAACATAAGTAGCCGGGAATATTAATATACAAGATGAAATCCATTTAAAGAAGTCAAATGGATGGTTCCCATAAGTGTTGATTCGGGACTTGAATAATAAGATCGTTCAATTTATGATTTGATCATAAATATAGTATTCATTATAGAATCAATGGTACTTATGGATAAAGATGTTATTAAAGAGGTTAATGAAAAATGCCTAGCTTTAATCATGAACCATTTATAGAGGCTTGATTTATATGCAGTGACTATATGATGATTCAAATCATTATGAATATAATTGATTTTATAATTTTAAGAGTGCAGTTTAAAATTTTTAGTGGAGTAATTTGAAATTAATAATTTTGATATTTTAATTAAGGTGTTAATTGAATGTCAAAATTATTGGAGCTTAGAATTATAATGTTCATAGTTCCTTTGGACGGCTCCATTAAATTACGTGAACTTTATGATATGTTCGGTTGAGTTATTAATTTAGAATTAAGAATTCTAAATTATTTTTTATATAGAAATTAATTGGATTAATTTCTATTATATGGTGTGTTAGAGAACACATCATAAGCATATTCCACGAGAAGAGTCTTTGTGAAAATTTATTTAGTTGTTGGAGAAATAAATATGGGATCGTGAGAGAGCCTTTCTTTCTCCTCCCATGATAAATATATCTAACAATTGGTTGTTAGATTGATATACGTTAAAGTAATTCCAAGAGTTGGAAGTGATCTTTAAATATTAATTAATTGATTAATTAATAAAAGAGGTTGATAGTTGTTATTCTCTGTGAATATAAGATTCACGAGAGATAGAGAAGAACATCGGACAACAATGATCAACCATAGAGAGTTCCTCCTTCAACTTCACTTTATCTCATGAGTTGAGAATAAAGAGTGAATTAAACTCAGTTGTGTAATCTCAATCCAAATCAAAAGGAACGCCCACTCGTTCGTGTTCATCATAATCTAGAGAACGTTTGGAAAGATCCATGATGATCAAAAAGATTTGGTGATTCCAAGATAGTGTTGGTGAGGAACGAAAGGTAAATTCTTAATCTCCTTATTGTTCTTGTTATTAAATTAATATGGGTATAGATCGCGCTAACTCAAAATTTTAAGATATATGATTTGATCCTTATATCGCTTCTGCAAACATCTCAAAGTCGTATTGAAATAACCAACAGCAACGACAGTAACGCTGGACTAGTTCGCCACTCTGGTTCAGCAGGTCCAAGCATTGACCCAGTTGGTCCAGGGACTCCAGGCAATTCCTGATCCTGCCGTTCCGCTTCTCAGCCTCGCGGAGAGGCCGCTGCACCTGCTCCGCCAGCGATCTCTTCTTCTGATCTGCCTGGGGCGGCGGATCACTGCCATCGGCCCACGAAGGCAAGGCCGGCGCTACAGCGAGTGGGAGGGAAGAGCCCACTTAGATCTAGGAAGGTTCGTTCCCCCTCCCCGGTGTCTTCCCAGGATTCAACACCGCTGACGTCTTCTCATCGCCCGATCCCCCCTACCACTTTGGATGAAGGGATCAGGCAACAAATGCAGGAGATGCGTTGAGAATGGCGTCAAGAACTAGATGCCGCCAGACAAGCTCCTTCGTCCCAACCGAAAGCGAAGCAGGGCATCCCCTTCTTCGAGAGGATCATGAGGGAAGTGATTCCCCCTCATGTTAAGCTCCCTACCATCGAGCCGTACCATGGATCCACCGATCCCGACAACCACCTAAGCAGCTTCAGATCCATCATGATGTTCCACGGAGCATCGGACGCGATCCTGTGCCGAGAATTCCCCTCCACTCTAAGGGGATCGGCCCGAACCTGGTTCAACAGCCTGAAGCCAGGTTCCATTGATTCTTTCAATGAACTGAGCTGTTTTCTCATCAGCCAGTTTGTCAGCAGCCATCGCCAGCAATGAAGATCTGATTTCCGCTCTAAGGTCAAGCAGAGAGAGGGGGAATCCCTGAAGAACTATCTTGGTCGTTTTAATACAGCCCTCTTAGAAGTTGACCATCTTAACCACGAGGTGGCCATGTCCACCCTGGCCAGAGGAGTATCGAAGGAAGGAGACTTCTATTTGGCTCTGGAAGTTAATTACCCAAAGAGCCTTTCAGACATGATGTCCCTGGCGGATAAATACGCTAGGGTTGAAGAATCAAGGAGGTTAGCTCGGGTAGAGTAGCTGAAGAAGAAGGAGGCAAATGGCTCAAATAAGAAACGAGCCTACCGCCGTGCAAACCTGCCTCGCCACCAAAAAGCTCATCCATCGCTGCCTCGAGACCGAACTCGGAGTCCAGCTCAGAGGTTCGACCGCTACACTCCCCTTACCGCACTAAGGGTGCAAAACCTAATGGAAATCGAGCAGCAAATTCCTCGGCCTCCTCCTCTCTGGGGTAATGCGGCTTGGAGGGACCCGACCAAGTACCGCTGCTTCCATCAGGATTGTGGGCACGACATCGAGGACTATTGGCAGCTCCAAATGAAATCGAGCGATTAATCCAACGGGGCTGACTGGACCGATTCAAAGGACCCCATGAGCTGAATAATAAGGAGAATCTCCAACCTGAGCCTCGCCAGCTTCCTCTGCCAAATCCTCCAGTTATCGGTAATATCAGTGTGATAGCGGCGACCGACTCCCCATCTTCTTGGCTAGGCGAGGTGGAAAATCCGCCAAAGAAGGCTCATGTTGATGAGCTCACTTTTTTTGATGAAAACCTTTGGGAGGTACAGTACCCCATGATGATGCTCTGGTTGTATCCTTAAATATGAACAATTATGATGTACACCGCATCTTGATTGATAGTGGAAGCTCCGTTAATGTTTTGTACTTTGATGCTTTTGCGAGATTGAAATTTCGAGTGGAAAGCCTCCAGCCCGTGGAGTCCACCCTAGTGGTCTTCACAGGTGACTCCATAATCCCTGAAGGAGTTATCACTCTGATGGTCCAAGCCGGCACCTGACCCCGCGTGGCTACCGTGCTCATGGATTTCCTCGTAACCAAGCTCCGGTCACCTTATAACGCCATCCTCGGTAGGCCGGGGCAGATATCTCTCAAGGCCATCATTTCCATCTTCCATCTCGCCATGAAGTTCCCCACCGAATGGGGAGTGGGGGTTGTTCGAGGAAATCAAATCATAGCTTGGCACTGCTTTGTCGCCAACCTTCAGTCCAGGAAGCCCAAGGTAGATGAGCTAGATGCTCAGGAGGACTTTGCCGAGCAATGAGGAGAGCCAGCCGAAGAATTGGAGGAAGTGCCACTTGACGAAGCTCGACCTGACCGAACCATAAAGGTCGGGTCGCAGCTGAAAGAAAAGCTTCGGCAAGAATTGATCGAATTCCTTCGGAAGAACGCTGATGTCTTCGCCTGGTCCGCGTCAGATATGCCCGAAATCAGCCCAGACATCCTGGTCCACTGCCTTAGCATGGACGAGACATTTCAGCCAATTAAACAAAAGCAGAGGAGCTTCGCCCCTAAGCGCCAAAAGGCTATCGAAAAAGAAGTAGACAAGCTCATCAAAGCCAAATTCATCCGGAAAGCCAATTATTCCAATTAGCTGGCGAATGTGGTCATGGTGAAAAAATCAAATGGCAAATGGAGGATCTGTATTGACTTCACCGACCTCAATAAGGCCTGCCCAAAAGATAGCTTCACTCTTCCGTGGATTGACCAGCTCGTGGATTCGACTTCAGGCCATCAAATGCTGACTTTTATGGATGCCTATTCGGGCAACAATCAAATCCGAATGGCCCCCAAAGACGAGGATAAAACCGCCTTCATCACCAATCGAGGTATTTATTGTTATCGATTTATGCCCTTTGGTTTAAAGAATGCAGGTGCCACTTACCAAAGGCTGGTCAATAAAGTCTTTAAAGAGTAAATCGGCTGGAACATGGAGGTATATGTTGATGATATGCTGGTAAAGAGCAAGAAGGTGTCCCAACATGTCGAGGACCTTACGGAGAGCTTCGCGACACTTTGAAAGTACCAGATGAAGCTTAACCCCATCAAATGCGCTTTCGGGGTCAACTATGGAAAATTTCTAGGCTTCTTGGTCTCTCAGTGAGGCATCGAAGCAAATCCCCAAAAGATCCAAGCCTTGTGGCAGATGGTCCCTCTAGGGTCGATCAAAGATGTGCAATGCCTTACCGAAAGAATAGCGGCTGATGCAGGACCGATTCGCATGCAAGTAATTTTTTTTTTAATGATTAATAATTGTAGTTGATTATTCTTCCAAAGTAATAGCCTGAGAGGGATTCAGAAAAATTCACAGTAAATCCGCACGCGAAACAGTTCCTAAAAAATAAGGAAGAAGGACCGCTGAGGCTAAGAAGCTCCGGTAGGGCTTGCTCTCCTACAATAAAGTTACTAGTAGCTTAAAGGGGTGTACCTGGCAAGAGGGGAAAGATCAAAGTGTTGAAGGGGTTGCTCTGCCTGGCTGATGCGCCCTAGATGACCAAGCCTTGAGCCCAAGGATCTATGGCCGAATATCCGCTAACCTGGATAACGATCACCTTGAATCCTAGATTCGTGGCTACTGAGGGATCTGCAAGATCACCATACAAGGGTTAAAGAATAATAGAGAAAATTTAGAATAGAGGCAAAGAGACAAGGAAGGAGTAGAGAAAAGGGAAGGCCGGCCAAGGGCTCTTGGGCGTCTACTATTGGAAGACAAAGGTGGTGGCCAGGGTTTCTCTTGGAGACTTGGGATGTTGGTACTCGTAGGAGGAGGGATACAAGAGCACTAGAGAACCAATTAACAAAATCACAATAACTCAAAACTTGGATTGATTGATTAATAATAAAAGATACATCATTCATACAAGAGGGTCTCTTTTATAAAGCAAGAGACTTGGGGCCCAAGAAAATACAGATAGAGAAAAAAAAGGCACCCTAATCAAATTTGACATAAAATCTGCAGCGTCTAGATGAGGAAGGTGATCTTCTAGATGCAATTAGCGGCAGCTGGATTCAGCATGAAATATGTGACGTCCAGATGAGGCAGGTGATATTCTGGATATGATTGAGATGCAATCAGCGGCAGCTTAATTTGGTATGAAATCTGCAGCATACAGATGAGGAAAATGATCATCCAGATCGGGAAGGTTGCTTGCTCTGCTAGGTGGCATGTGGGCTGCTTGAAGTAGGTATGGCACTAACTTGAATTTAGCAGCTGCTCTGTCTGACTGTGATGGCCTTGCCTTCTGCTCCAATACTGATGTCTCCTCTTGTAAGCTGATGAACTTACTACAGGACTCACATTAAAATAAACTGAACTGGATAGGACTCAATTTAGAATAAAATGAACTAAACTTTATTTCTCAACTCAAGACTTGAATCATAACTAATTAGATATCCACAGAGGATTAAGAATCCTCTGCTTGATCCTAGTGCCCGCACTAGCGGCCCTCAGCCGCTTTATTGCTCGGTCAGCCGAAAAGTGCCTCCCCTTCTTCAAAGCTCTTTGGTCGGCCAAAAATTTCCAATGGACCTCAGATTGCCAGAAATCCTTCGAAGATCTCAAGAAATACCTTAGCTCACCACCTCTCCTCAGCAGCTCAAAACCAGGGGAAATGCTGAATTTATACTTGGCGGTCTCCGAAAACACTATTGGCTCGGTGCTGATCAGAGAGAACAAAGTCCAAAAACTTGTTTATTATGTCAGCAAACTACTCAAAGATGCTGAAACGAGGTATACTCGAGTTGAGAAGATGGTCCTGGCCCTGGTGACATCGGTCCAAAAGCTACGGCCCTATTTCCAACCGCACACTGTCACTGTTCTGACTGACCAACCCAATAAGGTGATTATTCATCGCCCAGAAGCATCGGGGAGAATGACCAAATGGGATGTTGAACTGAGTGAGCATGACATTCAATATCAACCTTGTCCGGCCATTAAAGCCCAGATTTTAGCAGATGTCCTCCTCAAATGCACCATACCTGAAGATGGCTCTGTTTCGGACACCCCCGGACAATCAAAGCCCAATGCCCCATGGCTGCTTCACGTCGATGGGTCCTTCAGCATGGGCGGTTCTAGCGCCGGCTTGGTCCTCACCAGTCTGGAGGGTGCAACTTTTGAATATGGTATTCACTTCTCCTTCACGGCTTCAAACAATAAAGCAGAGTACGAAGCCCTGCTAGCCGGACTTCGAATCGCCCACGAGCTCAAAGTCAAAAAGCTAATTGCCTTCATCGACTCTTAGTTGGTGGCTGGCCAGGTGCAAGGAGAATTCGAGGCTCAAGAGCCGAACATGATTCGATATCTCCAAAAGGTGCGCGATTTATCCTCCTGTTTTGATGAATTTAAAATTATCCAGATACCTAGGACTAAAAACGTGCGCGCCAACCTTCTATCCCGCTTGGCGACTACGGAGTCAATGGATCTTGAATGAAGATTCCACTTGAAAGTCCTAGAGAAACCCATCATCGCCGATGCTGACCAGATGATGCAGGTCAACACCGAACCATCTTGGATTGATCCTCTGTGCAAGTACCTTAAAGAAGGACTACTGCCCACTGATAGAAAAGAGGCAAGGAAGCTGAAAATGCAGTTATCTCATTATGTTCTGATTGATGATCGACTGTATAAGCGATCCTTCTCCATGCCATTGCTCAAATGTTTCCGACCATTAGAGGCTAATTATGCTCTTTGGGAGGTTTATGAAGGCATCTGTGGCAATCATCTTGGCGGTCGAGCCCTATGCCACAAAGTGTTGCATCAAGGATATTATTGGCCGACGATGCATAAAGATGCCGATGACCTCATCCGAGCCTATGATTTGTGCCAGAGGCACTCGAATGTTCAGAGGCTCCCCTCGACGCACCTGACTTCCATATCATCTCCCTGGCCTTTTGCCAAATGGGGGATGGATATTCTTGGCCATTTCCCCCTCGCAATGGAGCAGAGGAAGTTCTTATTCATTGTGATTGATTATTTCACTAAGTGGGTTGAAGCCGAAGCAGTCGCCCAAATAATCGAAGCTCGAGCTAAAGACTTCATATGGAGGTCCATCATCTGCCGCTTCGGCCTTCCCCACACTATCATCACCGACAACGGGAAGCAGTTTGACAATCCTAAGTTTTGGAAGTTCCATAAGGATCATGGCATTCTTCATCGCCTGACATCGGTCGGACATCCTTAAGCCAACGGAGAGGTCGAGGTAACCAACCGAACTCTCTTGCAGAAAATTAAGGCTTAGCTCGGTCAGGCACGAGGCAGATGGGCCGAAGAGCTACACCATGTGTTGTGAGCATACTGAACTACCAAGAGGATACCCATAGGATAGACCCCATTTAAGATGGCTTTTGGCACAGAGGTTGTCATCCCTATGGAGGTCGGACTCTCCTCCCCTCCCATGGAAGGCTATTCGGAGGAATCCAATGATGAGCAGCTTCGAACCAATCTTGATTTAATAGAAGAAATCAGGGAGAAAGCCCGAATCCGAATGGCCACCTACTAACAAAGAGTAGCTCGTTATCACTCCATCAAAGTCAAAGGGAAGTCTTTCCTCCCAGGTGATCTAGTGTTTCGGAAGGCATCCGTCTCAAAGTTACTTGAGCAAGAGAAATTGTCCCCGAATTGGGAAGGTCCCTACCAAGTGATGGAAGTCATCAAACCCGACACCTACAAACTCCAAGATTTGAATGAAAAATCAATCCCTTGGACATGGAACTCGGACAATCTCCGCACATATCACTAGTAAAAGTATACTCTTACTAGACTTACTTTGTTCATTAAATTAAATTTAACTTTCAAAGATTTGCAAAATCTCCATTTATATGACTCTCCTTGAAAGTTGCAATGAGAAGTAGGTTTTGTTATACACTGAAGCCTCGGCCGAGCCGAGTGATATCTTTGTACCTTGGTCGCGCCAAGTAAAATATAATCTTTTTAAATCCTTGGCCGGGCCGAGCGATCTCCGTACCTTGGCCGCACCAAGTAAAATATAATCTTGAAGCCTCGGCCGAGTCGATTGATATCTCCGTACCTTGGTCATGCCAAGTAAAATATAATCTTTTTAAATCCTTGATCGGGCCGAGCGATCTCCGTACCTTGACCATGCCAAGTAAAATATAATCTTGAAGCCTCGGCCGAGCCGAGTGATATCTTCATACCTTGGCCGCGCCAAGTAAAATATAATCTTTTTAAATCCTCGACCGGGCCAAGCAATCTTCGTACCTTAGCCACGCCAAGTAAAATATAATCTTTTTAAATCCTTGGCCGAACCAAGCGATCTCCGTACCTTAGCCGCGCCAAGTAAAATATAATCTTGAAGCCTCGGCCGAGCCAAGTGATGTCTTCGTACCTTGGCCACGCCAAGTAAAATATAATCTTTTTAAATCCTCGGCTGGGCCGAGCGATCTCCGTACCTTGGCCGCGCCAAGTAAAATATAAATTTTTTAAATCCTCGACTGGGCCGAGCAATCTCCGTACCTTGGCCGCACCTAGTAAAATATAATCTTTATAAATCCTTGGCCGGATCGAGCGATCTTCGTACCTTGGCCGTGCTAAGTAAAATATAATCTTGAAGCCTCGGCCAAGCTGAGTGATATCTCCATACCTTAGCCGCGCCAAGTAAAATATAATCTTTTTAAATCCTTGGCCAGGCTGAGCGATCTCCGTACCTTGGCCGCACCAAGTAAAATATAATCTTGAAGCCTCAGCTGAACCGAGTGATATATTTCTACATAATCTCTGAAGCCTCGGTCGAACCGAGTGATATATTTCTGAATAATCTCTGAAGCCTTGGCCAAACCGAGTGGTATATTTCTGAACAATCTCTGAAGCCTCGGCCGAACCGAGTGATATATTTATGAACAATCTCTAAAGCCTCAGCCGAACCGAGTGATATATTTCTGAATAATCTCTGAAGAATCGGTCAAACCGAGTGATATATTTATAATCTCTAAAGCCTCGGCCAAACCGAGTAATATATTTTTGAATAATCTCTAAAGTCTCGGCCAAACTGAGTGATATCTCCGAATAATCTCTGAAGCCTCGGCCGAACCGAGCAATATCTCTGAAGCCTCGGTCGAACCGAGCGATATCTCTGAACAATCTCTGAAGCCTCGTTGAACCAGGCAATCTCTCAGATGCTTTAGTATGACTAAGACGTCCTGTCGCACTTCGACAGAGGTAAGTGACTCTTCTACATTCACTAGCAAGATTATGTGAGTTATTTCTTTTCATAGAAAAACCTACTCCGCCCCCTGAGTAGGATCATATCTACTTCGTGAATTAACAGGGCCGCCCAGGCCTCTCTCTAACTTAAACAGGGATGAACATTGCTGAAATGCCCAACAAAAATGAAGTAACAAAAGCGCGAAGTAGCAAAAGCATTGCGGAACTAGCAAACTATGCTATGATTTAGAAAGCATAATATGAGTAAGACAACTCTCAGCACAACCACACTGGAAAAGGAAATAAATACTCAAATAAGGAAGATTAAAAATTTTCTTTATTGGTAAAGGAAAAAAATTACAACCTCCTGAGAGGCGTTACAAGTGCATTATAGCACAGAAAATAAAGACATAAAATAAAAGCTCGATCGAGCAGCTTCGATCAATAATGATGTTTCTGCATCTGACCCAAAAAATCAGAAAAACCAAACAGCTCTGTTAAGCCACTGGTTAATGCCAAAGAACAAAGTTGGCCATCCACAGATCTCTTGGATGAACTAAGGGGTCCAAACTGGGCTAGAGACCTGTGGATGCCGATGCTAAGGATGCCTCCTCCCCAAGTGGGATGCTGGGCTGCTAGATGGTGCCGAACAACGTGGATAGGGACCAGCAGACCAACACCACTCACCTCCCTCCTCTCTCGAGAAGAGCTCCCTCAGGCAGATGAACTCAGAGATCAAAATTGAGGAAGGAGGTGAGTTCTATGTCAGCCATGGGGGATATGTATGCTTTGCATTTCCTATGGTCTCCATGGAAAGTGACAAAGGCCACACAGGAAGCACATACGTGCGCTCCCCATATGACCTCTATGGGCATCCCATGCACTCTCCATATGACCTCTGAGATTCCTTCCTTGATGACTACTTTCTCTTCAGCAGCTTCTCCATCACCCCAGCTATTTGGGATGAACCAGCTTTCAAAAGGGAAGCTCGATCTCCTCGCTCTTAGCCTCAAGGAAATAGGCGCCATGAAAGCCCCTGCAACTCACGAAAAGAGAAGGTCTTGGGAATGGCCCAACACGGTCCGCTCTCCCCATTTTATAGAAAAATAAGCCGGGAGCAACCATTAAAGCAAAGAACCCCAGAATTCAAAACGCCCTGGCCGCACCGCCACGTGGTAGGCAGAGGAAAGGGGCGCTTTCCGAAGCGTGCCGAACGCACCTCCCAGTCCGTGACGTAAGGAAAAAGATTTTTCTCTGATCTAGGATCAAGACCTTAAATGTAGGAAACCGTCTGTAGGTCCTTGAGATATGGGCTGGCCTGGGAAATCCCCTTTCGAAAAAGATGCCGTCCAATGGCGATCGAGTGCTTATCGCGTACGTTAAAGAGACCCGTGTTGAAAAATACCAACGGGATAAATGCCTTAAGCAAAAACAAAGCGTCCTTCGGCAAGTTGCAAAGCCATTTCATCTACTTCGGCAAGGAGCAAGCCAGCTACTTGCTTCGGATATACCGAACTATCCACCTAATCTCAGCCCCAGCCGAGGTATTTGCACAGTTTTCGGTCATTTCGAGCCAAACCATTTTATGCCTCGGCAAACCGAGTTAACTTGCGCACACCTAACTACCCGCCTAACCTCGGCCCCAACCGAGGCAAAGTCAGAGTTACGTTCCACGGCAAAATCGAACAGTTTCATGCATCAGCAGAACTAGTTAATCTGGCTTCTTTTAAGTAGAATCTTCAATTCGGAACCCCTAAGGGCAATCCGACCTTAAAGCGCGATTCGTTTACGATTCGTTTACCATCGAAGGAACTCCCAACAAAAAGGTCATTTGAAAAATAATGACCAAAGCAATAAGACAAAGCATAAAGAGATTAAAGATTCATTTATTAAGTTTTGATCGAATTACAAGTTGAAAAAGCAAAAAAAAAAAAAATACATGAGCAACCCTTAAGAATCAGGGTTCAGGTCAGTCCCAGGAACCTCCTCGGTAACATCCGGAAGGACTTGACTCACTTCGCCGACTGCGAATGTTGTTGGAAGAGAAATCTCGGGTTCCTTGGCAGCAAGTTGAGGGCATTCTTTAGGAGCCGTGGCCTCATTGGGACCCAGGATAGCGTTAAGGTCAACGTGTGAGATGTCCTCATATTCCGCTTCTTCGGCCCCCGGGGTACGGGTATCATAAAGCTCGGCCTCCAGTAAAGATAAATCTAACTCGGGGTACACTCGAGAAATCTTTGCCCGAGTTTCCTCTTTGTTGAACCAGAATGCATCAGCACAAGCCTCTTTGTGCTCCTCGAAAAATTGGACGAAACTCTTATACTCGTCGACGGCCGAAGAAATTCGATTATTAGCTTTGGCCAACTGACTTCCAAGCTTGGAGCTCATTTGGCGACTTGAGGCCAATTCCGCTTTCAAGGCCTTGATTTGGTCCTAAGCCTCGAGCTCGATTTTGTCTATCTGCAAATATCAAATTGTCTGAGGCCATAAACAAAAGAAAAGGTACAAGAAATAAGTAAATAAGAGACACGATACCTCTTCCTCTTGCCGGCTATTTTCTCGTTCAGCTCATGAACCCTTTCAAGGGCCTTCGATTTGGCCACCTTGTTTGATGAAGATCCCCCTTGAGGTTCTCAATTCGGGATTGTTTGTCCTCGATTTCCCACCGAGATTGGTTGAGATCAGCAGTGAGCTTGGCAATCTGATCATGCTGCCATTTCAGCCGATCTTCCCTATCGGCAAGTTTCTTATTCAGGCTGGAAAGCTAATCCTGCCACCACCGGCACCTGCACTCCTCCTCCTCGAGCCTCTTATTTTTCTCTTTGGCATGGCTATTCTTCAATTGGTCCCACCTCTTGTCAAAATGCAATCGCATGGTGTTGACTTCGTTGGCATGCTTAGACTTGATTTGTGATAGCTTTAAATAGGCCTTGTCCGATTGCTTGCGAAAGCATTGGAGCTCTTTGACTTAAACCTCGAGTCGAGAGGCCCTCTCAACAATGGCTTGGTAAGACCTGCTCATTTTATCGAGATCTTCCTGGATGGACGACAAGGCTCTAAAAGTCTGCTAGTCGAAACCACCCTTGTCCGGAGATCGGCGGCCTCCCTCCTGGCCTGGGCATAGGCCCCTATGGCCAGATTCAGGCGTCCACTTAGTGTCCTCATAATTAACGCATTCTACAGAGAGATTACAAGTTAGAAAATATGGCCAAGCCAGCCGACCAAGAATTACTACCCGGGTGCGACAACTTACTCGACAGGCATAGCTCGCGGCAATCATCATGAGAGTAGGGCTACTGATCTTGGAGAGGAGATGACATCCTTCGGCACCCCGGACCACCCAAAAGCTGCATCAACGATATCTTCTACGGCAGGCTTGCCTGTCGAGGAACCCTCTCCCCTACGTAGCACAGAATGCATTAAGGCGGCAAACATGTTCTCCGCCTTCGGACTGGGAATAATGGAACCCATGGCCGAAGAACCGGCCCGAAGGGCCTCGACCTGAGGGGCTGCCATCCATTCGGCCTCCTCCACTAGAGCCCTAGCCTGCGGGGTCTCAGATACTTCAGCCCCAACTGAAGAAGCCTCAGCTCGAGCATCTCCCCCGCTCGGCGGTTCTTCTTCTTCTTCTTCCTCTTCCTCTGTAGGCATCGCTTCATCCCCGGTAGACTCCACCTCAACCTCGGCTTCCCCCATGGCACCCTTTGGAATGACGAGGGAAAGCCCCTCAGCAGGAGGCACCTCGACCTCCACCAACCCTTCAACAGATGGCTCCACTTGAGCTTTGGCAGTCGCAATTGCCTCTTCTGACCTCTCGGCCAGAGTAGGGGCCTCTTCCCCATCCACGCGCAGTGCCGAAGGGCTGCCGACCATTGGTAGATAAGGCTGGTTAGCCTCGGGCAGGAGGATTACTGGATGAACCGGTGACATCTCCTCGGCATCGTCCGACACGACCATAATTTGAAGGGGGGAAACCTTGATGGCTCCCTCCGAGTTTTCCCCAGCAGCACTCTCCATCTCCACTACCGTGTCCCCCTCTGGCAGAGAGGATGCACCGACCGCGGCCGATGCTCCCGCCTTCCCCCTCTTAGGGGTGGAAGAGTGGCGGCCGATGCTATCTTTCCTTAGCTCCTTTGGGTGAGACCCAAAAGGACGGATCCTCTTTTTGGACCTATGCTTGTCCCCAGAACCGGAGCCCCTGTGGCGCTTGCCCAATTCCTTCCTCATTTGGCCGACAAATGCCGACCTCTCGGCTGAAAACACAATAGACACTCAGTAATGCAGTTGCCCAAGCACACCAGCTGTCATAACAAAAGGAGAAAAATAAACTTACCCTGAGGGTCAATAGAGCTAAGCCCGATGGCAAAAAGGGCATCCTCCGATAACAGGGCGCTGACCGATACCACCTGACCACCGTGAAGGGTTACCATATCTCTCTTCTCCTACTCGGTCAACTCCGGGCGTGCCTTCAGATCCTTCACATAACTCGCCCATCCCCTCGGAAAATCTAAACCGATGTTCCCTTCGGCAATGAAAAATCGGGACTTCCACTCCTTTATCGAAGATGGATTATCAGAAATCATCTTGAACGACTTCCAGGGACCAATATAGGGCCACTCAGAGTTTCTCCCGGAAACTAGGTTGTAGCAAACTCGGAACATAGGAAGGGTCGCAGTCACCCCAACACGACTGCATATCGAGATGAACCCAATAAGATTGTGCCAGCTATTCGGAGCCACCATTGTTGGGTATATGTTGTAGAACCTCATCACCTCCTGCACCAGCGGGTGAAGAGGGAACCAAAGACCTGCCCTCAAGCTCTCCTCGTAGAAGAAGACTCCCCGATTTAGCCCAGTCAAAACCCTGTGCTCAAGCTTCGGCACCCATAAGGCCACATCTAGAGGAACCTTGTAACGGCGACGGATTCTATCCAGGTCCTCGAGGGTTATCTTTGAGGCAATGTTGCTCGGGCCCTTCATATTGACAGGTCAAGGGACGAAACACGAACAAGCTAGCGAGGGTTTAAGGAGGAGCAAAAAATTTCTAAGACATGAACGAGGAGGCGTTGCAGAAGGGATGCCACCCTAGTCCTCTTTAAATAAGCGCTTCAAAAGGAAGGCCCAAGACGTCAAAATTTTCGATACGGGCACTAGAAATAAAGGAGTCCTACCACGTGGAACTCCCGCAATCGCGGCCTGCGGGAAACAAGGCGTTTCCTCCTCGAGTTACAGCGAAAAATGATGATGAAACAGCGGCTTCTCATTTACAAGATTATCATTGCCTCCCCCTTCGAATCCCCTGAATAAGGTTATTCCAGAACTCTACTCCCTACATCCGAATTTACACTTCGGATTAGGGAGTGGAGGGCATGTGATGAGGGGTAAAATTATCATCGCATTAATACCCGCTCACATCGATAATTGGGTCAAGTCCAATCCCGACACCCTATCGGTCAGCTGTCATAGCCAGGCGGCGAAGTCGAACCGCCTTTAGCAAAGTCAAGCTATCCTCATACCTCGATAACTCGGGCCATCCTCATACCTCGGCAACCCAAGCCATCCTGTACTTCAAAAAATTAAGTTGTCCTTCGCCTCAGCCAGAATAAGGCATTCGAACACCTCTATGGAATCCGACACGGGAGAGTTCAAAATTCGCAATAACTGAATAAGATTCCAAACATAGAATCATACCAGAAGTGGCCTAGAGGCCATGGGAGTGGCCTCGAACCTACGTGATTGTCGAATCTCAAAGCATCAACCAGCTCTCCTGGCTGTCGATCCTCTAACTAACAAGATACGAATCCTACTGGTCCTGTAACAAACTTGATTCGAATCCGTTTCGAATCGCAACAGCTTTTAGACCCCCACAATGCGCCTAGGGAATCAGGTGATAGCCTATAAATATCGCAGCTCTCAAACCTCTCAAGTACGCACTCATTCACTGACTTTCATACTCCATTGAAGCTCCCACAGAGCTCGGAGCCTACCATTTGAGGGAACTCTTCTGTGAGAGTCTTCTCCTCACATCTGCTTGCTATGAATCTCCACTGACTTGGGCGTCGGAGGGTCCCCTGCGGAGGACAACCCCAAGGAAATCCTCTGCGCGGGCGAACTATTTTGCAGATTCCACCCCGGACGTCGAAATCGGCATTTGGACCCAGAGCCAGAGCGCACCCGAGTCAGAGAACAAATTTCTGCGGCAACAATAACATTTATAACAATCCAAAATTTCATCTTAAAAATAGTTAAAATATATAATTTATTCTTTTAATTTTATTTAAATATTTAATATTTTCTCGATATATAGCTGAAGTAAGACTAAATACTTAGCTTCCGCACACATGTAAGAGGGTAAACATTCATAATTCACTAACCTGACGTTAGATGAATTAGAGTAGCTAGCAAATGTTCAAGAGTTGTAGGCTCAATTAAGTACGAAATTAGAGACGAATGGTGCACAAAATTCATGGTACTCTCCATCTCCATCTCTCTCTCTCTCTCTCTCTTTCTTATATATCTCTGCTGTGATTGTCTGAAACTCAGAACACATCTAATCTGACCAGCAAACTTTATGTTTTTGCCTTTATTTTTTCTAATTTGTGTTATGTATTCTTAATCAAGGGCTACGCTGCTTCTCAACACAAGCTAGTTCATCATCTTTGCGCTAATTCTTTCTTTCTTTTTTTCTTTATAGAGAACGTCAGGCAAGTAAAGAAACTCTCAAATAAGTTTATACGCTTCTAATATGAACAGAGTCAAACTTGATCGCATGAACAGAGCTCTTTATTTTAAGTCTATCTTGCGGTGCCAATATAATTTGTCAAAGCTGTTTCTTATTATTATCTTCATTATCATCGTTGCTATGTTGTAGTTGTTGTTGATGCATTTATACAAGAATTCCTTATTAAGCTGTGAACTTATATTATTTTTTAATCTATTTTTCTAAGGTTGCAATAGCTTAGTTACTCACCAGGGATTTCGGAGTAAGGTTTTTTTTTTTTTTGTTAACTTTTGCACTTAATACCGAATGTATATAGACCCTATATTTTAGATTTTAATGTTAATTAATTAATGAAATAGTTATTTATATTTATTGCTGGTGATTGATTAGTTCATCAAATCTCTTAAGCTTTGCACACTCTTTAAGGATTTGTCCTAGAGAAGTATGCGGCCACATAAAATTATTAAAATATTTATATAAACTTGTATAGATTTATATAAATATTATAAAACAATATTTATAAAAAATTTACAATTCTTGGATAAAATTTTATTTTCAAAAGTAACTATTCAAATGAAAAATTTATAAAATTTTAAAATACTATGTTTTAAAATGTTGTATTTCAAAATTTGAAGAATTTTTAAATGCCTCATTGAGATGCAATATAAGTGAATAAAGTATTCATCGTTGATTGATGTACTCGTTTCTATTATATCTCTTTGAGATACTTGCTCTTTATAGAGTAGAAAAGGCAAGACATTAAGGTGATTTTTATTGTAGCAAGCAAAGATAAAGATCAATGGATGATGACAACAAAGGCATAAGGATTTCAATGCATTCTATTTTAGTTCCTCGTCTTTTGAAAATATTGCATTTATGATATTCTATTACCTAAGATCATTCAAATTAACCAATAGATGATATATCCCTCTTCAATCAATCCATGAGTTGGCATCAAGATAACACATTGTCTATTCCATCAATTTTAACTAAGTCCTAACAATGGAATGTCATGAATATAATATTCTTAGAACATGAGAGACTAAATTAATATAATTTGAAATTTGAGGATTAAAATGAAGTTCATGGACCAAAAGTATATTTTAGCCTTCATTTTCTATTAATGTACCTCCCCCATACTTATTTTTTCCCAGAAATGAGCCAATGGGAAGAAGAGCAAATATAGCTGTGCGCAACCAAGGCATGCAACAAAGGCAACCATATGAGAATTGGTGCAGCAAAATGTGGATCCTTGGAACTTTTCAGGTAACTTATTGGCTCTGCAAAATATTTTCCATCCTGAACTAAGCTTTCCTTGTCACCCCAAATTAGAAATGGACAGCTAATATATTTCCATCTCTTTAATTCCTAACCTCCATCCTAATTCCTTTCACTATTCCAAGTTTATTCCGGCTCCTTCTTATTTACGCAGTCAGCCCGTTAGGTTGGTTCAAAACAGTCGGTTTGTCTTATCCTTCCCCCTGTTAATATCTTCTAAAAGATATAAGCCTTCAATGCCGTATCCGAATTTCTAAGCCACCACCCTGTTTCCAGATAACCAGCTACTGCCACGCTTTTACCCATTTTTAGACTCCTAAAACCCCATTCCATCCTATATATACTATTCCCGTCCTCATTCTCAGCAGGCAGAACTAGCACATTGCCAAAAAAAATTCTAAGCTTAAGACAAGATGACTATTGCGTCTGAGAATCGTCAACTTGGTAAGCTCATGAGCCTTCCTTGTTGTTCTTTTCAAAGTTGGAGAAGTTTGTGCTTGGTTTTACCATCAACGATGTGTTATCTGTTCTGCTTAGCAATGGGAGCTGCAGATAAGAAGCTGAATGATGGGTTTCTTGTTCCTGATAGTAATCCTTTTGGCCAAAATTTTAGGTGCATCTTTGTTCCTTATATTTGTCAACACCTATTCTATATGAATTTCGATCATGCTTAGTTGACAGAGTGAAACAATGCAGGGACTATGAAGCCAAATTAGAGGGGAAGGAGACTGTTCAAGAGTTCTATCGAAAGCAGCACATTTATCAAACCGTTGAATTTGTTTGTAATCCAAGCTTGCTTATTTGTTGATGTCTGAATGTCTTTGTTCCTTGCGAAGATACATAATTGGGCTTTTTCTCGTTAATGGTTGCATGCTTGTTTATATAGGTAAAGAAGATGAGGGAGGAGTATGGCAAGTTGAACAGAGTGGAGACGAGTATTTGGGAATGCTGTGAGCTACTCAAAGAGTTTGTGGATGAAAGCGATCCCGATCTCGATGAACCTCAGATCGAGCATTTGTTCCAGACTGCTGAAGCTATTAGGAAGGATTATCCTAATGAAGATTGGTTGCATCTGACTGGCCTTATTCATGGTACATCCATGCAATTATGCTATAACAACACATATCATGCCCACAACCAGAAATCCTACTCTTTTTTCTTCTTGAAAGTACCTCCTTTGTTTGCTACAATTTGTTGAACCATTTCAAAGGGATTTATTTGTGCATCTTTATGGGATATATAAAGTGTGTCATTGAAGCCTTTCAATGGAAGAAACATCTAATTGGCTTTCTTTATCCTGTGTGCTTCAGACCTGGGAAAGGTTCTTCTCCACCCGGCCTTTGGACAGCTTCCTCAATGGGCCGTTGTTGGTGAGCATCATATTTTAGTTTAGGAAAACACTTTGTACACCGGCCCCGGTGCAGCAACGATGACGTGGGCTGCACCGCGTCTTCCTATTGGTCCACGTGGATCCGACGTGGATGACATGACAGGCGGTATGGCTGGGCTTTGACGTAACGTTCTGAACGTGACGGACATTTATGCTGTTCGCTTTTTTTTAAAATTTTCGTGCGGACGAAAATGCCCTTTCGCTCCTTCATGGCGCCATTTTACGTTTTATGGCATCTGTGCAAAGAAGAACTCTGTTTCTTCCAGCTTAGAGGCTGAAAATACTTCAGCTACTGGACTGGAAAACCTTGATACTGGAGTCAGGAGTCTGTGTAAAAAAACTTCTGGAGGAAATGTCATCCGCAGCACAAAGTAAGAAAGTTCTCTTTCTTCCCACTTCTTTATTACATCAACAGTTTTTTTCTGGTTAGAGTTAGTTAATGCGTTTAATGCGCGGGTAACTACCTTAGAACGAAATAGTTATGACACTCTGAGAGTCATAACTGTTTTGTAAATATTTCAGCTTTGAAAAACCTGGCTACTGGAGTCTACTGGAGGCTTCAAATATAAAAGTTAATCCAATGAGATTTTCCTTGCCAAAACCTCTCTCTGAACTCGGCCAGGTGTGTAAAACCTACTTCGAATTCTGCCGTTAATCCTTCGCGACACCCTAGTTGAAATCCCACGACACCCTAGCTAGACGACACCCGTCTTATAAATGTGCACATAGAGAGAACCCGGCGACACCCTAATTGAATTCGGCAGAAAATCAATCGCGACACCCCTGTTGAAATCTCACGACACCCTAGCTCTAACGAGACGACACCCGTGCTTGAACAGACCACGGAGATAACCCGCGACACCCTAGTTCGAATTCGGCCGTAATCCTTCGCGACACCCCAGTTGAAATCCCACGACACCCTAGCTTTAGGGCGACGACACCCGTCTTATAAATGTGCACATAGAGAGAACCCGGCGACACCCTAATTGAATTCGGCAGAAAATCAATCGCGACACCCCTGTTGAAATCTCACGACACCCTAGCTCTAACGAGACGACACCCGTGCTTGAACAAGAGACCACGGAGATAATCCCGCGACACCCTAGTTCGAATTCGGCCGTAAATCCTTCGCGACACCCCAGATGAAATCCCACGACACCCTAGCTTTAGGGCGACGACACCCGTCTCATAAATGTGCACATAGAGAGAACCCGGCGACACCCTAATTGAATTCGGCAGAAAATCAATCGCGACACCCCTGTTGAAATCTCACGACACCCTAGCTCTAACGAGACGACACCCGTGCTTGAACAAGAGACCACGGAGATAATCCCGCGACACCCTAGTTCGAATTCGGCCGTAAATCCTTCGCGACACCCCAGATGAAATCCCACGACACCCTAGCTTTAGGGCGACGACACCCGTCTCATAAATGTGCACATAGAGAGAACCCGGCGACACCCTAATTGAATTCGGCAGAAAATCAATCGCGACACCCCAGTTGAAATCTCACGACACCCTAGCTCTAACGAGACGACACCCGTGCTTGAACAAGAGACCACGGAGATAATCCCGCGACACCCTAGTTCGAATTCGGCCGTAAATCCTTCGCGACACCCCAGATGAAATCCCACGACACCCTAGCTTTAGGGCGACGACACCCGTCTCATAAATGTGCACATAGAGAGAACCCGGCGACACCCTAATTGAATTCGGCAGAAAATCAATCGCGACACCCCTGTTGAAATCTCACGACACCCTAGCTCTAACGAGACGACACCCGTGCTTGAACAAGAGACCACGGAGATAATCCCCGCGACACCCTAGTTCGAATTCGGCCGTAAATCCTTCGCGACACCCCAGATGAAATCCCACGACACCCTAGCTTTAGGGCGACGACACCCCAGTTGAAAATTGACGACACCCAACTGATCACGGCGGCGAGAAGGCCCGCGACAACCAAGTTACTAAAATTTAATTTTATTTATCAAAAAAAAAAATACATTAGCCCTTACTGGGGCTTATCTCCTTCAGTCGCTGCGTCGGCGATGTGATGCTGGAGGGACGCTACTTTCCCCTCCAGGTGGCTATTGGCCCGACGCAGGACCTCTGTCTCTTTTGTTGAAACGGCCAGGTATTTCTCGGCCGCCTTGATGAGTCGCTCGCTGCTTGCGAGCGACTCAGCATAAACCACGCGTCGATGGTGACGGTTGGGGGTCGCCTGCCATGGCTGCCAGTAGATCTCACCTCGCCTCTGGAAGCCATCTTGTGGTCAGTTCAAGCTGGAAAGGTGAGTAACGATGGCATTCCCCCATCCTTATTTAAGGTTCCCCTGGCGGGTGTTTCGATTGCCATGCGCCACCATCTCAGTGGTTGTTCACAGGAATCGAATCGGTGCGCCACCACGCCCCGCCCTCCACGTTGAGTTTCGAGGGATGGGGAACAGAACAGTTTCGGGAAGCAAACCGTCGGAAGTTTAACGTCGTCCCAAGAGAAAATTCACGACACCCAAGGATAATTTGGATTTCGGCCAAAACTCCTTCGCGACACCCATGTTGAAAGCTCACGACACCCTAGCTTTAAGGCGACGACACCCGTGCGTCGAACTGATCACAGAGAGAACCCCCGCGACACCCCTTCTCGAATTCGGCCGAAACTCCCTCGTGACACCCCAGTTGTAAACTCACGACACCCTAGCTTTAAGGGGACGACACCCATGCATTAACAGTGAACCCACGGGTGTCGTCGCCATAAAGCTAGGGTGTCGTGAGTTTACAACTGTGGTGTCACGAGGGAGTTTCGGCCGAATTCGAGAAGGGGTGTCGCGGGGGTTCTCTCTGTGATCAGTTCGACGCACGGGTGTCGTCGCCTTAAAGCTAGGGTGTCGTGAGCTTTCAACAGGGGTGTCGCGAAGAGTTTCGGCCGAAATCCAACTCATCCCTGGGATGTCTCGGGGATTCTCTCCGTGTTCAGTTCGAGCACGGGTGTCGAAGCATTGCGAGGGTGTCGTGAGCTTTCAAGTGGGGTGTCGCGAAGGAGTTTCGGCCGAAATCCAAATCATCCTTGGGTGTCGTGAATTTTCTCTTGGGACGACGTTAAACTTACGACTGTTTGCTTCCCGAAACTGTTCTGTTCCCCATCCCTCGAAACTCAACGTGGAGGGCGGGGCGTGGTGGCGCACCGATTCGATTCCTGTGAACAACCACTGAGATGGTGGCGCATGGCAATCGAAACACCCGCCAGGGGAACCTTAAATAAGGATGGGGGAATGCCATCGTTACTCACCTTTCCAGCTTGAACTGACCACAAGATGGCTTCCAGAGGCGAGGTGAGATCTACTGGCAGCCGACGCCCAACCGTCACCATCGACGCGGTGGTTTATGCTGAGTCGCACGCAATCAGCGAGCGACTCAGGCTGGCGCTCGAGGAATACCAGGATGTTTCAACAAAAGATAGAGGTCCTGCGTCGGGCCAATAGCCACCTGGAGGGGAAAGTAGCGTCCCTCCATCGCCAGATCGAGGACGCAGCGACCGAAGGAGACAAGCCCCAGTGAGGGCTAATGTAAATTTTTTTTTTATAAATAAAATTAAATTTTAGTAACTTGGTTGTCGCGGCCTTCTCGCCGTGATCAAAAACGGGTGTCGTCGCCCTAAGCTAAGAAGGACTTTCGAACTAGGGTGTCGCGGGATTATCTCCGTGGTCTCTTGTTCAATCACGGGTGTCGTCTCGTTAGAGCTAGGGTGTCGTGAGATTTCAACAGGGGTGTCGCGTGATTTTCTGCCGAATTCAATTAGGGTGTCGCCGGTTCTCTCTATGTGGACGGGTGTCGTCGCCCTAAAGCTAGGGTGTCGTGGGAGGGTGTCGCGAAGGACTTTCGAACTAGGGTGTCGCGGGATTATCTCCGTGGTGCATTAGAGCTAGGGTGTCGTGAGATTTCAACAGGGGTGTCGCGATTTTCTGCCGAATTCAATTAGGGTGTGTCTATGTGAGACGGGTGTCGTCGCCCTAAAGCTAGGATTTCGTCTGGGGTGTCGCGAAGGACTTTCGAACTAGGGTGTCGCTCCGTGGTGCGGGTGGTCTCTTGTGTCGCGGAGAATTCGGTGTCGCCGGTCTATGTGAGAATAAAGCTAGGGTGTCGTGGGATTTCGTCTGGGGTGTCTCGTCGAACTAGATTAGACGGGTGTCTCGTTAGAGCGTCTCAACGTGTCGCTCTGCCGAATTCAATTAGGGTGTTTCTCTCTATGTGCACATTTATAAGACGGGTGTCGTCGCCCTAAAGCTAGGGTGTCGTGGGATTTCGTCTGGGGTGTCGCGAAGGACTGCCGACTTCGAACTAGGGTGTCAGTAGATTTCAACTGGGGTGTCGCGTAGGAGTAGCTGTTCATGAATGCGTGCTTATATTGTCACAGTTGATGCTGAAAATGTAGATCGGAAAGAAGAAGATAACACTCCCGGCCGTGCAGCTTCACCCGTCGTTCCAAATGCAGTGGATGATATTGTAGTTCCTCAAACTGGGATGGAATTCAATTCAGCCGATGATGTATATACGTTCTACAATGGATACGCGAAACGAGTTGGCTTTGGAATCACAACAGTGTGTAGCAGGGCCAACAACAAAAAACAACTTTGCTTCAAGCACCTGGCGTGTTGGAGGCAAGGAAAATCCAGAAAATCAGAGAAGAGTATGAATCATAGGGATACTGGGAAAGTTGGTTGTATGGCATCCATAAAAGCAAGACTGAATGCTACAAGTGGTAAGTGGATTTTGGATGAGGTTTCTCTAGAACATAACCATGGGCTCTCCATAACATCAGCTGGTTATCTACGGTCGCATAGGAGGATCAGCACACCAGAGAAGGCAGAGATCAGCAATTTACATGCCGTGAATGTTCCGACGACTCAGATATACTCTGCCATAGCAAGGAGAAAAGGGGGCAGAGGACAATTGGATTTCACCGAGAAGGATGCTCGTAACTTCATTAGTCGCGAACGTCAGTCTAAGCTGAAAGAAGGAGATGCTCAGTCGATGGTAATCCATCTTTGTCATTATTCAGCACTGCACAAAGAAGGGGCCTATGAGTACTTAATGAATGAGGAGGACAAAGAAAATATGAAATGGCTGAAAATATTCAGGTAACATCTATCGCTCTTTATCTTAAAACTTACATAAATTAGAGTTTAAAATCCTGTGATTAAATCTGATATAATGAAAAATCAACTCTTTTACTAATTTTCCTTCTATATGCAGCAAATATGACCTCTATAGCAAGAGCAAAGTTAGAATTGATGTTGAGAAGGTGAAGCCATACTATCTATCCCTCATTTAAAGGTTAGTGTGTTGAATTAGAAGTTTTTTTTTTTTTTTTCTGATTCCATTCTGTATTTGTTTACTGATATTGGATTTATGTTGCAGTACTTCCCTGCAAAGCTGAGATGGTGAAGCACAAAATCCTACTCATTCATTCATAAAAGGGATATTTGACTTTTGTTTTGAGAGAGTTAGAAAGGGGGCAAAGACAATGTCTCCCTCATCCTCATTCATAAATAAATAATTTCTAAGTTATGTAATTAATTCGTGCGAGTGATTTGCATGTTTTAGTCATGCATGTAATAAAAATAAGTTGTTCGGTTATGTAAAAGTTTGGAATTCTACAGAAATCTTATCAAATTCTGAATGAAAAGAATTGCCAGGAAGAAAGAGCATTTTACATGTCACCCTCCATGGGTTTTTGTAAACACATGCAACAAATCGAGGCCAACGGAAGAACAGCCATGTATGCCCAATGGGTATTATGATGCTACCTGAGCTACTAAAATTGGATGGGTTAATGGCCAATGATACTAAGATATGAGATCCAACCTTCAAAGGTTTTATGGTGAATAGGATAAGTTACGTTTGGTGCATCATCAAGCAATACTGAATGATAGTGTGATTGCCTATCAGATAAATTACCACTGAATAGATTGTCAGTAATGTTGATTACTGTATTTGATATACACCAATAATATTACTATGTTTGGTATGATAAAAGATTGCCAGTCATATAACATTAAAATTTTAAAATACTTTTAAATTAAATTTATTAAAAATTTATATACTATATATATTTGGTTTGAAAAAACTTGCATTTATAAATGACAACACCTAAATTTGATGATCCTCAAATTAAGGAAATGGCACTCTACATATAACAAAATGGAACAAACAGGATCTAAATATGCAGCATACATAATAATAATAATAAAAGTTGTACCGAACGATGATGTTCTTCTCGAAGATTACGTGATGGTAGCTCACCGACGAAGGTACGCACCGTAAGAGAATAAGCAAAGCAACATTAGAAATGGATGATTTTATTTTCACAAATAATTTTGTTTTCATGGAAGAGAATGGATGATTTTGTTTTCACATGAGAAGAAGGCAGAGTAATTTTGTTAAAAAAAAATCAAATTACAATATCTCTAGTAATATGGATAATCATCTTCTCCTAAGATAATCTGAATGAGATAATCCAAATTACAACTACAAAATAGATTATCATTAAAAATATATGCCGAATATAGTTATATGATGAGCCCAATTTAAATTACGGTAATATGGATAGATTATCAACTACCAAATGCAATCTTGGGAGTTGTCACACGCTTTACATCACCCAAGCTAGCTGGCTAGACTCATCTCCTTCCTAAATATGAAGGTAGACTATCTCAGCAATATTTGGCAACTTTTTTTTAATTTTTAAGGTAGATATTTATATAATGATGGAAAGAGGGAGATCCCTTAGGATAACTTTTTTTTATCTTCAAATGAGGAGATTACCCTCAATCCAAGGAAGAAATATCTCAACCTACAACCAATCCGGCTGTTTTGAGAAGTATGGGTACAGTAATAAGCATTCATAGCTCCAGAAAAACAAAAGAAAACAAAAATTATTCTTGCACTGTATGTGTTATTATTAATATAAATCATCCATTATTTTATTCAATGAAAAGTAATTCTGTTGTTGTTCTGTTGTTAGAAATCTATTAACAATCTACATAATATTGTTTAGAATTAATAGATATGATCTTTGTATTACCTCCAGCCATTGCTTATGATCTACCTCTGAATCAGCTACAGATCTACCTCTTGGGATCTTGATCTACCGCTGCGAGAACCTCTCGGGATCTTGATCTACTGCCACGAGAACCTTGATTGAGTGCTTCCAACCAATGAGCTATCGCACACGATGGCGTATGCCCTCAGGATATGCTCTTGATTAGGAACCCAATATCTCTACTTTCTTCTGGTTTTCTCTCGTATGATAATGTGTTATCAAAAACCTTAGAAGGGATCTCTTATTTAAAGAGATTTCCTTAACTCCCTTCCACCACCTACTCCCATCAAAGTAGGCATTTTGTTAAATTTCAAATTTCAAAGAGATATCGTTATCACTTATTAACTAGTGGATCACTATCGTTGAGAATTATTCGCAAACGATTAAGCTATATCACAATAAAATAGGACTATCTACCAAAATGGGATACTACATTCTCCCACTTGGTCTGCATATTTTATCTTAGTCCACAATTCTCAACACTGAACAAGAAATCAAATATATGAATCATAGCGATAGGTCATCTATAATTTAGTATTATCTTCTATGTATTACAATATATTCAATTTCTTTACCACTATTCCAAATGTGACAACATAACATAATGAATAAACCATATGTTCATTCAGAGTCCAAAAGAAAATTTTTGTCATTTCTCAAAGTCAAATAATGTGTACACCTGAATGAGAAATAAACAATAATTGAAATAAGAGTTCTTTGTACAAATTGTTATCCATGCAATTATATCATGGAACCAACTCCCATTCGTACCACATGATCCTTGAAATTCTTAATTGGCATGCCTTTAGTCAAAGGATCAGCTATCATCAATTCAGTGCTAACGTGTTCTATGACCACTTTATTTTCTTTAACACGTTCTCTTATGGCTAAATACTTAATGTCGATATGTTTACTTCGACTACCACTCTTATGGTTTTTAGCCAAAAATACAGCAGCTGAATTGTCATAGTACAGTTTAATTGGCCTAGCAATAGAGTCAATAATTCTAAGCCCTGAGATGAAACTCTTCAACCATACACCTTGCGATGTAGCCTCAAAACAAGCAACGAACTCCGCTTCCATAGTAGAGGTAGCAGTCAAAGTACTGCTTTGCACTCCTCCATGATATGGCTCCATCAGCTAACATAAATATAAATCCTGATGTTGATTTCCGAGAATCAACGCAGCCAGCAAAGTCCGAATCTGAGTAACCCTCTATCTCCAAATGATCAGTTCGTCTATACATGAGCATGTAGTCCTTGGTCCTTGAAGATACCTCATGACCTTTTTAGCAGCTCTCCAGTGGTCTAAACCTGGATTACTCTGATATCTTCCCAACATTCCTACTGCAAATGCAATGTCAGGTCTTGTGCAAACCTGAGCATACATTAGGCTTCCAACAGCTGAAGCATATGGAATGTTGTGCATCTGTTCCTGTTCAAGTTCATTTTTAGGGCACTGGTTCAAAGCGAACTTGTCACCCTTCACTATAGGTGCAACACTTGGTGAACAATTTTTCATCTGAAATCTCTCCAAGACTTTATTGATATAAGTTTCTTGAGACAATCCTAAAATGCCTCGAGATCTTTCTCTATGGATCTTAATGCCAATGACATAAGATGCCTCACTCATATCTTTCATATCAAAATTTTTGGAGAGAAATTGTTTCACCTCATATAGCAACCCTTTATCATTGGTTGCAAGTAGAATGTCATCCACATATAGGACCAAGAAATAAATTTTGCTCCCACTAACCTTCTGGTATATACATTGATCCATGATGTTCTCTTCAAAACCAAAGGAAGAGATCACATCATGAAATTTTAAATACCACTGACGTGAGGCTTGTTTCAATCCATATATGGATTTCTTAAGCTTGCAAACCAAATGCTCACTATCACTAGAGCAAAATCCTTCAGGCTGTTTCTGTTGGGAATTGTATCCTAAAGCCAATCATTTGATAATTGTGCTGATGTAAATTGTATATAAATTGATATATTAATAAAAGTTATTTGGCAGTTTATTCATTACAAGAACATCTTCTTAATACTCCTGAAAGTAATGAAGCCCTTAGGATCTTCCTCACGATAAAGGAGGATTTATCTTAGAAGGTCCTTAAAAGAGCTCGCGACCAAATGATATACTATGACAGGGCCATAGTACTATCAATTATAGGACGTTGTATATCATATTTATTGGTTATCCTCTTAACCAAGGAGTGTAGAGATACTGGTATGACATACAGGTGAAAGTGTAGGAGTACATTTTACCGAACGTGACTCATTTTCAGATACTCTGCTGTCAAGAGTTAATCCGAGAAGATATAGGTATAAGTATCCTTCAGACCTGAAGATCACAACCAGTGGCTTATAAGCAACTCATTGTACTTAGGTGCCGGACCACCTGGATTTCTAATCCAGCTATGAAAGGTTACTGGGTGTAGTCAAGTACTTGTGGTAGTCAGTTGTGGATCAGATGGAATTTGACCTATCCCATTAAAAGGAGAAATGCTTGTGTTTCAATTTAGCAAGACCTTGGCCAAGGCACTTCATGTGAAAGTCACATGATCACTAAAGTTGAAATCACTTATTGATTAACTATTTAGAGTTGACAGGCTCTTAAGCCATCCTTAGCATTTATGGTCAAGAGGATGATTATACGGTAACTGTTTCTTAGGGTTCTTGGAGTTTGCTCGGCAACTCTTCGACCTATCCGGACGTCGGGTTCCATTGCTAGATGGGCACATCGATTAGTATAGAAAGTTATTTCTATGCTACCGGCTTAGGTTCGAACCTAGAGAGTCACACGCATAGAAGTTTCCTAGGATGATCTATTTGCTGATCAACGATTGAAATATATGATTTAATTAATCAATTTGATTGATTGAATTATCTCAATTGGGTTAGTACAATTGAATAAGATTCAATTTGGTTTTAAGTCTATTAGAAGGACAAGTCAATTTCAAATATTGATTTGAAATTAGACGATTTAAATTTAAATAGATTCAGAACTAGCCAAATTTGATTTGGGCTGGACCATGATCTATGTGGGTTAAGTCAAATAAATTCAGATCAGAACCCAAACCTCTCGAATATGGATCTCATATGATGAGATGGCTAAAATCTTATCTCATGAGATAGAATTTAATGCATGACA
This sequence comes from Calamus simplicifolius, assembly GCA_900491605.1. Lineage (NCBI taxonomy): Eukaryota > Viridiplantae > Streptophyta > Magnoliopsida > Arecales > Arecaceae > Calamus > Calamus simplicifolius. The sequence goes on along the minus strand of UESW01001393.1, from coordinate 3,860 downwards.
TTTATTTACCGAACGTCGAATTTATCCCTTGTCTCTTTGGTTTTCTTAGAACGACGGAAACTAAACCAAACGCCGCGACTCCTTGGTTTTCTTCGAACATCGGAATTAAACCAAGCGTCGTGCCTTCGGCGTCTCTTCGCTTTTCCAAACGATGGATTCTTAAATGTCAGAATTAAATGTCAAGGCTAAATCTAGAGTATAAATAGAGGGCATTACCTCACTAGAGAACACAGAACAAAAAATAGAACAACAATACACGATTTATCGTGGATTGTAATTCTAAATTATCATGATTGTATTCTAAAATGTTAGAATAGAAAATCCTGGTGATTCTGGTGTTAGCGGAAGCCTGGTGGATCTTGGAGGAAGATTCAAGTGAGAGGATTCAAGATCAGCAAAGCTATTTTCTGCGAGCTAGCACTCCCGAAAATCTGATCATTCAGGGCTTCGCGTGGACGATACTAGAGGCCGAACGATTGAACGGCTGCAGAGCAATAAGGATTTACCTACTGTTCTTAAGGTAAGTGATTTGATCCCTAGATCTTAAGGCAGGCTTCAAGATAATAGTGTAACTAGTCATCTTGAAGATCAAGATATGATCTTGATATTTTTATATGCATATTTTAGATCAACGACCCTGAATATATAGGCAAAGATATGATCTTGATGCATATTAGATAGATTAATATGTAATCTTTTAATTTCCGCAATGATAATAGTTATCAATTTTTAAAAAATATGCATGCCTCAGAGACTATTTCTCCCTACAAATGGTATCAGAGCCATGGTTTCGTTAATGATCTAATTTATTGTATGTAAATTAATATTCTCATTAATTATGTAATTATGGCTAAAACTTATCACAAGGCCATATGGGCACAGATGGATTGAAAATCCGAATTACCCATTCAATGAGGTATTCTGTGACATATTGCCGTGCGATTGTTTTATCGTTGATACTTTGTTTAAAGAAAATTTAAATTATGCTTTGGCATCAAAACATAGATTACACACACTCTCAAAATATATTTTATATTTGATACATATTGATGTTGTATAAAACCATAATATTTGCATGTTTAGTATAAAAACATAGATATGATATATGATGCATGATGTCTATGTTATAAAACATACAAATATTTATGAGAGTTTTATTTGAATGTCAAATATTAGTTCATAATTTTTTTTAGATATGATCTAAATATAGGAATTATGAGTAGTAACATTATGCTTGATTGAAATATATTTAATCATTTGGGTTAGCTAAATCGGTCATAAAGGGTTAGACTCTAAGGTTTAAATCAACTGGACTAAAAGTATTGTTCAAATCTAATTAGATAGGTTAAGAATGCTCTAAATCAAACAATAGTTGTAGTGATCAAGTCCTTCTCTTTGATTAAACCAAATGGAAGTAGATTAGGCTCCGTGGTTGAGCATGAATCTATTAGATGGTCAAATCAGAATTGGTTAACCATATGATGTCAAGGTGAGATGGCAAGTTGCTCTAGGATCAACGATCGAATGGTTTTTTAATTGGAAGCTACTAATATTGATGCATCTTAATGAGTTAATGGCATATCCCTCCCATCGATCTCTCTCACCTGGTCATTGTGGTGAACCATTTATGATTCAGATCATTTATCTGATTCGGGTTGACCCATGCCTGTAAGGATATCAGTATGACTAATTTAGGTGCCACTTAACCTGACTTAATCTTGTTTCATTCTACCGATTTTATAGATTCAGTGGGAGAACTTGATTAGTCAATTTATCTTCATATTATTAAAATCCTCTAAAATTATTAGGTCCTTAAATGAAATAGTTATATGATAACTAGATCATAGCCTCCCATTAAGGTGGGTGATAATGAGTCCGATGTCTTGATAATCATTGGAGGCACTCCATGTTTGGTGCTTGTCAACCATCGGAATTATCATTCATTATATGATAAGTCAGCGTAACTATTAAATAAATAGTCAGGTGAGCCGAGCTTCACTTGGGCTTGGTTGTCTATTGATAGGTTACACTGATTATATCATTTAATGGATTGGACCTAACCAGAACTTTCATGGAGGCACTTCATGCCTGCTGAAGAGGTACATGGGGCAAAACTGAACACTAAGAATTGTTTGGGAAAACAATTGGTTTTGAACCTACTCTTAGATGCATATGGGTTAGCCAAGCTTCATTTGGGCCTGTATGTAGTTTATGTAGATCTTAGTGCCCGCTAAAGAATTAAGAATAATTCTTCGAATTGGGGTGTAGAGGCTGCCAATTTGAACAAAATAGTGGGAGAATCTTAGACTAAAGTCCAAGTCTTTAGACTGAATCAATTTATATACTAATAAACTTTAGTTTTCCTTATGCAGAACATGGCCACTAATTTATCATTAAGGTCCCTATTGGATAGTGACAAATTAAATGGTTCCAATTTCAATAGCTGGTTCAGAAAACTTAAGATCATCCTTGAGCATGAGAGGATTCTATATATTCTGAATAATCCTGCCCAAAGATACCTGATGCAAACACCCAAAGTCTGAGAGAGACACTTATCAGAAGTGCTCAATGATAGAACTAGCATGCGTTGTATCATGTTAGCAGCAATGACGATGAATTCGGTCGTCGGTTCGAGAATGCTCAGCCAGAAGAAATCATTCAAGCGTTGAATGAATCTTTCGGCACACCCAACGATGTTGAAAGGAACAAGACTAGTTGTGCTATTTTCAATGCTCGAATGAGAGATGGATCTCCTATCACTAATCATGTATTGTACATGATCGAGAAGATAGAACTCCTAAGCAAGCTCGGCTTTCCCTTACATGAGCAGTTGGAAAAGATGCGATCCTGAATTCCTTGCCTCCATCCTTCCGACCTTTCCTTACTCATTTTCGAATGACAAAGCCTGCAGTCAACTACCACAGTTTGTTGGGGTTGTTACAGAACTTTGAGAAGGATAACCAGCTCTCTAAGGTTTGGTTAATGTGGTTGAAGGATCTAAGGTAGGGCGTAAACCCTTTGGGAAAGGGAAGAAGAAAAAATAATAAAAGGGTGCAACATGCTAGGACATCTATAAGGGGTCAGATAGAAGAAGAAAGTTGATAAAGTCAAGCTGAATGCTTTCACTGCAAGATGCAAGGGCACTGGAAGAGGAACTGTCCTCTTTACATTGCCACACTTGATCCAAACAGGCCAAAGAAGAAAAAAGGAGCAAGATGTTGCTCAACAAGGTATTTATATGATAACACCTTGTAATTTTTCTATATATGATAATCAGACCTGGGTATTGGATACCGGGAGTCCTTTTAACATTTACAATCATTGCAGGGACTACAGGTCACCAGAAGATTTGAGGACAATGAAAGATTCCTAAATGTCAGCGATGAAAGATTAGTTCAGTACTGGCATTAGGAGTTCTTGAAATGTTTGCAATAGAAATGTCATTATACTAAATGATTATCATTTTTTCCCAACGATCTTATTGAACGTAATTCTGTAGGCCTTCTGGCCAAAAATAATTATGAAATTTCAATAAAGGATGTTACTTTGAATATCATTATGAATGGAGTCACTGTAATGACTGGGCATTTATCTAATGGCATTTATATATTATCACAGCCTGTGAATGTAGTGTACCAATCAAGTAAGCGGCCAGAACAACTGTTGTCATAGATATTTATCTTTGGCACCATCGGCTGGGTCATTCAACAAGAACAAATTAAACAGGTTAACTCAGGAGGGCATCCTTCGAGTTAATGATTGTGAATCATTAACTACCTGTGAATCATATCTTCTTGGTAAAATGACCAAGTCATCTTTTACTGAAAAAGGTGAAAGAGCAAAGAGCTGTTGGGTCTAGT
>UESW01001392.1:442551-515245 GCA_900491605.1 Calamus simplicifolius | reverse complement strand
CGCTTGGACACGCCGGGGCCGGTTAGCTTAGACACACCGGGCCGGCTTGGAAGATGCCGGGGCCGCCTGGGAGGTGTCGTACCACAGCTTGGACACGCCGGGGCCGGCTGGAAAGATGCTGAGGCCGCCTGGGAGGTGCCGGGCCGCCTGGCTTGGACACGCCGGGGTCGGCTGGGAAGATGCCGAGCCGCCTGGGAGGTGCCGGGCCGCCTGGCTTGGACACGCCGGGGTTGGCTGGGAAGATGCCGGGGCCGCCTGGGAGGTGTCGGCCTTTGGGGCCGTCGGTCTTGGACGCCTTGGAGGTGTCGGCCTTTGGGGCCGTCGGTCTTGGACGCCTTGGAGGGTCGGCCTTTGGGGCCGTCGGTCGTGGAGGTGTCGGCCTTTGGGGCCATCGGTCTTGGAGGTATCGGCCTTTGGGGCCATCGGCCGACGCCGAGATTGAGATGGGCCGTTCAAAAAATTTTGTTTTTCATGGGGTCACTGGCCCCATCAAATGCCCCCCACACTCCTTGAGCTTGCGTGCCCTGCATCAGCTAGCGAAAGGAGTGTAGAACTTCAAGAATTTTTTGGAGGCAAATTGATTACCTCACCCTCGCCATTCAAAGCAGCGTACACTAACTTGTCTTTGTTGCCGATGCGGAGTCGGTCTTCATTGCCGATGCGGAGTCGGTCTTTGTTGCCGATGTGGAGTCGGTCTTTGGTGCCGACGCGGAGTCGGTCTTTTGGTTTTCCTGTAATGCATTCAGACACTAAAAAAAAAACCTTTTTTCTCAAAGTGTAGTATACTTAGCTTTTCGTAGCTATTTGCCTTTGCGTCGTGTTCGGTGTCGACGTCGATTACAGGCTTTGAGAGTTTTTGTTGCCGACGCGGAGCCGGTCTTTGCTGCCGACGTGAAGCCGGTCTTTGGTGCCGACGTGGAGTCGGTCTTTGTTGCCGACGCGGAGTCGGTCTTTGGTGCCGACGCGGAGTCGGTCTTGGTGCCGATGCGGAGCCGGTCTTTGTTGCCGATGCGGAGCCGGTCTTTGTTGCCGACGCGGAGTCGGTCTTTGTTGCCGATGCGGAGCCGGTCTTTGTTGCCGACGCGGAGCCGGTCTTTGTTGTTGATGCAAGGTGGGCCTTCCCTGCATGACATTTTTAAGTATTAATGAAATAAACTGTCTTAAGTGCAATGTACTTAGCTCTTGTAGCTCCCATGTTTTGCTTTTGCGGGTTTGAGCACTTTCGTCCGCTGGTGACTTGCCCCCAGGAGTCATGTTAGTCGGATTGGAAGTGTCATTGCCCTTACTTGGGCCTTCTCTCGCATTGGAGGCCAGGACGAGATGCTTGTGGCCGGGAAGAAGCTCGAAACCGGGACAAAGCTGGAGTCCATTAAGGAAAGCCTCGACAGTCGGCGGTCATTGAAGATGAATGGCTGGGGGAGTCCATCGAGAGCGTTGCTGAGAGGCTTGGGGCGCTGCTGAGTGGCCCCCGAGCGCTGCTTCTGCAGTTCATGAACAACTACTTTCAAAGCTTGATCTTGCCGATTGAGGATGGCCAGCTGGTTAATCAGAGCAGCTGAAGTTGGCGGTGAAGGAGGGGCAGAGAGAGAGAGAGACTGGCCTTTTGTCGCTCAGTGCAATGTGGATGCCCCCCAGCACGATTGGTAAGAACCTCTGGCATGCGCATCACCACCATAGCAATCTTAGAGGGGATGGAGACTTATAGCTCAAGGAGACAGAGCTTTCTTTCTTTCAGCGCGTCCCCCCTACCTGGCGCGCCAATCTGATGACGCTCAATCACCTCTCCTGGACGTCAGGAACGGAGGTGCTTCTCGAATCCTCGCTTCACCGGGTTGCCTGCAAAGAAGTCCCAAGACCGGAGGGGGTCCTCCGGTGAGACCCTCCGACGCCCAAGTCAGCAATCGAGGTCACAGCAGAAGGAGCTCGAGAGAGCTCTTGGAAAAGGGAGAGATCCCAGAAGGACCAGGATTTTCCTCTGAGTATTAGGGTATCAAGTGTGTAAACTTGCGTTAACTGGTTCTCGAAGTGATTTACCCTTTTATAGGGGTTGACGCTGGCACGATCACGTGGGTTTTTAGAATGTCTGCTGAGCCCTTGCGTGAATCCGGGCTGGTTGGTGGGCTACGTCCCATCAGTTGTTGGGTAGGCGGGTCCCGTCCCATCACCAGTGTTGCCAGTGGGTTGCTGGATCTGGTGCTGTCAGGTGGTGCGCGTCTGGCGCTGTCGGGCGGCGCGCGTCAGAGAGGCGGTTTCTTGAACCGCTGGGGCTGATCTGGCGGGAACTGGGAAATCCCGTCTTATCAGGGCCGAGCCGGGTCGACCTGAGATGGCTGGGGCCAATCCCGCTGGCAAGGCAGTGCCGGGGTGGGGCCGAATCGATGGACTTGGAGGCGTCGGGGCCGTGTCGGGCTGGCCGGGAATGGCCTTGGCCGACTCGGCGGAACTGGAGAGGCGGAGGAAGTGTCGGGGCCGACTTGCTTGGAGAAGTAAGGGCCGGCTGGGAAGATGCCGGGGCCACTTGGGAGGTGCCGGGGCCGGCTGGGAAGATGCCGAGGCCGCCTGGGAGGTGCCGTGCCGTCTAGCTTGGACACGCGGGGGCCGGCTAGGAAGATGCCGGGGCTGGCTGGGAAGTGCCGGGGCCGGGAGGTGCCGGGGCCGCCTAGCTTGGAAGTGCCGGGGCCGGCTAGCTTGGACACGCCGGGGCCGGCTTGGAAGATACCAGGGCCGCCTGGGAGGTGCCGTGCCGCCTAGCTTGGACACGCTGGGGCCGGCTGGGAAGATGCCGAGGCTGCCTGGGAGGTGCCGGGCCGCCTGGCTTGGACACGCCGAGGCCGGCTGGGAGATGCTGAGGCCGCCTGGCTTGGACACGCCGGGGCCGGCTGAAAAGATGCCGGGGCCGGCTGGGAGGTGTCGGCCTTTAGGGCCGTTGGTCTTGGAGGTGTCGGCCTTTGGGGCCGTCGGTCTTGGAGGTATCGGCCTTTGGGGCCGTCGGCCAACGTCGAGATTGAGGTGAGCCGTCCAAAAAATTTTATTTTTCTTGGGATCAACTGGTCCCATCAGTCCCCGTAAAAGGAATCTAAATTTTCTGAACCATAGGATAAAGGCGTTTGTCACGGTGCTTCCCCTGCTTTTTATTTTTATTTAAGAAAAAGATGAGCCATCGGATTACAGATGATGGGTGAGGATTTCAACTTGGAATACACCGGTTGGAGCCGGTTGCTGGTGCGCTGGTGGAGGAACTGGTGCGTGTAATTATAACAAACTTCAAGGGCCATGATCCAAAGCTGAATGATCCAAAGTTGGGCGCGTCTATTTGGCCCGCGAATATTGCTGAGGAGCCCCCTCAATTTTTTTTTTACTCTGTAACCCTTCAATATTGCTGAGGAGCCCTTCTATTTTTATAAAATTCCTAAACTACCCCTCTTCCCAGCAGCTCCCTTAAGATTGCTATTTGGCCCCCCTTTCCCCGCGTCCGACCCTTCCCTTGTTGCTCGTGCTTACCTCTCTCGCTCACGATGCTCTATAATGGTGGCTTCTCCAGCAGCGGATCACTCTCTCCGGCAGGTAAGGTAAGTCCTCCTCCTCCCTCCTTCCCTTCTCTCCCTCCCTCCTTTCCTCCCTCCCTCCCTCCTTTCCTCGATCTGTCCCAAGATATTTTTTTTTGCCAAGATCCCTCCCTCCCCGGCGTCCATATGTGTCCAACGGCTCCGCCACATGATCTACCCCTTCGTCCCCTCAAGATCCCTCCCTCGCCAAGCCTCCCAGCCCTGTTCGACCCTGGTTGGCCGCTGTTCGGCCCAGATGGGCCAAACAGAGAAATCCGTTCGGCCAGCTGGGCCGAACGGAATTAAATAAATTTTCTATAAAATTAAAATAATTAAAATAATTATTATAATATAATATAATTAATATAGTATAATATAATATAATTATAATTATTATAGTATATTATATTATAATATACTATACTATAATTATTATAATTATAATTATAATCAAGTATATTATAAAGTAAAATTAACATAATCATATATTTTTATTATTATATATTTTCAATAAAATATATTTTTTTGGACATAATTATAAAATATAATTTTAATAAAGTATATAATAATAATAAATATAATAATCAAGTATATTATAAAGTATATTAGAATTTATAATATATTATAAAGTATATTATAATTATAATCAAGTATATTATTATAAAGTATATATTATAACGTATATATATTTTTTAATAAATATATTATTTTGATATATTTTTATTTTACTAATGAATATTGTAATGTTTCAGATATGGATGCTGGCCCCTCACGAGTTAGACCCACAGCGTCTGTAAGGAGACGTAGAACCTAGGCGCCTAAGGTTATTGAGGTTCCTGAGGATCTTGTTGCACCATCGCCCCCAGATGAGACAGCAGACGAGGACATCCCAGCTATGGATGTTGATGATGATGAGGCGGATGGTCCTTGTCCAGGCGGTCCTGAGGATGAGTCTGTCCTTAGAAGTTTCAGGACACATATTGCAGCCTCCATCTGGAGGCAATAGGTATTTGTTCGTTATTCTACCGTATTTTATTTAATGTATTATTTCGATGTTATGTGTTATTCATGTTATCCATTTATATTTCACAGGAACGGACTCCACTGAAGTGCATGAGCCATGCTGCCAAAGTAGGTGAGTGGCAGTGGTGGGCATCAGGGCAATCGAATAGGAGATTCAGGGATATAGTTCAGCAGTCGGGTCTTCTAGAGCTAGTGCATTGCTCTTATCGGTTTGCCGATAAGATTCTTATCTCGGGTTTTGTAGAGAGATGGCAGCCTGAGACAACACCTTCCATCTTCCCTTTGGCAAGATGACAATCATGTTGGATGATGTTGCCGCCATATTAGGGATTAGTGTCATGGGTGCCTCAGTGTCCTTGTCTACAGATAGGACGAGTGATCAGAATGCTGAGGACCTACTAGTGCAGCTATTGGATGTATCACGGGATGACGCGCGTCGGGAGGTTATATCTGTCCGCGGTCAGTCTGTGAGGTTAGAGTGGCTGAAGAGTCATTTCCATAATGTATCAGATAGAGATAGCCGCCGTAGGATAGACTGTGCAGCGCGAGCATATTTGCTTTTTTTGTTAGGATGTACACTTTTTATCGATAAGAGCAGGACGAGGGTGCCTATAGCTTATCTTGCTTTGCTATGGCAATTGGATAGAGTGAGCACATATGTCTGGGGTGCGGGTGCCTTGGCTCATTTATATCAGCAGTTGGGGATTGCGTCTAGGGCATCCGTTAGACAGATCAGTGGATATATGACGCTTCTCCATGCATGGATTTATGAGCATTTTCCCTTTCTCACTCCTCACCCAGCCCTAGACTATACTGATGCTAGGCCTCGCGTACATCGATGGACTCCCGGCACTCCACCCATTCTACGATGGACCATTTGGTGATTCTACGCGAGTCATTGGACGTACTAAGGGCAGATGAGGTATGTACCATAGACCATGCACTTGTGTATTTATATAATTTGTCATACATTATCAAACTTATTACGATTTAATATAATGCAGGTAGTTTGGGATCCCCATCGTCTTATCCGGGATGATCGTCCGTTTCTTGATATTGCATTCTTTAGTGGATGCCTGAAGTGCATGGATGTCGTAGAACCCTATCATCCTAAAAGGGTTTTACGATAGTTCGGTAGGATACAGACGATCTCCCGTGCGCCACTAGCCCCTGAGCGAGCCAGCAGAGGATCGACAATAGCTTCATACCACATCCAGTACGTCTTCTATGAGCAGTTATGGGAGAGGTGGGAGGATCACCTGCTGAGCACAGCGAGCAGGAGCCATCCGGTGACCCGACCCTCAGATTGCGTACCGAGATTTTGGAGTGGTTTTCTCGGATCACGCATCTGGCTGTTCACCCTCCGGAGAGCCGATCCAGTATCTACTCCCGATCACGTCCCGATGATGCTGATGCTGACTTGCTAGGCCGGCGTATTGCAGATGCGCTTGGCCTTTGCACTGACATACTTGATATGGATCGGGAAGAGGCTGCTGTGTCACAGGGACGCACATGTACGATGTCATATCGTAGATGGTACATGTGTTGCAGGGTCAGCATATCTCTATGGTGCAGCCTATTCAGCCTGATGTTCCTGGCCCTAGTCATGCATCGCCACAGTAGTACAGGCATCCACGATGGCATGGTGGAGATCCTTGATGTACCTCATGTATTTTATCTTTTAGCACATAGTGTATCTTTTTGTAAAAGACATTGAAATTTGAATGAAAATTCACTTCCTTTCGGCTCAATTTGAAAGAAAATCTTTTGAATTAATATAAATATCATACATTATACAAAATTGATTGTTGCAAGCAAAATGATATCTAAAACTCAATAGTCTAGCTAATAATGACATCTGATGAGATCGTTCGTATGAACTGGTGAATCCCAGATTCATATGAAGAAGCCCATCCGGAAGCACAGGGTAAATGATGTTTGTGCCAATTGCTTGCTATTGGGGAAACAGGATGACCCGGTAACAGAAACACCTGCAAAATATATAAATTAGTAAACATAATTAATTATTAGTCATTTAAGCATGATTAAGAGTTGTTCAATTAATACCTTAACAAAATGATTGCCATTAACGAATGCCACTGCAATATCTTTGCGGGATAAAGAAGGAAGAGGCACCGATCGTAGAGGTAGGAATGTAAGATATTGTTGCAAAGAGAGGTGGTATAGGACAACGTTATAGCGGGACGCTATAACGTGCCTCATATCCGGCATAGTCATCCACCAGTCAAAAGGTGGAGCATTATCAAAATATGATAATGCATGCTCAATTTCCTCAAACCTCCCTTCGACAGCAAATAAAGCACGATAGTGCTCTGAATGACATTGCAACTCATTCAATAAATCCTTCCTAAAACGGAGCCAATCCTCCTCTCCAAATCCCAGCAAGTCAGCTATTGCTCTAAATCCGCAGTTGTCGTCAGCTTTAACATCCTTGATATGTTGGATGAACGGCCTCAACCCATATGGAATTTGATCGATATAGATTGTTGGCTTATTATATGACCGGGTTCGCTAACGAGAAACCTGCAAACCATTAACGAATGAATTAGACGGCAACAGAAACATTCGCTTTGTAATAACAAATGGCACGGGTTTGGAAGGTGCCGGCATGTGCCGGCACGTACCGGCATGCGTCCGGCACGGGGTCCAGAAGTTGCCGGCATGCATCCGGCACATACGGCATAGGGTCCGGTACATACCGGCATGAGGTCCGGCACGACCGGCACGGGTTCTGGAAGTTGCCGGCATGTGCCGGCACGCGTCCGGCACATATCGGCATGGGTTCGGCATATACCGGCACATGGTCCGAAGTTGCCGGCATGTGCTGGCACGAACTGGCATGCGACCGGCACGGGTTCCAAAGTTGCCGGCATGTGCCGGCATGCATCCGGCACATATCGGCACACGTCCGGCACGTACCAGCATGGTCCCTTAGTGAAAGAAATGCTTCGTACCTTCTTCCTTGGCTACTTCTTTGGGACTTGCGTTACTGGTGGAGTGCCCGTACCAGGAGAATAACTATCTTGTCCTGAAAGAATCAACTCAAAGGCAGAAGGATCACGGTGGGTAGATGTATCAACCTTCAATGAAGCACGACCGCGACCAACTGAACGAGTAATCCTTTTGGCAGGTTCTTCAAGAGAAGTACTTTCAGGGCTAGCAATCTCTCTCAATTTTCTTAACATCTGCAATCGTAAAGACCCATCTAACTATTTAAATTTCTGAGCAATTATATCCAACTCTGGTTCATAGCTCAGCTGAATACTTTGCACATTTGAAGCCGGCATCATATCAAGTTTTCTCCAATGAGGATCTATGCAATCCAAGGGAATTGCTGACCTTCCATCCTGAACCGTGCAATCTCGTGGCCGCATGGTAAATCATGTGTGCGCCGAATAGCACACCCACAAACTGAAGCATCAATACCAACTGAATTGGCTCGGTTCGCTTGAGCGAGGATCTGATTTAATGCACTTATAGAAATGAAATCTGCAGTTCTTTGAATTCAGCAGGCTTGAAGTTGTGTTGCACGGTCGTCAAACTCTTCTCAAATGAGGCTTTAATGTCACTATGCTGTAACTCAATTAAACTATGTATTTTTGGCCAAGATGATTCGAAATTCCCTTGGCTTGATCCAAGCTGTCTTTTCAGCCTTGCATGTGCACTTTCAGCCCTGGAAAAGTAAATAAAATTTAATAAAAGGGAGATAACAATTACGTAATTAAATTATAAATTTCTTAAATTTATCAATTCCTTGTGATACTATTGGTTGTCAAATTCCCGTAGTGCCTACATGTGTTCGTCCATGCTGCAACAAATCTTTCCTTGTACTTGCTCAGCCAAGTTTCTGACACATACCGTAAAGCATCTGGGTAGGTAGTAAACTCTCTCTGGAGTTTTGTCCAGTGATCATTAAACTCATCTTCTGTGGTGGATAACACAAGTATATTCCAAGTCATTATAAACTTATCTCATTTCTCCTTTGTTTCAAATAACCTTTTGCACTTGGGCCAAAACATTCCTACTAATATGCCATCTACATAGCAAATGTGTTGCCGTAGGAAATACTCTGAATTGCATTCAATAGAGCCAAGTCTCTATATGTGACTATCACCTCAGGCAGAGCATCATCGTCCATGACACTGCGCAATCTCTCTAATGCCCATGTATAGTTATCTTCTCGCTCAGAGTCCATATACATAAAAGCAATAGAAAATGTCAGGTCAGTTGATGTCACCCCGACAATCTCTAAGAGAGGAAGACGATATCTATTCATCTTGTAAGTGCAATCCATTATCAACACACGAGGAAATGCACGTAACAAGTCTATACTGCCAGGGTGTGCCCAAAACAAGTCACGCACAGCATCAGACTTAATACAATTCCTATGCCACTCAATGTACTTACACTCAGATAATTTACCAAGAAGATGTTGCATCTGAGATCTCCCAGCAATCTCTACAGCCTTGCACTTCTGCCGTGCATTGTAGATTGTCTTCATTGTCGTAACATTGAGGGCATCCCTTTGCTTCAAAGTAGATAAAATGTCCTGAGGCCGAACCAAACTCTTCGGCATCTCCACTAGCATTGTAGTCTCCTTCATAGATAATCATCCTGCATATGAGTGCCCCTCGAGATGCTTTGCAGCCGGATGATTGTGCACACCGCAAATGACCATTAACATCCAATCATCTGCAGTGTCCAATTTCTTTCCTCTTAAGGCAAAAGGACATCCACACTTCTTAGTGCCACTGGCCCTGGTCTTTGATCCCTTTTCCTTTATGTGTTTACTTTTGCAAGTACCGCTCCTTCGCAAGAAAAAACAATTCTTGGTTTCTTAACATTGCTGCCGAATCGGATTTTTTAATAATAACGACAAATCCATTCCTCTTTCCGCTCGACACCAATTACACATTTCTTCTCTACTTTTGAATATCTATAAAATAAATAGTTTTATGTTGGTAGACAATTTTAAACATTGCTCAGTCAAATAATACGAAAATAAATGCAATTAAATTTTACCTCGTAAGTTGTAAATTCATTTGTGTAATCCATCACACAATCGGAGCCAATCACGCTACATTCAGTCGAAGCATCGTCCTGCACGATCAAATAATAATTTTAAACCCTAATCATAATTAATCAAACAAAAAAAAGAAAGAATAAACATTCTGTTCGGCCACACAGGGTCGAAACCAGGGCCGAACAGAAGACTTCTTTGGCCACACAGGGCCGAACGAAGAAATCCTTCTTCCGAACAGAAGAAAGATTTCTTCTGTTCGGCACTAGTGGGCCGAACATTGATCTTCTGTTCGGCCTTGTGTGGCCGAACAGAACTAACATGTTCGGCCACACAGGGCCGAACAACACACGAATCGAAAAAAAAATTGAGATGAATATATAAACTAACCTTTGCGACCGTAGCACCATCATAAATTATTAATTGCTTGTCCATTGCTTGATTTAAGGTTGAAATCGCTTCAATCAACGATCCAATGTTAATCCGAAGTGAGGAGGCGGGAGGACGGTTGCAGGGGCTCAAAGGGGCTGTTTGGGGGGGGGGGGGGGGGGGGAAGGGGGGTTTTAGTAAGGGGGGATATTTTGATCCTGAAATTTTAGGGGCAAATACATCATTTTCATAATATGGCGTGGGGGGCTCCTCAGTAGAAGACACGGGCCAAATAGAATTTCCCTCAGAAGATTCGAATTCATTGGGTGAAATTCTATTTGGCCCGTGATTTTTACTCAGGAGCCCCGCCACTTCAAAAAAATGACATATTTACCCTCAAAACTTTTGGACCAAAATAACTCTTCTTATTCAATAGCCCCCCCCAGCCCCTTCACCCTCCTGTCGTCTTTTTTTTTTTTTTTCGGTTCGTGCATCCCCAGCATCCAAACAGTCCCCTTTTTTTTTTCGGTTCATACGTCCCCAACATCCCAACAGTCCCCCCACCCCCCATGCCCTCCCGCCAGCTCATTCCCCTCCTCGTCGTCTTTTTTTTTATCGGTTCTTGCGTTGTTCGGCCCTGTGTGGCCGAACATGTAATTCTGTTCGGCCACATAGGACCGAACAACCTCAACATGTTCGGCCCTGTTCTGTTCTGTTTGGCCCAGAAGAGCCGAACAGAATTCCCTTTGTTCGGCCTAGCAGGCCGAACGAAGACTCTCTGTTCGGCCAACCAGGGCCGAATAGAGAACGGAGAGGGTGGGAGAGAGGGGGAGAGGTGGCGGAGCCGTCGGAGGGATGCGGACGCCGGGGAGGGAGGGGAGTTTGGCTAAAAAAAAAACTTTTGAGGAAGGCGGATTAAGTGAGGGAGAGGAGGGAAGGAGGAAAGGAGGGAGGGAGGACCTTACATGTCGGAAAGGAAGATCTGCTGCCGGGGAAGCCGCTGCCGAGGAGCATCGTGAGCGAGAGAGGTGTGAGCGAGAGCAAGCGGGGATCACAGTCGGACGGGGAAGGAGGGGCCACTGAGTAATTCTTTTTATGGGGAGGAGGGGAGGGGTAGTTTAGATATTTTTTAAATTTAAGGGGCTAGTGATTAATTTCTAGGGGCTACTGAGTAAAAAAAAAAAAAAAAAAAAGCTCCTTAGCAAAACTTGTGGGCCAAATAAAATTTCCCCATTGGCGAGAGGGTTTTCACGTTCGGAGTGCTGCGGTGCTCTCTCCCTCGATCGACTGGCCCCGCTCCGCGTCCCTCAAGCAGCCTCCGCCTCCCTCGACCCGCGGCTCGAACAAACCGGCCGCCTCCCTCGACGCCGGTCCCGAGTCGGGAGATTGCCGCCTTCGTCGCATGGAAAGCGACACAAAGCGAAGATCGGGAGTTTTGTGCAACAGGCCTGCCGCTCGATGGTTAGCACTGGGGGTGAGTTTTGTGCTTCTTGACCCGATTATTGAGGTTCGGACTCAATTTTTTTCCCACCATATAGTTTTTATGTAAAAAATTGAGATTTTAAAATTTAGAATATAAGCAGAAAAATATATTTAAAACTAATGAATTTTACGCTATATAGTTTTTATATGGCTATAAAAAATGGGTAATATTTTTTTTAAAAATAGAAATAAGTAGGAAAAAATATATGTAGCAAAAAAAATTATATAGTAATATGGATCCATCTAAAAAAATAACTTTTGCACTATATAGTTTTTATATGGCTATAAAAAATTGATAATATTTTTTAAAATACAAAATTAAGAAGAAAAAATATATACTTTGTAACAAAAAAATAAATTTTATAGTAATATATATTTGTAGGTCAAATAGACCTAAACTATATAATAAATAAATTTTAGACCTAAACTAATATGAATAGAAATAATTAAAAATGATATAACTATTTATAATTTGAATGTCAACTTGGTCCTAAATAGAGCAGAGTGAAGGAAGCAGATTCATGTAGCCAACCCCATGTAGTTGGAAAAAGGCTTAGATGAGTTGAGTTGAGGTCAGATAGGTTTGGTTGAATTGGAGTTTAATTAGTTCTGAGTGGAGACTCACTTAAGCCAATTAGGGATGGGTTCGGTTGAACTAGGGCTCAATCGGTTCGACTTAAAACTCGCTCAAGTTAATTGAGGATAGGTTCGAATGAATTAGGGTTAATTGGTTTGAATGGAGACCCATTTGAGTCAATTGGGGATGGATCGAATTAAATTGTGGGTCAATTAATTAATTGGGGATGGTCCGGTTGAATGAGAGGTCAATTGGTTATTCGGGGATGTGTATAATTGGATTGGGGGATGATAGAGAATGGATTAGGTTGGCTTAGGGTTAATCAAGTTCAATCAAGTTCCTAGTTGAGCTAATTAGGAATAAGTCTAGTTGAATTAGAGTAAGCCCAATTGGGAATTTTGGAGACCAATTGCGTCTCCAATCAAACTAATTTGCAATGGAGCCCATCTAATTGGAAATCCTAAGGTCTAATTAGGTTTAAGATAGCCAATTGGAATTGGACTTAATTCAATTGAACATGAGTTTGACCCAGTTGGGTCCCCGATCAAGCCAATTTGGAATAGGTCCGACTTAATTGGGTCCTTGATCAAGCCAATTTGGAATGGGTCCGACCAATTGAAAATCCTTAGGTCTAATCGAATCCCTAATTGAGCTAATTAGGAATGGATTTGGTCCAATTTCCAATTGAACCGATTCCTAATTGGGCATCTTGTGGTCCAATTGGGCCTTCAAACAAGCCAATTTGGAATGGGTCTATCCTAGTTAGGAATCTTATGGTCGAATTAGATCTCTAATCAAGCCAATTAGAGATGGATCTAGTCCAATTAGGAATCTTGGGATCCAATAGGTCTCTAATCAAACCAATTAGGAATGGATTTGACCTAATTAAAAAATTTAGGAACCAATCGGGTGTCTAATCAAGCCAATCACGAATCAATCTAGCCTAATTAGATTCCTGAGGTATAATTGAGTTCTTGATTGAGCTAATTTGGACTAGTCTGACCTAATTCAGAATCTTAGGGTCTAATTGGGTCCTCGATCGAGCTAATTAGGTGGGTTTAGTCTAATTTCTAATTGGACCCATTTCTAATTGAAAATCCTAGGGTTCACTTGGGTCTCGAATTGTGCCAATTTGGAATAGGTCCAATCCAATTGGAAATTTTAGTGTCCAATTGATTTTGACTGAGTTAATTTGGAATAGGTATGACCTAGTCCAAATTGAAAATGGGTGATCAAAGACCTAATTAGACCTCAAGATTCCTAATCGGCTTGATTAGAGACCCAACTGGACTCTTTTTTGGGTTATGAATTTTTATATTAAATTTATTTGCCCATGTAATGAAAAAAATTATATATAAATGTACAAATGGGTAATATATTTACATACACATATTTTTATTAAGACATAAATATATAAACATGTAATTATTTTATATTCAATCAATATTTTAAATATTATTATATTTTATTAAATTTATTACCCTTGTAATTGGGAATTTTTTTTATAAATAATTAAATGTGTTATATATATTTATATATATATACATAATGTATTAATATAATATTAGTTAGAAAGAGTGATCTTTTAACAATCCATGTTAAGGATAGAGGTAGATGTATACCTAAACTAACATGGATAGAAATAATTAAAAAAGATATAACTATTTATAATTTGAATGTTGACTTAGTCCTAAATAGAGCAGAGTGAAGGAAACAGATTCATATAGGCAACCCCATGTAGTTGAAAAACAGGCTTAGATGAGTTGAGTTAGGATATTTATATTTTTTATATAAATATATATTTTTATATATCGCGTTAAGGGGGAGTCATTCATAGAGGTCTTCTGGTTAAAAAACAAAAGTCAAGCAACATTTTATCGTTTAATGTTTGCCCTTTTTATCCATTTATCTTATATGTAATGTCAAGGTTTTATATCTCACTAGATGAGAGCATTTTGGTTTTTTAATGGAACGGAATGCCCTACATCTCACCTTGTTTCATTCCGTCCTGTCTTAATGGCTATCTTGATTGAGCATCTTGATACTTACTTAGAATGTATTTTTCATATGAATACATATTGTCATATTTTTATATGAATACATATTATTATATTAAATTTATAGTTTTATGTTAAATATATATTTTTTCTATATATTTGGTAGTTTAAAATTTTTCTTAATTTCTTTAATGAAATTTATAATATATAGTTATACTAAATTTACAAATATTATATATAAATATTTATTTATATAAAATAAAATTATACATTAACTTTATTATATAATTCTTAAAAATATATTATATATAGTTGTGCTAAATTTATGATATCATAAATATTAATATTTATGTAATCATATTTTCAAATATCTAATATATATATATATATATAAATCTATATTTTTTATACTAAAACATAATTTATATATAAATTTATGAGCCCATCAAATAAGAAACTTTTCTTATATAAATACATAAATATGCAATAGATTTTATGTGTATATATTTATATAAATATTAATACATAGATATTCAAATGAGTATGTTTAAATTGAAATATATATTTATATGAATACATATTGTTATACTAAATTTATATGCCATTCGAGGCAAAAGTTACCAATACATACCATACGCGAGTCATTGTATATATAATTGTCAGCGTTGTGTGGACCAAATTAATGTTTGATGACAGACCTATGAGTGAGTATAACCATCATGGAGTTGCATGGTTCTTTACGTGCATGTAAAGCATATTATTTGAAGTCTATAATTTTTTTCCCTATTTTCTACAGTATTTTAAATATCTCAATGTTTTCTTTCCCTATGCTTGGTAGCATGGCCAAACATTCGATTTATGTCAAAAATGCTTAAATCTTAGTCTTCTGTTTCAGTGTCATAGGAAATAAGCCTCCCTGGTAACTACTATGGTTCCTATAGTTGACTGTACTTTTCCATATCTAAATTGACTGTACAAAGTTCAATTTCATATAATGAGATTGATGAATCATGAGAGTGTTGATGAACAATTATCCATGATTTTAACTTGTCAACAAAATAGATATCATGATAACTAACTTGATAGTTTCATCTCTTGAAATTTCAATTAGCTTCTGAATAAATTGGCAAGGCAGCTGCTGGGCAGCATTTCAGGCTGGGAACACTTGTAGTTATATTTGGTGTGTTCAGAAGCTATAGATGTAGGCTGACTTGAGACAAAAAGATGACCTCGAGCATTAGATAGAATAATACTGAAGCTTCAGAAGGATGACT
This sequence comes from Calamus simplicifolius, assembly GCA_900491605.1. Taxonomy (NCBI): domain Eukaryota; kingdom Viridiplantae; phylum Streptophyta; class Magnoliopsida; order Arecales; family Arecaceae; genus Calamus; species Calamus simplicifolius. The sequence continues at coordinate 499,937 of UESW01001392.1, read as the reverse complement.
GTGATTTGATTAATTAAGTAGCAGATGGGATGCAAATTACCTTGCACTTGCTCTTCAAATGATAACTTGATATTTGATTTGCATCAACTCTAGGTTTGTTTGGCTTCTTGCCAAGTGCTTGGCTACATATTTATAGGGTGGAGCAGAAACAAATTGAGGAGGAAAGAAGATTGATCATATGCGAGAAGATGATTGTAGTCACCGATGTCTGGCACCCAATGTAGGCCACTGGCATATCACTGTTGATGACGAATTTCTCCTTCAAAAATTATGCATCAAAGTTTGAGAAAATGATCTGGAAAGTCACATCCATTCACTTCCATGAAAGACTGAAATGAGTAGAAAATTTAAACACCAACTTAAAACCACCTCCACAAAAAGCTGAATCATCATTCCACAATATTCATCAATACTGAGATTGATAACGCTGTCCAAGATTATTTCCACAGTATTCAGTCTTATATCTGAATAAACAAGCAGATAATTTGATTCCATGGGATTATTTTACAACATGGTCATCTCCGCAGGCCTGTCTTTCCTGACAGGGGATCAAAAAGAAAAGATTACAGTTATGCTGGCATCACACTTCATTACATTTAATTTGACTTCCTTATTAACACAACTAGGATTTAGTCACTGTTGAGCACTTATTGCCTTTCTTTGAGGTATATTCTGTGAGTCCACAACTTTCCAGATTCATCTGATGCTGTTCATCTTTGTACACCTCTTAAGAGTCTACCTAAGCCACCACTTGAGCTGCTGCCAGCCTAGCAATTGGAACCCTGGAGGAAAAAAAGAACTGTGTTAAATGAAATGAATTGTAATGAAAAGTGACATGCTAGATGCATCAAATGACTGACTTAAATGTTGATGATTGTTTACTTGAGCATGCCCAGCTAAGCAACCTGAAATATAACCCATCTTCTAATTTTTTTTCCCCAAAATATATTGAGAAACTGGTCAGAGTGAAGAAAAAGGACCTGGTTTTAGAAAACAAAATAATTAAAACATTGATTTTTCCCCCTGAAACATTGGGAAAGAACTGAAATATAACCCATTTTTTATGTTTTTGTTTTTCAAATATATTGAAAAACTGGTCAAAGTGAAGAAAATGGACTTGGTTTCAGAAAATAAAGTAACTAAAACATTGATTTCACGACTAATTTCTCATGGCAGATGTAGAAAGGCTATTCCATCTCTGAGATATGGTACCTAACATTTTTGAGATCTCCTGGGTCTTCAATTTCTATTAATCTTGTATGTAGAACAGTTGACTAAAATTTATCATCACAATAAAATATGTTGAAAAACCTTGGAAAAGAATCTCATAATTCTGTGTTAGACCTAGCTCCAACTACAACCAATAAAGAATGACAATTTTGCTTCATACACCTTGAGGTTAATAGCTGCATCTCTTCTTCATTCTATTTTTTTACCATCAACTAGCATGAATCACACCCAACATTTGTCTTAGTGAAGTCACAGATCATGGTCATTCTACCCAATCCAAGTTTCTACAAATGAGAAGAATGAAAACCAAAATGAAGAAAATGAAAACTTAAAAATTGTCTTCATGTCTTTCTGTATGTGATCTTTCATTAAAACATTATTTGATCTAGTGATTCAAATATCAGTGGAATAGAAGCCGTCTTGGCCATCCCATCATATCCTATCCCTGAGAGATCCTGGAATCGATGTCGGCTGTCCCATTTGTCTTATCTTAGCCATAATATTATAATATCAATTTTAAATAAATTTAATCTATCATGAAAATATAACTTTTTGAAATTTGAATATACTTAAAAAATTAAATAAAATATTAAAACTTCATAAATAACTTAGTCCTAAATAGAGAAGAGTGGAGGAAGCAGATTCATGAAGCCGACTTCATCTAGTTGGGAAAAGGCTTAGATGAGTTGAGTTGAGTACTAAAATTTCATAAATAAATTCTTTTAAGAAAAAAAGCATTCCAAGCAAATATCGAGATGTGTTATGTATTGAGATGGGATAGGATGTGGGGCATTTTGTTCCATGAAAAAACTGAAACATTTCTATCCTATAAAATTTAAAACCTTGACTTGACCACATCTTCCTTTTTATGTTTGCTCTGAGTATATTTATTATCCAAAACTGGTTCTGAAACTGTCTCCTAATGCTGCAAGTTGTTGAAGACATTGAAGTAGTTATCATAGAATGACTCACAGACTCATGCATAAACATTCCAAAAATAAATCAACCTTTTAAAATTGCTAAAAATGATAATGCAAGCAGAGACCTGAATGGGGAACATGAGACATAGTCCAGACCAGCCTCTACAAAAAATGCAACCGAAGAAGGCTCTCCACCATGCTCACCACATATGCCAATCTGTTTCACCAATCCCGACATGCACATCCATGTAAAAACCCTCCTTTCTTGCAAACAAAATAAATTCATGTAGATATATGCTCTTTCATATTTTAAAACAGATTCTATGCACTCATAAACTACTTACCTTTAAGTCAGGCCTAGCTCTTCGCCCTCTTTCTATGGCAATCTTGATGAGCTGGCCCACCCCCTTTTATCAAGAACCTGAAATTTCATGAACAAATAAACTAGCGTGCCACAAGCATTAAAAGTCCACTCCGGGATAGAAAGTGTCACAATTTTAATCGTGTGAACATTGATTGTTAAGCATGAATTTGAATATAAACAAGATGTCTCAGGTTGGCCATGTATCAGAAATATTAAATAGATGAAGCAAATCAGAGAATAAACAGTTCATTTCATACCTGGTCAAACTTTAAAAAGCTATGTCAAGCCTCAAAAGATCTTGCAACTTAATTAGTTAGTTTAGTCTAAACTTCTTTTTTTTTTTGTTTTGTTTGATAAAGTCCTTTCATGACATTGTAAAGCGCATTGCAAATTTGCAATATAACATAATAATATTTAATAAGATTAACAAAACAAAATAATGCAAGTTTTAGGAAGATTCAATGTAACATAGCTGTAATTTAACTAAACTGAAATAAGAACAGAAGTGCAAATGAAAGCCAAATGTAGAATTAAGCTTTCCTTGTGAAGGCCCCACAACAAGAAGCTTTTACTGGATACAGAATTCCCAATTATATGGCCATAGCAATCTCAAAACCTTCCGAGTTCCAATAACTACTGGGTTGAGACCAACCCAACATTTATGTTCCCCAAAAGATATGCCCTCATAGATTTGACACAAATTTACTTACTAAAAAGAAAAGATCCCTGATTCCCAAAAAGAAACAATAATATCCCCACACAACTGACTTCATAAAATACATGATATAACAAAAATCATGGAAGCCAATTTACAATTATATCACAACAAGAGAAATGGGGGTGAAAATAAATTCCAGGACAAGATTATCAGTTCTTAACTACTGTAATATTTCCTATATTTCTAATGGTCTTCACTGAAGCCACAGTATCTAAGATATCAAGACAATCTAATTTACTTTTCAAGAACACAGAGTAACGTTGATTTTATGAAGGGAATGAATATGGATTTTTTGAGGAAATACTTAACAGTATTCTTACCTCAAAGGGATCTTTTTGGAGGATACCCTTGGATATATAGATCGGCAGAAACTTGCCAACATCATCCCTGCTGTAACCGAATGTCATTTGTGTGAGATCATTTGTTCCGAAAGAGAAGAACTCTGCCTGCTCTGCAATCTGCCAGTAACAAATAAAAATAGAGAGGAACAAGGAATCAGAATAAGAAAAGACATTATATGTCATTTGAACATTTTGTTCAGCAATACATCTAAGGTTCCTGCATGCCACTTGAAGTTAAATGAAAGCTTGTCTCCAACCAACAAAATGCAAATTGTAAACCTCTTACAGATTATAGCATCAAAAGTAGACTAAGCTGTCAGTAGATAACTCACCTCATCTGCAACGAGGGCAGCCCTAGGAATTTCGATCATAGTCCCCACCTTATAGCTTATTGAGGTTCCCATATTAGAGAAGACCTTTCAGCAATTTTTCGTATCAGACTCACTTGATGTCTCAATTCCTGCCAATCAAAAATTTTAATTGTTGAAATATGCAAAAACAAGTAGCTCATAGAAACTCAACACAATCAAATGAGAAACCTTATGCAGGGCCTTAATATGCATCATTTTGTCTCACATACAGTGGAAAAATACATGGAACAATGGTGCAATTAAATGCAAAATTATGAATGATACCATAATTTCTTTTATCACCTTATGATAGGAAACAAAGTTAGAAAATGGAAGGAGATTATAGGAATGTAAGCAAAAGCTATGCAGCAAATGGATCAAGGTTGATGCGGGGTAAAATCGTCATCGCATCGGTTGACATACGTGGCAAAAGGTAAGGATCATTTTGGGTTCTGACCCGCTAACTGCCACATTCAGAAAAGACAAATTGCACTGAGCCATCTCCATCTCTCAGCAGGGCCGAGCCATCTCTATACCTTGGTAGGGCCGAGTATCCTCCTCTTGGCTTGACTACAGAAGTTTTAGAATAATTTTCTTAAACGAAAACGGAAGCCAAATATGATCCTTCGACCGTGATTAACGAAGTTTTCAAACTCCTGATAAGGCTGATCAACTACCAAGTGAAAGATCCTTTGAGCCTCGGCAAGGTTGACCAGAGCTTTACATACCTCGGCACGACCGAGTTTTCTTCGAACCTCGACACAGCCGAGCCTTCTCTGTATCTTGGCAGGGCCAAGTAAATTTTTTTTTTGTGTACCTCGGTATGGCCGAGCTTTTTTTGTACCTTGATAGGGCTAAGTAAAAGATCTTTCGGGCCTCGGCAAGGCCGATTGGAGCTCTACATACCTTGGCATGATCGAGCTTTCTTTGAACTTTGGCACGGTCGAGCCTTCTTCGTACTTTGGTAGGACCAAGTAAATAATTTTCTACGTACCTTGGTATAGCCAAGCTTTTTTTGTACCTTGGCAGGGCCAAGTAAAAAACTTTCTTCATACCTCGGCATGATCGATCTTTTTCCAAACCTTGGCATGACCGAGCCTTCTTCGTACCTTGGTAGGGCTAAATAAAAGATCCTTCGGGCCTCGGCAAAGCCAACCGAAGCTCTACGTACCTCAACACGGCCAAGCTTTCTCCGTACTGAGGCAGGGCCAAGTAAAATACTTTCTTCGAACCTCGGTACAACTGAGCCTTCTTCGAACCTCGCACAACCGAGCCTTTTCCATACATTAGTAGGGCCAAGTAAAAGATCCTTCGAGCCTCGGTAAGGCCGATTGGAGCTCTACGTACCTTGGTGTGGTCGAGCATTCTTTGAACCTCGGCATGGTCGAGCCTTCTCCATACCTTGGTAAGGCCAAGTAAAAATTTTCTACATACTTCGGCATGGCCGAGCTTTCTTCATACCTTGGCAAGGCCAAGTAAAAAACTTTTTTCGTACCTTGTCACGGTTGAGCTTTCTCCAAACCTCGGTACGGTCGAGCCTTCTTCGTACCTTGGCAGGGCCAAGTAAAAGATCCTTCGGGCCTCAGCAAGGCCGATTGGAGCTCTACGTACCTCGGCACGGTCGAGCTTTCTTCGAACCTCAGCATGGCTAAGCCTTCTCTATACCTTGGCAGGGCCAAGTAAAAAATTTTTCTACATACCTCGGTACAGCCGAGCTTTCTTCGTACTTTGGCAGGATCAAGTAAACAACTTTCTCCATACCTCGTTATAGCCGAGCTTTCTTCGAACCTCGACATGGCCAAGCCTTCTCCATACCTTGGTAGGGCGAGGTAAAAAATTCTTCATATCTTGGCACGGCCGAACTTTCTCCGAACCTCGGCATGATCGAGCTTTCTTCGAACCTCGGCACGGCTGAGCCCTCTCTGTACCTTGGCGATATGATAAGTCTATTTATTATCCTAATTTAACCATTAAAATAAATATTAATTACTTTAAATTTATTAAGAATTGATACTTTTTATGGATGTTTGCAGAAAAGGAGTATATAGATAGAAAGAACTCGATTTTTGAAGTCCAACGATGCAGACGGCACTCAAATCAGGATTCTGTTTGCCTAAAAAGAAAGAAAAGATGATTTTGCATGATTCTCGGTGCAAACTAATGCAGATGATGTAGAATGGATGGCTGAGGAGTTCTCTCACAATATTTGAATGATTTTGAGCCTGATGAACTCCAACTTTGACTAGGAGAAAGCCCTAGACAAGCTCTATAAAAGGAGGACCTCAGGTAGTAGTCTTCCCCTCTAACTAGGGGCCTCGGCCTAAGGAGCCTCAGCTTGATCAGCTTCCTCTGCTGGGGACTCTTCCCGATCCATGGCTGCTTGCCTAGCCTCCCCCGGTTCTTCAGGGAGGAGCTCTTCAATAGGAAGCTCTTCTCGTTTTTCGGCGGTTTCTCCAACTTCCCTCACCTCCGCGAGGAGGGGTTCCATGATTGAAGGTTCTCCTCGGCCTTCGGCTTCTTCAGCGGGAAGTTCTCTATCGCTCAAAAGAGGGACCGCATGGCCAGTTGGCGGTGTTTCATCAGAATCATCTGACAACACCATCACCTTCGGGGTTAGAGCTCTACCAGCTTCCTCCCTCAAACTCTCCTTGGTCATCGGCCTTCCCTCCAGCGGAGCCAATCTTCCTTCCTCCCTTTTGTTGGCATCCCCTGTTCTCCTCTCGTTGGCAAAGGAGACTGCCAGCTAGGTTTGACCTTCTTCACTTCTTTCGGATTCAATTCGAGGGAATAAGGCCTCTTCTCAGACTTACGCCTCTTTTTGGAACTGTGCTTCTTAGCACGTTTGCCTAGCCTCTCTCTTAACTGAGCTCTAAGATTCGACCTCTCAACTGCAGATACAACAGATAAAGGTTTAGTCAAATAGAGACTGACATAACCTGATAAGCAGAGTGTAAGAGCAAAACTTACATCGAGGGTCAATCAGAATAAACCTAGCATTATAGAGAGCGTCATCGGCCAAAAGAACATTGATCAAAAGCGCTTTTCTATTGAGAAGAATGTCGAGGTCTTCCTTCTCTTGCATCAACAGTGTCAAGCGCTCGTTCAGGTCCATAGGAAAGTTTGCCCACACTCGGGAGAAATCAAACCTGGTATCCCATTTGGCGAAGAAAAATCAATATTTTTATCCCTTTATAGAGGATGGAATGTCTGATATCCTCTTGAAAGACCTTCGGGGTCCGATAAAGGGCCATTCAACATTCTTTTGGAAGATGAGGCTATGGCAGGCCCGGAACAAAGGAACTGTCGCCGTCGCTCCCACAAGCGTGCACATGGAGATGAACCCGATGATGTAATGCCAACTGTTCAGTGCTACCATCGTCGGACAAATACTGTAGTATGCCATTATCTCCTTCACTAAGGGATGAAAGGGAAAGCGAAGACCTGCTCCCAGGCTCTCCTCGTAAAAGAAGGCTCCAGACTCCAACTGCTTTGTAACCCTCTGCGCAGGCCCCGACACTCGTAGCTTGATACCTTAGGGGAGCCAATATTCACAACAAATTCTCTTCAAGTTTGCCGAGGTCATCGTCGAAGCAAAATTGGCCAAGCGCTCCATACTTCCAGGATGAGCGGAAGAAACGCTGACCATACAACTTTCTAGCTAAAGGTGCTCGATCTCTGAGAGAAAAAACAAGAAGAAAGCGCAACCGAAGATGATACCGCCTAACTCCTTTTAAACCCCCTCGATAGAAGGGCGGGATATCGTCGGCGAGAATCCTCAGGCATCGCCGACCTTCGGCCCAGGCACAACAAGCCACGGACCTGCCACGTGTCATTCCGCCAACCATCATCAGTAGAGAACGAAGGGTTTATCCTCGTACGACTAAAAGAAATGATAGAGCGATGGCTTGGCATTTATAGGGCCATCATGATGCACCTCTTCAGGTTCAAATTCCACTAATAGAATCGAGCCATCTTGGACTCTACTCCCTATGCCCGAACCTACACTTCGGACTAGGGAGTGGGGGGAATGTTATGCGGGGTAAAATTGTCACCGCATCGATTAACATAGATGGCAAAAAGATAAGGATCATTTTTGGATTCTGATTCGCTAACTGCCACATTCGAAAAAAGACAAACTGCACCGAGACATCTCCATCTCTCAGCAGGACCAAGCCATCTCCATCTCTCGGCAGGGTCAAGCCATCTCCATACCTCGGCAGGGCCGAGTATCCTTTCGGCTTTAGCATCATTGCCGCCTCATACCACGCCAAATATTCTGAAGGACGAATCGCCTTGACTACAGACAGAAGTTTCGAAATAATCTTTCTTAAATGGAAATGGAAGCCAAATATGACCCTCCGATCATGATTAACGGAGTTTCAATATGACCCTCCGATCAGCTATCAATCCCAAACTGACGGGATTCTATTCGTATCCGCTCTCAACTTTCCAAAATGTGCCAAGGAATTCAGGTAACCGATTGTCATCTCAGCAGCGCTAAAAGGCTAGGTCCCAAGATCCCTTAGGTAGGCTTTTCATGCTCTCATAACTCGAAGCAGAGACCATTGCAGCATCCTTCTGTGAGAGCCTTCTCCACTTTTCTGATTGCTGAAGGTTCTTACTGATTTTGGCATCGAAGGGTCTTCCACAAGGACCACCTCCTGTGATTCCTGTGCGAGGACTATCTTGCAGGTCCATCGAACAGAAGATTGCTGCCCAAATTCTAACCAACTTCATCCCTAGGCCAAAGAACGAGAATCAGCAGCAACAAAGGTGTTTATTGAGGAAGGAAAATATGAAGCTGAGAAGGATTTCATTGAGTCCATGATCAACTAGTTCTCCCAGCAATTTCTCAATCTTTCAAACTAGGTGATATTAAATTAATAACTATTTATTTCATTTTAAAATTATTGAAGACACCTGAGTTTTGAAAAATAGAGGTAACATCCAATTGGAATTTGTGTCATATATTTCAAAGTGATAATTAGTCCCTAATTTAACAATTGTTAGTTCTTGGAATATAGAAGATTCAGGACACCAGAAAATTCAAATCTTTTGTAAAAGCTCTATAAAAGATCCAGCAGCATGGTCCTCTCTTTCCTTTTTTATTATTAATAATAAATTACGCTTGCTTATAAAAAAGTCCTCACTAAGTTATAGTGAACAACTGGATGGAAATGTCAGACTACTTTCTTCAAAAAAAAAAAAAAATCAAAATGACAGGAAGGTAAAAAGGACTTGCCTGAGGTGTTCCAACCAAAGGAACCATTATCTCTGGAAAAACTTTGAGACCCTGGTTGCTCATGGAGATGGCAGCTTCAAAGATAGCTCGTGCTTGCATTTCAGTTAATTCTGGATTTGATATACCAAGCCTATATAGCACAAGAGGATGCTGAGTATTTTTTAGACAGATTTTCTTATAAGAAAATAACTTGAAAATTGCAGAAATAAATTTATATGCAATCATTCAAACAGTACAGACACACAAAAAGTGATATGGTGTTACAACCAAAAAAGTTAGAAAAATAACACCAAGACAAGAGCAGCTTTGCTTGAAATTTGAAATACAGACAAATTATAAGCATCTTTGAGGAGAACATTATTATGAAGAAAATTTATATGGCAACATCTCAATGATCAACCAAGACTGTTGGACTCAGAAAGCAAAAGAGATTCAAAGACAGATCACAATCAGAAACCATGCATAAATTACACCATTTTACAAACAATGCATTGAACCAACCTGCAGCCACGAAAACCAAGCATGGGATTTACTTCAGAAAGCTTTTCAACTCTTGCCAGGACTTCCTCTTTAGTCATTCTAGTGTCCAGCGATAGTTCTCCCACAATATCCTCAATGTGACCCTTTGGCAGAAACTCATGGAGTGGAGGATCTAATAATCGGATAGTCACCGGAAGTCCTGAAATTCATAAATATACACAAGTAAGTGACAAAGGAAATGCATCCATGGAAATTCCTATAACAAGTAATCAAAGAGCTAGTGCTGATATTGCACTGTGAATGCATGTGGATCAAATCAAATTTTAGCCCCATACAAGAAAGAAGAGGGACGAAAAATAATAAGAGAAAAAAGATGATGGGCGTATGTGTCGGCTCCCCTTACTCTTGGGGCCACCGCCAGCAACCCAGCACATCTATGGTAATCTGATGAGGTTCTCCTAGCCTTTATGTAGTGCTCTATAAAGACCTAGGAAACTTTAACAAATTATCACAAATGACATGCACTCAAAATGCATCCTGATAAAAACTTTTTATCGTCTGCTCATATAAATAAATGTATATCACTACAGAAATCACATCAACACTAGCATTATCCTACTTAGATAATATTTTTCATGACTATTATAAGATCACATTCATAATCGATAGCATAATCACTGATACTAACATTATATTCATAATTCTCTCCAAAACACAGGTTTTCTTTCATGACAAAAGAGTCTAAGATACATCACCAAATCTCACTGTACACATACACATATGCATATACATAAATGTCACCCCACTTTATCTCAATATCCAAGGCTATCATCTATACACTCTTGCATCCAAGCAAGCTTCATTAGCTAAGGGTCTGGTCTGCTTATCCTTTGATCCTGCCAGAAAGACTCACTGATGTGAAAGTAATTATAAATCATAGATGGGTGAGACCTAAGTCCCAATGACTGGATAACCATCTAACCATGGGAAACAGAGAACCATAACATCATTCTAAAGCATATAAACACATATACTACTCGTGTGAATATGATATCAGAAAGCTTAAAACGCAGCTTATTCTTCAAATAATATATATCATAAACTGAAGTATCATATCAATATTTTTCTATTGGAAACTATCTCTATACATGGATAATTACACCCTTTTGAAATGATAAAAGATAACTTGTAACTTAACTTATGCTTGAAACAATATACCAATACTAAAATACTCTTTGAATAACTCATTTATAAAATCCAAGCATGATGCAATACTTCATAAAGCACATATATATATTTCTTCATTATATAGCCCATATTTCTTTGCTCATCTCTTTGATCCCCATTGGGATCTAATTTTGCCCATTGGCTTCTTTTTTTAACTCATCCCCACTGGCAAATGTATTGGCCCACTGGCCCTTTTTATAAAATCAAATGCAAGTTTTTTCCAAAACTTTATAATGCTGGGCTGTATGTGAAACCTTCGAGGTACCATCCTACAGTCGCTCTCCTGTAGTTGTACTCTCATTGGGTGCATGACTAGCAACAGAATCCTCGCACAAATAGCATCCCTTACCCGTGCGGTTCATCCGACAAAGTGCTTTGTTCCTTAATCCTGGAACCTTGGGTTTCATCTCTGCCCCCATGGGCTATATAATAACAAGCTCCACTGAGCTATGATTCTCGCCCTTATGGTCTGCTTACAACCTTCCCCACTGGGCCTAGTCTAGAGTGCACTCACCCTTGGTCTTGGGATTTATCGTACAATCGAATCGCAAGGAGGTGCCGGCTCAATAGTAGTGTGCAATGCTTATGCTACAACATAGTTTACAAGATGATCAGTCCCATAGCTGCCTGATGCTCAATATGATACATGTATCAAAACTCATGCTTTATTCTTTTGCTCAAAACTTATGCTTTAACTTATGTAATAGAACCCAGGCTCAAAATCTCATGCATCAAAACCCATGCATCAGAATATCATATACTAAGTACTCATTTTTTCAAGTTTAAAACATATATAATACTCTACTATCATACCACAACTAGGTATTAAACATCACCATAATAGCTCAAAGATATATTTTTCCTTTGCTAGATGAGAAATCCACTCACCTTTGCAAAATATCCTTTTAACTGGTACTCAATTCTGGTGTTCCTGCTTCCTGAAACAACCCTCCTAACTTATGTCAACATACGGACACAATAGCTATTAGGGTTACCTGCACACAAGGTTTTCCTCTGAAACCATGCATACATACATGATCTAACCTATGATATCTCATTATTTTCTTCCATCCTTTCTCTATCGCTATTACCTCTCTATTATTTCAAGATACAAGAATCTAAAAAAAATTAGGAGCCATGCAAGGTTTAGGGAAGCTATAGCTTAACTGAAGACAAGTACGAACCCCAAGCTTCCCCTTTCCTTCCTTCCTCTTTCCCTTTCTTCTTCTTCTTCTTTTCTCCTTTCTCTCTTTTCTTTCTTTCTTTCTCTCTTTTTCTGGCTGAACCCACGTTATTTTCCCTTTTTCTCTTGGTGACTTGGGGACCAAGTCATGAACAGTAAGTTATGTAGGGGCTAAGGCATGAACAATAGCTCGGCTAAATTCTCATTTTGCCCCTGAGAGCTATTTATTGCTATTCTTTTAATTTGATACTTTCATACAATATTTTCAAAAAATAACCTTGCCAACTCGAAGAGATCGATTTTAAGAATCCAATGGTTCAAACGGCACTCAAATTGGACATAAACAAATAAATATAGAATTTTCAAGATTTAGCCCAGAAAATCTGCAGTCTTAAAGTCGGCTCTAGTAAATTTAGAGTTGGCTCCAACAAAACTTAGAGTCGGCTCTAACAGAATCGAAAGCCGACTCTAATACGAAGCAGAAATGCCTAATCTCTATTTTTCCCCCGGAGTCGACTCCACCTTCTGCGGGAGTCGGCTCTAAAGCATGCTAGTAGTTTCAAACCATGCTAGAGTCGACTCCTTAGCAATTAGAGTTGACTCTAATTGCTAAAAACATCACTTAAGGATAAAACTCAAACTAAACTTGATTTTTCTTATGATTTAAGCCCATTAAAACTCAAATCTCTCAAATTCTTAAATCAAACTTATTAACACATTAAAATTTACTCATTTATACCATAATTTTTTTTATTAAGTGGCCAACATACCCACACATCATTGAAACCATCCGACGTTCTTTATAAATGAAAATGCCATTAGTAATATAAAAATTTATAAGATTTTCAGGATGTTATAGTATGACGCACCATCTGTTTCATTATCTTCATCGATGTGATTGTCAGCATATTCTGGAATTTACATCTGTTCACATGAATAGCTGGATCTTTTACAATAACTTACTTGAGATGAGGACTACACATGTGATTAGTTATAGTCACAAAAACATCAACCCCTGTTACATGTAAGTTATAAAGTGATGGTTGATCCAAGGAAGACCATGAGAAATGTCAACCGTTGTTACATGTAAGTTATAAAGTGATGATTAATCCATGGGAGACCATAATATAGAATCCATTTATTCTATTCTCAACAAGTCACAAGATACCAAATGAGCTTGGTGATGATTTTATGCATAATATGTGAACAAACACTAAAAGATGCAATTTTAAGCCATTCATTGTGTGATTTATTGTTCGGCTGAGGATAAATCATCTTACCATCCATAGCACGAAATATGCCTTCAAAGTCAGATCTCTGATAAGGCAAGAGAAGATCTAGTGCTTTTTGCCTCTGTTCAAGAGTTCCTGCCATTATCATCTGTCTCACAGCTTTTATCCTTTCATCTGAAGCAAAGAACTGTGACATCAAGCAGGTGTTAAAGAAAATTTGTAACCATACCTTCATAAAATTTAAATATGAGAAGTGCTTGTTATTAATTTGAGTATTATGACAGAGTACATGATGCCATGAATATATGCTATTAACTTTGTCCCATCTATGCGCTAGTGGAACCAGAAATGGTTCCATTTTCAAGAGGAACAGTCAACTGCCTCAAAACTACATAGACACTTGTTTCATAGAATCTGTGGATTAAGATGTCCATAAGTTAATATGTTGGTCAAAAACATTTTCTTTGCCTCTATAAGACACTAGTTTCACAGAATCTGTGGATTTTCCATGACAGTCTAGAAGTAAGAAGCAAAAGACAATGTTTAACTCACCATGTGCTCTGTCCTACAGAGTCCAATCCCTTGTGCACCATTATTTCTTGCTGTCAGTGCATCTTCAGGTGTGTCTGCATTTGCCATGACCTGGATGGAAGACATTTCCCATAAGAATTATCATGGTCATGATAAAGAAGAACATTTGGGTCATAGAGGTGACATGAAATCAATTTTGCCCAATCTTAATCATGCATGGATTCTTCACTTGCTTGAACGCAGCCCCATAGACAAGCAACTCTATGTATAACTTCAATGGATGATTTTTTACAGCTGATCAGGATTGGGGGAAAAAAGTTGGACAACACTTCTATTTCTGGATCCATGAGGTAAATATTAATTCTTTCAGTGGGTGCATTTTAGTATTAGCTAGTTTTTGCAGAGAAATAGTACCTTCATTTGTCTTATTTCATCAACCCAAGCCATGAAGGTTTCCAAGTCACCGCTAAGAGCTGGTGGAGAAAGTGGCTGTTTCCCCATGATTACTTCTCCAGTTGATCCATTCAATGATAGCAAGTCACCTTCCTGAACTACTTTGTCTCCAACAACAATGGCCTAGATGACAAAGATTTAAGAAAAAGAATAGCTATCAAACAATAGCAACAACAAAGCTTTGATCCTAAACTAATTGGGGTCAACTACTATATTTATGTGGCAAAGACTATAATAACCAATCCTTAAGAATTATATGAAAACAATAATAACTGAACTATCCATTGGTTGTCAAATAATAATAATAATGATTTATACGTCCGTGGTGAGTACAAACAAAGGTGAGCCTTCACAGCTACCTAAAAATAGTCAGTTATTTACAAATACTACAGTTCTAAAATTTATGTCCCCTGGAAACTGCTGTTGAAACCTCAATCCCAGTACTGGAATCCTCTAATTGTTTCTTCTAAAAGTTCAAAACGCTCACCAATAGATATGCTCAGAGGAAAGTAAGTTCACCTTGTCAGCATCATTCACTCGGATGTCAGAGCATCCTGATACACAACATTTTCCCCATCCACGTGCTACAACAGCTGCATGAGAAGTCATGCCACCTCGTGCTGTCAGAATTCCAGAAGCTGCATGCATGCCACCAACATCCTCTGGTCTAGTCTCCGTCCTCACCTTTGCATATGCAAGAAATAAGTGTCAAAAATGAGAGAATAATGACGATGTTTAGTTAATCTATCTTCTTAAAATGAATTACTTGCCATGAACTTTATCAAAAATGGTTATAGAAGATTGATTGCTGGCAAAATGTGATTGAATAATGGAGGTAGACTATGCCAATTAATAGAAAATATGTTAAGAGCCATATAAGTTAGTATGTTGAAAAGAGTAGAAAGAAATTTTCATGTCAGTTTAAAGATTTCTCCAATATAATCAAATTATTGGGATAAATTGTTGTTAAGAATACAAGAACATAAAATGTTGTATTTTTTTTTTTTTTTAAATGAAGGTAACATGGGGTCAACTCATTATACCAGTCTATATTGGGTGCACTGTACCATATGGTAAGGAAATCATACCTGATATGCCCCCTATACCAAGTGTTGGCACCAAGAGATGGACCATATTGAGACTAGATATGTGGTATAGTAATTGAGCATTGATATACCAAAACTGGTACTTCAAACTATGTGTGCTGCTGTTAATAGGATGACCAGCCAAATCAACATGTGCCATATGGATAGGGTGAGAACATGAAGAGAAGGAAGCAAGAGAAGGATCAATAAATGTAACAAAGAATGTGCATAGAGACCACCTCGGAAGTGATACGAGTACTAGGAAAAAAGATGCTCCTAGTAAACAATATGGAAATTATGAAACCACAACATGGCTGGGTAATGTAGACTATCCAGCAACTATTACAGTAAGTAGGACCTAAAAGAGACCTACCATGGGTGAGCTGAACCTTCAGATGAAGCTAATTGGAGTTCAACAATGTGTATCAGAGTTACCATATGTTTCAATTCAAAAAAGTAGTTCCATTTTACTAATTACAACTGAGAAAGCAGACACCTGAAGCCCCACATAGTGAAGGCACGTGCGACCTATGTTCCTAAATAATACTCATGCTACTCTTTTTTTGTATGAGAGCAAAAGCTCTTTAAGATCTTATGATGCTGCTTTAGATGAGCTATTATGCTAGCATCAACACCAACTCCAATTCCTCCATCTTCTAGAGTAGGATAGTGATGCCACACAAGCAATGTTAGTGAAGATACCATGATAATGAAGGTGCCAACCAGCTTTGTAGTAAAGTCTCATGATGGTACAAAAGACTTGAGATTGAATCCTGCTTCCACAAGGGTGCATGAGAGAGACATTAGGTAGTGTTGTATGGAAATGGATACAACAGTCACATTTCACATGTGTCCTAGTATCTGACTTGGCATAGGAAAAAGAAGAGAGAGAGAGAGAGAGAGAGAGAGAGAGAGAATGCATGCAAAGATTAATTTAAACTAAAACTTATACATTTATATATTGCATAACAACATATATTAGTTATTAAGGTCATCTAATTTGCATGTTCCTCATTCAAACCTCCTAATTACCTCCTTAAGGTTCTTTCTTATTAAAAAAATTGCAAAGTTATTGTAATTTCAACATTCTTGACCAACATTCAAAGTGAAGAAAATATTGGTTTTGACTGTCTTATAGTGCATCAAACTCACTATCGGAAGAGTCAAACTTTCTACCAATTTCTAAAAGCTGAAGTTAAAAAAATTGATAGCTATGCAAGTGTCCAATGCATATCATGTTCACATATTTATCCAACATGAATTTTGGGAGCTGGGCATAAATTAGGTAACGCAAATGTTAGGGTATCAGGGGAATGGCTACCTCCAATTCATAAGCTTGCTCAGGCACATAGAGGGCACACTAAAGACGGCATAAAACTTAAAAGGATGCAAAATTGAAGACAATATCATAAGAATGGTGGTATTTAGAAACTTATTGAACAAAATGACCTTGTTCAATAGTCACCCACTTTGGATACAAGATGCTTCAAAAGTGTAATTGCTCTTGTTCTAACTCCAAAATGCTTCCAAGCTATCTAAAGCTAGCTAATCCATATGGTTTTTATGAAGGCTTTAAATCTTCTGATACAAAGGCATCCTGATTTTTCCACAAAATAAGACGCCCCACGCTCCATCCCGTCCTAATCCCCGACCCAATCAGGCATCTCGATCCTTGATTGGGATGCTTTTTTTCTTAAAAAATATATTCATGAAGCTTTAGTGTTTTATTTGCTTTTGAAACATTTAAACTTCAAAAATTATATTTTTTTAGATAAATTAGATCTATTTACAATTGATACTATAATATATTATGATCGAAAAAGAACAAAATGGAATAGCTAAGACCGGTCACATAATCTCTCTGGAATAGGACAAGATGGCCAAAACAGCTCCTATCTCGCCAAGACTTGAATCACTAGTTTTTACTAGGTTGAAGTTTAACTAACCTGCCACTCATTTAACCTTAAACATCATTTGAGCCTAAAGATAAATATATCATAAAAAACCATCAAATTAACTCTTTAAGATGATCAACTATTTAAGCACAAAGGTGTTGGGGTTTAGTCCTTGATGAACAGCAATGGGATCAACCTCGCTGGAGAAGTATCTTGGGCTTTCACTTTTTATTGTCAACAATTAGATTGGTGTAATGGTAATGTATTTGCCCTCGAACCCCTTGATACTAGGTTCGAATCCTCACAGCCCCCTTTATTCCTGGATTTTTAAACCTTTTTCTTTTCCCTTTCGCTGGAGCGCATGAGGATTCACATCTTCTCGAGGACTTTCTCATGTCACGTGGCCTCTCGTTGACTATTGGAACCGTGGATTTGCTTTTCCTTCTTGAAGCCTAGCGCCTTGTTCTACTGGAACGTGAGCTTGAACAACGCCTTCTTCCGCTGGAATTCCTTATGGTTTCCTCCACGTGAGCACAGATCTCCTAGGTGATCCACCTAGCCATGTGCTCGCATTTTTCTTGGGAGGAATACAAGTCCTCGCATTTTTCCTGGGAGGAATACAACTACTCCCTTCACACGATCACTTCTGGGCAATCCAAACGAAGAGGAAAGGAGGAGGAAGAAAGGGTGAAAGAAAAATTACTTTTTGGGAGAAAAGAATCTATTTGTTATGTCCATAAACCCTAAAGACTAGAGTTTAAATACATGACCAAGTCCTCTGTCCATAAACCCTAAGGATTAGAGTTTAAATCTATGACGGAGTAGGATTGACCCAGGCTTTACAAAAACTCTCATGAACTAACCCAATGAGATTAAACTAATCCCCAAGCCTGTGTACACCCATGACTTGATTTAATCTCAACCCTTAGACCCACACCTAGCGCAATACAAGTTAGCCCAACATGGGCCTTGATAGCACCACACCAGGCCCAACAATCTTCACCTTGGTGCTTTCAAGGCCTTAGTACATTCGCCGTGTCCATTAGCTGCAACACTGAGAAGCTATTCCATGAAAGAACCTTGATGCCGAATTCTTCTTGGTGTGTATCTTCACCAGCTCCACTCTACCTTCTTCCATCAGCTCTCTGTAGTCTATGCCTTTCTTCTGAGAATATTCTCTGGCCACTAGTTCTGTCTTGTACCCGATATCCTTTTGCTCTGAAGGCCCTTTCTTGCGCTAATAAACCCATTTGCAACCAATGAATTTCTTTCCTTGTAGCAACTGGACCAACTGTCACGTGCCAGTCCTATGAAGAGACCGCATCTCCTCTGCCATAGCCTAAACTCACCTAGCTCTGTCCTGACTGTCCTGGCTCTCTATAGCTTCCTCATAGGTGTAAGAGTCTCCATTTGCTATCACCAGGGTATATGACAACGAATCCTTGAAGCCGTATCGAAATGATGGTCGCATGTTCCTTCTGGACCTATGCTGTGCTATCCCAATATCAGTCCCCTGCTCAGCTGCATCCTGCTGAACTCTCTGGCTTTTGTCCCCTCTATTAGTCCTCTCCACCTTAATCATAAATCCTTCTGGTTCACTAGCAAATGGCACGACTGTGTAGGTCATCTGACTAGTGTTGCCGTGATCCATCTCCTGTAGCCCCTACTGTGCATCTGTACCATCTCTTCTCTTGAGGATCGAGCTATCATCGAAGGTCACATCCCTACTGATGACAACCTTCTTCTCCAAGGAGTCCCACAGCCGATACCCCTTGATTCCACACGGGTAGCCCAGGAATACCATCTTCTTATACCTGGCATCCAACTTACTCCACTCTCCAGCACCAATATGCATATATGCCGTGCATCCAAACACCCTCAAATAGTTCAAGCTTATCTTTCCTTCAGACCATATCTTCTTTGGAATGCCTCCATCCAACATAGTGTGTGATGACCGATTGACCAAGTAGCTAGCTGCACCTACTGCGTCAACCCATAACATCTTTGAAAGCCCTACCTGCAGCCTCAAGTATGTTGCTTTTTCCAATAGTATTCTGCTCATCCTCTCAGCCACCCCATTTTGTTAAGGAGTTTCCATCACCTAGAAGTGCCTTTTGATGTTCCACTCCTCATAAAAACTCTGAAACTCCTTGCTGGTGTATTCTTCGTCATTGTCTGACCTTAGATACTTCACACTCCTACCCTACTCCTCCACCTCAGCCTTTCAGATTTTGAACTTGGTGAAGACCTCTGATTTCTCCATGAAGTAAACCCACATCTTCCTTGAAAATCATCTATCAGGGTCAATAAGTATCTGGCCCCATTCCTTGCAGAAATAGGAGCTAGTCTCCAGACATCCATGTGTACTACCTCCAGGGGTTCTGCACTCCTAGCTGTGCTGACTAAGAACTGCACTCTCCTCTGCTTTTCCATCTGACATGGCTCACAGATCTTTATATCTCCATCACTCAGGTCTGGAAGCAGCCCTCTCTTACTCAGTTCTTTCATCCCCCTGTCTTCTATGTTGCCCAGGCAGTAATGCCACATCATGTACACATCCCAGGAATCCTGTTTCATAGCTGCTGCCTTAGATTTCACAGTCACCATAGAGTCCTCCATCCTATATAGGTTGTTCTCCAGCCTCTTTCCTCTCATCACTATCATAGCCCTATTAGAGATATTCAGAACACTCCTGGCATGACTGCTGAAGCTGTATCCATCTGCTCTAAGTACTCCAGTGACATAAGATTCTTCTTGAGTTATAGGACATGCTTTACGCTGGTAAAAGTGCGCACCATGCCATCAAACATTCTCACCCTCACTGTGCCAATCCTTGCCACCTTGCAAGGGCGATCATCTCCAAGAGTTACGCATCCCTCATCAACCTCTGTGTAAGTGCTGAACCATAACCGGTTAGGAGTGTAATGATGAGAACAAGTTGAATCTAAGCTCCACATCTCTGTGTTGTGCCTATGACCATCTGATACCACCAAGAGATCATCCTCCACCTCTTGGTCTGCAACTGTACTCATAGATTCAGATCCTTCCTTTTCTTTCTTTTTTTACTTAGAACAATCCCTTTTAAAATATCCTACCTCACCACACTTGTAGCACTTCGTCTCTCTCTTGCCTTTCCTGGGCTTTGACCGTCCCTTAGATTGACTCCTATCCGTACCTCTGCCTGATCTTTTCCTAACTGATAGACCCTCCTGGGAAACTTCTTCCTTGGTCATCTTCTCCCTCTGCTCATTCATCCAAAGCATCAAGATAAATCTTCATAGAACAATGTCTCCTTTTCGTAGAGCAGCATCGTGATCAATGAGTCATATGATGTGGGCAGTGAACACAATAGCAAAAATGCCTTATCTTCCTCCTCCATTTTGATCCTGATATTTAGCAATTCATTGCTTATCTAGTCGAACACCTGGATGTGGCCTAGCACATTTTACCTTCTAACATTCGAAGGCTGCAGAGGCGCTTCTTCAACATCAACTTATTCACATGTTCTTTCCCATGTAAAGGGTATGCAACTTCATCCAGAGTCCCATCGGGTCTTTTTCTCCAGCACTGAATAGAGAGCTGAATCTGCTAGACATCTCCTGATCGCTACACATGCTTTCTTCTCCAACGATATCCACTGTTTGTCTGTCATCCCATCGGGC
Source organism: Calamus simplicifolius (assembly GCA_900491605.1). NCBI lineage: Eukaryota > Viridiplantae > Streptophyta > Magnoliopsida > Arecales > Arecaceae > Calamus > Calamus simplicifolius. The sequence goes on along the minus strand of UESW01001392.1, from coordinate 479,024 downwards.
CTTTTCTCCAAAGCTAGATCTAAATCATGCTGCACAAGGAGGTCCTCTACTCGAATTTTCCATATGGAGAAACTTCTTTCTCATCAAATTTCTCAAAATATTTTTTATGCTACTACCCATGGCTAGATCTCAACAAAAAATAGCATAAAAATAAATTTTAAAAAATTAAGAGGTACCTTGATGAGACCTTGTTGAAATTATTTTAACTCCTTTAAGATCTCCAAATTACTCCTTTCTGAACCAGGCTCTGATATCAACTGTTGGGGTTTAGTCCTTAATGAACAGCAATGAGATCAACCTTGCTGGAGAAGTATCCTGGGCTTTCACTTTTTATTGTCAACAATCAGATTGGCGTAGTGGTAATGTGTTTGCCCTTGAACCCCTTTATCCTAGGTTTGAATCCCTGCAACCCCCTTTATTCTAGGATTTTTTAACCTTTTTCTTTTCCCTTCCGTTGGAGCGCTCCCCCTCCTCTTTCCATGAGAAAGATCTCATGCATGGAAGCCAATTCACGGAATTGCTCCCTAGCGTCTTCTCCCTGTACCCGTACGTGAGGCACCCAGCATCTGAAGCCTCTTCTCCCCATACATGAGGATTCACGTCTTCTTGAGGACTTTCTCATGTCACGTGGCCTCCCGTTGACTACTGGAACCATGGATTTGCTTTTCCTTCTTGAAGCCCAATGCCTTCTTTCGCTAGAATGTGAGCTTGAAGCCCAATGCCTTCTTTCGCTGGAATTCCTTGTGGTTCCTCCACGTGAGCGCCAATCTCCTAGTTAATCCACCCAGCCACGTCTTAGCATTTTTCTTAGGATGAATAGAAGTCCTTGCGTTTTTCCTAGGAGGAATACAACTAATCCCTTCACGCGATCACTACTAGGTAATCCAAACCGGCTTCTTCCAAGGAGGAAGAGGAGGAAGAGAGGGCAAAAGAAAAATTACTTTTTGGGAGAAAAGAATCTATTTGTTATGTCCATAAACCCTAGAGACTAGAGTTTAAATACTTGACCAAATCCTCTATCCATAAACCCTAAGGACTAGAGTTTAAATCCATGACAGAGTAGGATTGGCCCAGATTTTACAAAAACTCCCATGGACTAACCCAATGAGATTAAACTAATCCCCAAGCCCGTGTACACCCGTGACTTGATTTAATCTCAACCCTTGAACCTACATCTAGCCCAATACAAGTTAGCCCAACCTGGGCCTTGATAGCACCACACCAGGCCCAACAAAAGGTAATTACACAAATCTCTTTAGGTCCTCTTCCTTCATATTTTGTCATGTTTTAGGACCACCACAACCAACTATAATTGCAAGTCTACTTGTATCTCTGTAATCACCGTATGCAAGAATGAGGGAAGCACGATAATGATACTGACCATGACAGGAAGTACTTGATTATAGTAAATGGCATATTTTAGTGAAGCAAAAAGCAAATATATATTGCTTAATTAAGCTATCAGACTAGTTTATAGTTGACATGATGCCTTAGAAATTCATATCAAGAAAACAAGGTCCTGACAGGCCATCCTTTGGTATGACAGAATGGGTTGCTCAGGACAAGACTATCCTACTACTGTCCTAATATCCCAATCCAGGTGTCTTGGGACACCACTTGTCCAAAGTATCATGGCAGAACGATGGCACATACCTTCCCATGGAAAAAAAGGGAACAACTCCATTCTATGAGATTTAAAACCTTGATTGTGAATTCTAGGCCACTATAGAATAGAATAAAGACACTGAATGGAGATAATGGATATTAAATGCCTAAGAATAACTAAAGGTGAAGGAATTCATAATACTTAGGAGCTCAAAGTTTGCACATGTGATCATAATTTGATAGGAAGTAACATAGAAGGGCCTTAGTAAAGGAGCAAAAAATGTTAAGCATTTAACTAGACGAGAGAACCAATTTTAGGAGAAGCTGAAAGAATTTAGGTAAGGGTAGGGGAGAAACAAAGCCTTGAAATGACTAGTTCATATTTATAGCATAAGGAGTTGCTTGAAAGGCCACAAGGAAGCAGGTTCTCCAAGGCCAAAAGAGAGAACATTCTCAACACAAGGTGCAAGAGCAACATTAATGGAATTGATAAGTTACAAGAGGTTGCAAAAATGAAAAATGATGAAGTAAGAAGTGAAAGCAGAAAGAAGTGCGATCTTTTTATAAAAACTATGTTAAGGGATATAAATGTTCCATAATAACACCATCAACAACAACAATAACAACAACAAAGCCTTAATTCTAAACTAGTTGGGATCGGCTACATTAATCCTTTTTCTCCATTCAGCTTGATTTTGAGTCATATTTTTTGTAAGATGAAAAGATTCTGAGATTTTTTAATCACTTCCTCCTATATAACTTTTAGTCTAACTCTACATTTTTTTTTCTATATGTATCAAGTCATTCCTTTCAAAGGTGCATCTATAGGTCTACATTGCACATGTCCAAACCATCTTAATTTGTCCTTGATTGAAGCTACCTTTACCTTTTTATGAATAATTTCATGACACTACAAAAATGATAACCCATCTGTGCTCATGATTATGAAGAAAGCGAGTTGTAGACCAAGGAAAATCTTGTTGTGTAAACTAGAAAGTAAACAACAGAAGGCAATTAAGATCCAATGTGTTAAGATCCACATACATAGTATAAGTACAAAGTAGTTAATTAAGGTAGTTTATAAGATAAATCAAAATACAAGTATCTTCATAACAATGTTATCAACACATAAAGAAAGGCCAGAGCCATCCTAACCTCATTGATGCACTGTTGCTTATCCATTTAGGATAGGCCTATTGAGGATAGGATTTTTTATGGACATTAATGTTGTATATCACAAACTTAGGGGAAATACTTACTGGTTTCCAAAAACTGGGGAGTAAAGGAGGTGAGGTCATGATTGATACAACACTCATCATGCTGATGACAACATAAAGAGTAAACCAAGGTGGAGTTGGAGAGTCATCAATCAAATACACATAATAAAATGAACTAAATCAGTTAATCAAGAAGGCTTGGCTTGATAGAGAGTTGAAGTGTCAATTACTTTTTCAAAACTGCTTCTTGTGTAGTTTTAAAAGTGGTTCAGCTCAAACTCAAGAAAATCATGATATCCTATATTTAAGCGATTTTGGTGGCAAGCCAATGTTGCAACACAAAGCGGAAAAGAAAAAGGCAAGGTTGAAGAGAGAAGTCTGAAAAAAAGAATGTGAAGATGGTAAAGATGATAATCCCAAGTTACCTGTTTTATTGCTTTTTGCATATAACAAAAAGGTGACAAGAATAAGACAATAAATAAATCATTCCTTTTGCTTTCCTCCCTTTATCACACTATAATTGCATTAAGTCCTGCCCCCTTCCCCATGCCCAGAGGTGTAATTAAACAGATGAGGCTCTAAAGTAATAGTTGTTAGCTTTTTGTATCACAGAGTAATGGAATCATGATTTATAGACTATAGGAATTCAACTACACAGGTGGAACAGAAAGACAGAAAATAAGTTTGTGAGTCAAGTCAACCATTAAAAATTCAAATTTATAGACTATAGGAACTCAACTACATAGGTGGAACAGAGAGAGAGAAAATAAGGATGCGAGTCAAGTCAACCATTAAAAATTCAAATTATAAATCACAAGTCCATAACAAGATAAAGCAATTGGACCTATTCAAAGGCGATTAGGAGATGATTGCTGAGGAAGCCATGATGGTTGTGACATTGTGGGATGTGCAGTCATGTTGGTCGCCATATAGGGCAACAACTATGAATATATTAGAAAACCAAGACAGGATTTAGTTCTGAGCTTCCATCAAAAAAAGGATTTAGTTCCAAGCTACTTATAGCACACCCAATGAACATATGGTGATTTTAGCTAGTGTGGTTTTATTCTTCATAGGGTACAAGAAACTTTGATGCAACATTTCGATGAGTAATACTCATGCATATCTAAACAATTGATAATATTGATCTTCATAATTATCAATAAGAGCATATAAAAGATTAAAGCAATTGCCCCAACAGTGGAAAGTACTAAACACAAGCCTCAAAATCACATAAGAAGGCAATGCATCTTTCATTTTGAATCTCTTTTGATAAGAGAAACTGCCTTACCAAAATAACAGTCTTTCCTTGGGCATGCCATGCTTCGGCATCATCAGCAGTGAATACAACCTGACCAACAGCAGCCCCTGGTGATGCAGGCAACCCTGTAGCGATCACTTTATCTTTGTACGCAGATGGATCTTCAAACTAAATATAGAAAGATGAGAATATGAGCAATATCTATGTGAACACATGACTATGCTAGTATACACTTCTAAGTGAGCTCTCTCACACATGCAGACAGAGAAAACAGACATGCCTACATTTCATACACGTGACCAGATAAGATCTTCAGTTGTAATCAAAATGTGAACTTTCTACAGGTTCCATGTCTCCTCTTTCATCATAATTTATAATAAATAATAAAGTAATAAAAGAATATCAAAAAACAATTTAATGGGACTCAATATCAAAATCCTTCAGTGAATAACCAGTCCATACTTTAATGCTTGATTGCTCCCAGTACCATATGCTATACATATTCACATGCATATATATGTATAATGCTTTAATTCTCCATGTAACCAGTCCGTATGTAAATGCATGAATGTCCACATTACAATCTGTTGGGTGGTATGCACTTCGGTTTCTTAATATAATTTAGAACTAACAACCTGTAATTAAGAAATGTTGGGCCTGGTGTGGTGCTATTAAGGCCCAGGTGGGCTAACTTGTATTGGGCTGGGTTTGAGTCCAAGGGTTGAGATTAAATCAAGTCACGGGTGTACACGGGCTTGGGGATTAGTTTAATCTCATTGGTTTAGTCCATGGGAGTTTTTTGTTGAGTCTGGGCCTGGCCCACTTCGTGGATGTATTTAAACTCTAGTCTCTAGGGTTTGGATGGAATAGAGAACAGATTCTTTTCTCCCAAAAATTCCCTTCTCTCATCATAGGGCGGCAGCCCTTTCTTTCTCCTCCCCATCTTCCTCCTTTTTCAAGAAGTAAACCTAACAGGATTAGAAATCCTTAATTCTAGTTCTTGTTGAACGGGGAATCCCATTGCTATTCATCAAGGTCTAAACCTAACAGGATTAGAAATCCTTAGTTCTAGTTCTTGTTGAACGGGGAATCCCATTGCTATTCATCAAGGTCTAAACCTAACAGGATTAGAAATCCTTAGTTCTAGTTCTTGTTCAACGGGGAATCCCATTGCTATTAATCAAGGTCTAAACCCTAACAAGTGGTATCAGAGCCTGGTTCAAGGAGTAATCTGGAGGCCTTCAAGGAGTTGAAATAATTTCAACAGAATCTCGTCAAGGTACTTCTCTATTTTATAAAATTTATTTTTGTGCTATTTTTGAAATTGGCCATGGGGAGTAGCATAAAAATAGAGGTTGAGAAGTTTGATGGGAAGGGAAGTTTCTCCATGTGGAAAGTCCGGGTAGAGGACCTCCTTGTGCAGCAGGGTTTAGATTTGGCTTTGGAGGAAAGGCCAGATGGGATGACAGACAAGCAGTGGATTTCATTGGAGAAGAAGACATGTTCAATGATCAGGGGCTGTCTGGCGGATTCAGTCCTCTATTCAGTGCTGGAGGAGAAGACCCCGAAGGGACTCTGGACGAAGTTGCACACCCTCTATATGGGGAAGAATATGTGCAACAAGTTGATGTTGAAGAAGCGCCTCTACAGCCTTCGGATGTCAGAAGGTGGAGATGTGCTGGGTCACATCCAGATATTCGACCAGATGAGCAATGAACTTCTGAATGTTGGGGTCAAGATGGAGGAAGAAGATAAAGCACTTCTGCTTTTATGTTCAATGCCCACGTCTTATGACTCATTGGTCACAACACTGCTCTATGGGAAGGAGACATTAATTTATGAAGATATTGTCTCGGTGCTTCGGACGAATGAGCAGAGGGAGAAGATGACCAAGGAAGCTGTTCCCCAGGAGGGTCTATCAGTTGGGGAAAGGACAGGCAGAGGTAGGGGCAGGGACAGAAGTAAGTCTGGAGGACGATCAAAGTCCAGGAAAGGCAAGAGAGAGCTGAAGTGCTATAAGTGTGGAGAGGTAGGACATTTTAAGAAGAATTGTCCTAAGTGGAAAAATCAGAAGGGAGAAAAAGGAGGATCTGAGTCTGTGAGTACAGTTGCAGATCAGGAGGTGGAGGATGATCTCTTGGTTGTATCAGATGATCACAGGCACAGCACAGAGATGTGGACCTTGGATTCAGCCTGTTCTCATCATTACACTCCCAACCGGTCGTGGTTCAGTACTTACACAGAGGTTGAGGAGGGGAATGTGACTCTTGGAGATAATCACCCTTGCAAGGTGGCAGGTATTGGCACAGTGAGGGTGAGGATGTTTGATGGTATGGTGCGCACTCTTACCAGTGTGAAGCATGTTCCAGAACTCAAGAAGAATCTGGTATCACTGGGGTACTTGGAGCGGACTGGATACAGCTTCAGCAGTCGTGCCAGGAGTGGAGTTCTGAACATCTCCAATGGAGCCATGGTGGTGATGAGAGGGAGGAGGCTGGAAAATAATCTATACAAGATGGAGGGCTCTGTGATGACTGTGAAATCTGAGGTGGCAGCTGTGGAGCAAGATCCCCGGGATGTGTACAGGATGTGGCATTACCGCCTGGGCCACATGGGAGACAAGGGGATGAAAGAACTGAGCAAGAGAGGTCTGCTTCCAGACTTGAGTAGCGGAGATATGGAGATCTGTGAGCCTTGTCAGATGGGAAAGCAGAGGAGAGTACAGTTCTCAGTCAGCACAGCTAGGAGTGCTGAACCCCTGGAGTTAGTACACACAGATGTCTGGGGACCAGCCCCAGTTTCTGCAAGGAATGGGGCCAGATACTTTATGACCCTGATAGATGATTTCTCAAGGAAGCTGTGGATCTACTTTATGAAGGAGAAATCAGAGGTCTTCACCAAGTTCAAAATCTGGAAGGCTGAGGTGGAGAAGGAGCAGGGTAAAAGTGTGAAGTGTCTGAGGTCTGATAATGGCGGGGAATACACCAGCAGGGAGTTCCAGATTTTTTGTGAGGAGTGGGGCATCAGAAGGCACTTCTCGGTGATGGGAACTCCTCAACAGAATGGGGTGGCTGAGAGGATGAACAGAACACTATTGGAAAAGGCAAGATGCTTAAGGCTGCAGGCAGGGCTTCCAAAGATGTTCTGGGTTGACGCAGTAGATGCAGCTAGCTACTTGGTCAATCGGTCACCGCACACCAGGTTAGATGGAGACATTCCAGAGGAGATATGGTCTGGAAGGAAGACAAGCCTAAACCATCTAAGGGTGTTTGGATGCACAGCATATGTGCATGTTGGAGCTGGGGAGCGGAGTAAGTTGGATGCCAGGTCTAAGAAGATGGTGTTCCTAGGCTACCCGCGAGGAGTCAAGGGGTATCGGCTATGGGACCCCTTGGAGAAGAAGGTTGTCATCAGCAGAGATGTAACCTTTGATGAGAGCTCAATCCTCCAGAACAGAAGTGGCATGGATGCACAGCAGGGACTACAGGAGGTAGAACACGGTAACACTAGTCAGACAACCTCCTATACAGTTGTGCCATTTGCTAGTGGACCAGGAGGATTTGAGATTCAGGTGGAGAGGACTGACAGAGGGGGTAGAAGCCAGGGAGTTCAGCAGGATGCAGCTGGACAGGGGACTGATACTGGGATCGCACAGCAAAGGCCCAGGAGGAACGTGCGACCACCAGTTCGATACGGCTTTGAGGATTCGTTGTCATATGCCCTGGTGACAGCGAATGGAGACCCTTTCACCTATGAGGAGGCTATGGAAAGTCAGGATAGAGATAGGTGGATCCATGCTATGGCAGAGGAAATGCAGTCTCTTCACAGCAATAATACGTGGCAGGTGGTCCAGCTGCCACAAGGAAAGAAACCCATTGGTTGTAAATGGGTTTATCAGCGCAAGGAAGGAGCTTCAGAACAAGAGGGTATCAGGTATAAGGCAAGACTAGTGGCCAAAGGATACTCTCAGAAAGAAGGCATCGATTATGGTGAGATATTTTCTCCAGTTGTCAGGCACACTTCCATCAGACTATTATTGAGTATTGTAGCAGCTCAGGACTTGGAGCTGGAGCAGATGGATGTGAAGACAGCATTCCTCCATGGTCATTTGGAGGAGAGCATCTACATGGAGCAGCCACCAGGGTTTAGAGAACCAAGATCAGATGGGAAAGTCTGTTTGCTGAAGAAATCTCTGTATGGGCTGAAGCAGTCGCCGAGGCAGTGGTACAAGAGATTTGACACTTATGTTAGGAGCATTGGACTTTCCAGGTGTGAGTATGATTCTTGTGTGTATGTTAAATCTCTGGATGATGGGTCTAGGATGTACTTACTCTTGTATGTAGATGACATGCTGATAGCATGCAAGAGTGAGAAGGCTGTACAGGAACTGAAGATAGCTTTGTCTCGGGAGTTTGAGATGAAGGATCTGGGGCCAGCCAGGAAGATCCTAGGGATGGAAATCATCAGAGATAGATCCAAAGGTGTGCTGCATCTGAGTCAGGGTGGCTACATTAAAAAGATTCTGGAGCGATATGGGATGAAGGATGCCAAACCGACAGCACTACCTTTGGCAGCACATTTTTCCTTATCGAAGACCATGTCACCACAGACTGAGGTGGAGGCTCAGGAGATGGAGAAGGTACCATATGCTTCTGGTGTTGGGAGCCTTATGTATGCCATGGTATGTTGTAGGCCAGACATAGCCCATGCAGTGAGCCAGGTGAGCAGGTTCATGGCGCACCCTGGTAGGGAGCACTGGCGAGCACTGAAGGGAATCTTCAGGTACTTGGTAGGTACAGTTGGGGTTGGTATTTGCTATGGACAGCAAGAAGGTGCTGAGAGATCCAACTTATCCAAGGAGGCTCGTGGGCAGTTATATGGGTATGTGGATGCAGACTTTGGTGGAGATGTGGACACTAGGAGATCCACAACAGGCTTTGTGTTCAGCCTGTTTGGTGGTCCAGTATCGTGGAGATCATGTCTGCAGCCCATCACAGCCTTATCTACCACGGAGGCAGAATACATAGGTATCACAGAGGCAGCAAAGGAAGCTCTTTGGCTGAAGGGCTTGATGCTGGAGATGGGACTTGATCAGAAGGTTGTCCAGGTGCATAGTGACAGCCAGAGTGCTCTGATGCTTGCGCAGAATGCAGTCTATCATGCCAGGACGAAGCACATTGACCTCAGATACCACAGGATCAGAGAGCTGGTGGAAGATGGTGAGGTGGAGCTGGTGAAGGTATACACCAAAGAAAATCCAGCAGATGCACTGACTAAGGTTCTTCCACGGGACAGTTTTCAAAAGTGTATTTCGTTGTTAAAGCTGATGGACACAGTGGACGTGCTGAGGCCTTGAAAGCACCAAGGTGGAGATTGTTGGGCCTGGTGTGGTGCTATCAAGGCCCAGGTGGGCTAACTTGTATTGGGCTGGGTTTGAGTCCAAGGGTTGAGATTAAATCAAGTCACGGGTGTACACGGGCTTGGGGATTAGTTTAATCTCATTGGTTTAGTCCATGGGAGTTTTTTGTTGAGTCTGGGCCTGGCCCACTTCGTGGATGTATTTAAACTCTAGTCTCTAGGGTTTGGATGGAATAGAGAACAGATTCTTTTCTCCCAAAAATTCCCTTCTCTCATCATAGGGCGGCAGCCCTTTCTTTCTCCTCCCCATCTTCCTCCTTTTCAAGAAGTAAACCTAACAGGATTAGAAATCCTTAATTCTAGTTCTTGTTGAACGGGGAATCCCATTGCTATTCATCAAGGTCTAAACCTAACAGGATTAGAAATCCTTAGTTCTAGTTCTTGTTGAACGGGGAATCCCATTGCTATTCATCAAGGTCTAAACCTAACAGGATTAGAAATCCTTAGTTCTAGTTCTTGTTCTCCCATTGCATTCATCAAGGTCTAAACCCTAACAAGAAATTCATAAATCCATCAATTTATGTCACAGGCAATCAGTTCACTTTAACATATTAACCTTAACCAAGAAACCTTGATCAACATCCACTCCATATGAATCCAAATGCAATTGACTCTTTTAGAAAGTTACCTGTGGATGCAGAAGTTGGTCTACGTGCCCTGGTTCCACCATCTTTATAGCAGTACGAGTATTGACAAGGCCTTCTTTCACCATGTCAACAGCAATCTTGACAGCACCTTTGCCAGTGCGCTTTCCTGATCTGCACTGCAGCATCCAAAGCCTATTTTCCTGAACTGTAAATTCAATATCCTGTATTATAGGAGAATTATCAGTTGATTCGCAATTCAGAAAACATAAAATCTTCCCCAAGTCAAATGCATCATTCCTTTTCTGTAGGTTACTGCAGAATTGAACATGAAAACTCAACGATTGGAAGACAAACGTAGGAAGGCATGGGTGGGAAAACATGCATCGGTGAGAATGCTCACTTCATCCATACATCTATATGCCTAAAGGCAAACAGGCATGCATACACAAACATTTACACGTGCATGCACATGGGAGAGCAAGATCACAGATTTGTACTTGATAGAGATATGATATTAAGAATCCAACTATTATATCTCTTCAATGGCCCTCTAATACATGGTATAATCTACAATTAAGAATATATTTGTGCGTATGTATGGACAAATGTATATATGCAAGTAGATGTGTATTTTTGTGCATATATGTATGTATATCTATATGCATGTGTATGATTTTATGCATTCATGGATGCTTGCATGTATATGCTCACACTATCTGATAAAGCTGGGAAATAAAGGATCTAACCATCATGTCTTTATAATGCCGCTCTAGAATGCTACAATTCTCAACAAGCTCTTCATAGGCTTCTGGCATGCACTGCCTCATAACATCCAAATCTTGTGGAGTTCTAATTCCTGCAACTACGTCCTCACCCTGTTTTATGAAAGGTCAGTTTTATTAGATATAAACAATTTAATGCAAGCTCATCTTAGAATAACCTAATCAATGGAAATACTTATTAAAATATCATCAATTAAAATCAATATATAGGCAGCATTAGCAAATAACAATTGGAATATATTGTGATTAGCATTGCTTGCTATTCAATTTGGTATTAGGAGGATATTTCTTTCTAGTTTGGTCAAACAAAAGAGGAAGTTATACACTTGAATGATTTAAACTAATGCCAACTCAGACAGGATAAGTCTTAATTGTAACAATCATGGACTGCATATAAGATTGTACAGCAAAACACGTCTATGTACAATTTCCTGTCATGTGTACATATTACATGTCACATCATATACAAGTGGCATTGACAGTAAATATGGTATGCCATACCGATGTGCACCACCCCTCACCAAGCGTATCATATCATGCTAGTACCGAACCAAGTCTTGATATGCCTTTGCAATTATCAAGGCTTGTTGGTCTTATATTGTGTTGGAGTTTGAGAATGGCTTAGTTATTGCCAAAGCCTTAAAAAAAAAAAAATTAAGCAAGACCAAGCTTTTGTCTATGGAAACATCCATAAAATGTGATTGCCTCAACATTATGGATGATCACTGCTCATAATCTTCAAATATCGGCCTGATCGGCATCTAAAAGTTCTCTTTTTTTTTAAAAAAAAATCAGAACAGGATGAGTTTTGGAGCATATATATGTCAAGAAGGTCCCATGAGAGGATTGCCTCAATTTTTATAGCAGATTATTGGCTAGATGTCGATTCTTCAAAATTGGGTTCTAGTTAAAGTCAAGGCATCTTTAAAATGAGAGGGTCCTTCCACAAAATTCAAAGACCAATGATCATGTCTGGTGTCCTATCTTATCATCTCAGTTTAAGCTCATGAAAGCAAGAAACAACCCTCTGACTTATCCCTGGAATTGGAAAGAGTCCAGAATAAAGAAAAAGCAGATAGCAACTTTTGTTACAGGACCTGCATTCAGCTCTGACGAACAAATATAAGCCAAATTGCCAAAGAGTCAAACTAAAAAGCCATTTGTTTAAAAGCTAAATTAATCTTAAATTAAATTAAGAAACTTTGCATATCAACTTGAATGCTCCAAATCAAGTGCCTCATCATTCATCTTTATTGAGGATGTTGTCAAGAATCAAACCTTCCTCCTTGTGTTCAACTTTGCTATGGCAAGTTAATCTAGTGCTACTGGAAGGATTTAACAATGTTGATGACTCAAGGTCTACTTGAAAAATCTGAATTGGTCATAGATTAATCAGTTCATGCCACTGTAGGTCACTTCAGTGCTTTCCTCTCCAAATGGACACTGCATTCTACCATAATAACCAAAATGCTGCACAAACAGATGACATTTCACTGTTTCAAAATCAAATGACACCTATATAGATTGCACTTCCACTTCATTCAACACTTTTTATCCTCATCTTGTTTTGATTATTTACTAGTCACTCTATTAGCAACTTTAGAAGTCTCAAGGACTCATAATATCATGTGCATCCACTAAATACATAACCTGTCTCAGCTACAATTAATCATGCTAATCACATGAAAAGTTAAGAGACACACAAGCTACAATGATTGCACTTGTGCAGTTATCACACCTAATAGTCAGTCAACGTATATTTCTATCTTTTCCAAAAATTGTTATTTAAATTGTTCATATTGAATGTACCATTGATAATTTACAACCAATATATAAATCATTGTGTCAAAACTGTTGACTTTTGACCATTTTAAAAAAGGAAAAAAGTTAAAAAATAAAAGGGGAAACATTAAAGGTGCGTGGGACGTTGGAGACGTTGCGGAGCGTTCCACGAGCATGCATTGAATTCTTTTGTTGCGCTAACGTTCCGATTTAAACGGTAACAAAGCCTAACGGATAAAAAATCTTATATATATATATATATGTATAGGCTAAGGAAAAAAGAGGATAGAGAAGGCAGAAAATAAAAATCCAAATCCTAAAAGATCTATTCGATTGTTGAAGATCCTGTTGCTGCAAGTGCTGGGATTTGAGAATCTGTCTCAACAAGGAAGTCTATCTCAACAAGAAATCTATCTCAACAAGGAAGTCTGTCTTAACAAGGAAGTCTGTCTCAACAAGTCTGTCTTGGAGTTGGGAATCTATCTTAACAAGGAAGTCTGTCTCAACAAGCTACTGGTGGTAAAAGATTTAATTATCCTTTTTATTATTATATTTTTATTTGGGCATCTGAAGTATCATTGGGTTTGCACCTTCATCTGATCGTGTTCGCGATAGGATGATCGGATCGAGCCGGATCGTTGTACCTTTGGGACAAATCGCCAACAACCCGCACGAGAGGGTGAAAACTTATCCTTGGGGCAGTGTCTAACACGCCTTGACTAGTTTGATTCCTTTTAACTTTAATTTAGATTTTGAATTTAAATTTTAGATTAATTATTCTAGCATTTTCTAAAAAGGTTTTTTCAAAATTCAAAATAATTTTTCTAACAGCTAAGGACAAGTTTTTCCTATCATTAGACATTGCTAGATTTTATTATAAGTAATTTCATTTTAAAAAAAGGACTTTTGAATTTAAAATTTAAAATTCAAAATTCAAATTTGAAATTCAAATTTGAAAAAAAAATGAAACTCAAATTCAAAGTTGACTTATTTGAGTTAATTTTTTCTTAGTGGTTTTATTATAATTGCAAGTAGTTTCTAGATTTAATTCTTTTGAATTTAAATTTAAAATCTAGAAATATCTAAAAAAATTATTAATTTAAAAAATTTAAATACTTTTTGGTTGTGCAGAATGAATTAAGAAACCAACCTTTTCAAAATGGGTTCTAATGATCTTAGTGCAATTAAACCTGAAAAATTCAATGGATTATTCTTTAGGAGGTGGCAAAGTCAAGTAAAATAATGGCTTACCACTTTAGGTTTATTTTCTGCCATAGAATTATCAGATCCCAAATCTAACACTCAACAAGGTTCTTCTAGTATAGTTGATACATCATCTTCATCAAAAACACCCCAAGAAATAGATTTTCATTGTAGAGATAGAATTTTAAGTGTTCTATCTGATAATCTGTATGATGTCTACCTTCCTACTAAAACTGCTAAGGAACTATGGGATGCTCTTGAGGCTAAATATGGGATGGTTGATGCTGGTCTAGATAGATTCATTATCTCAAAATTTAGAAAGTACATAATGGTAGATTTCAAACCCATTAGTATTCAAATTCATGAATTCCAAGATTTTCTTAGAAAGTCAGAATTGACTGGTTGTAGTTTTTCTGAAAACTATAAGGTCCAAGCCTTAGTAGATGCCCTTCCACCATCTTGGTCATCCTTTGCTCGAGAGCTAAGTCATAAGCAAGGTAGCTTGACTCTAACAGAAGTGATTAACTCTATTAGGATTGAAGAAGAACACCGGCTTAAGCTCAATCAAAATCAAAAGACCGACCTTGGACCTAAAATTCATCTGACCGAGTCAAATCCAACTCCAAATCAATTCAAACCCAAGGAAAAGAATTTTAAGAAGAAGAAATTTCAATCTAGATCCAACCAATCATACAAACCTCCTCAGAACCAATCAAATCAGAACCGACCGAATCAGAAGTCAAAAAATTATAAAGGCACGTTCTACTTTGTATGCGGAAGGAGAAATCATGTGGCGAAGGACTGCTACCACCGAAAGACTGAACCATTGAGGAAATCATCTAAACCATAAGTTAACGTGGTTGAGAGTGGTGCTGAGCCTTCTTTAAGGTCGATAAATTCAAAATTCTTAATTAACTCAATCCAATCTTCTTGTGATCGGTGGCTTGATTCAGGAGCTAATGTTCATGTTTGTTTTGATCGCTCATGGTTCTCCACCTTTCAGGAATCAAGTGGAGGAGGTGTGACACTTGGGAATAACTCTTCAGCATAAGTGCTTGGAAAAGGTCAAGTGAATCTAAAGATGACATCTGAAAAGATTCTAGTCCTTCATGAAGTGCTGTTAGTTCCTAGTGTTTGAAGAAATTTGATTAGTGGATCTTTCCTTATATATAGAGGATATAAAATTGTTCTAGAGTCAAATAAAGTTATAATTACTCGTAATAATGAGTTTGTGGGTAAAGGCTTTGTATGTGAAGGTCTTTTTAAATTAAAAGTATCCTCTAAGTTATCTAACAAAGTCCTCTTCTTTTTAATGTTGAATCTTCAAATATTTGGCATAGTAGACTTGGTCATGTGAATTTTGATCGTATTCATTACATGACAAATCTTAATCTAATTCTTAAAGTTCATATTGATAGAAAGTTTAAATGTGAGATTTGTATTCAAGCTAAGATGCCTAGAAAACCTTTTAAATCAGTAAATAGGAGTTCAACACTTCTTGAATTAGTTCATAGCGATGTATGTGACTCTACTAAATTTCCTACATGGGGAGGAAGTCGTTACTTTGTAACATTTATTGATGACTTCTCTCGATATTGTTACATATATTTGATAAAATCTAAGGATGAAGTATTAGATAAGTTTAAGATTTATAAAGTAGAAGCTGAAACCCAAACTGAGAAAAAGCTTAAGAAATTTAGGTTAGATCGCAGTGGTGAATATACCTCAAATGAAATGACTCTATTTTATCAAGAATATGGGATTATTCATGAAGTTACACCACCATACTCTCCTCAGTCTAATGGTGTAGCTGAATGGAAAAATCGTACATTAATGGATATGGTTAACTCAATGTTAATAAGTTCAGGTGTACCCGAAAACTTGTGGGGGGAAGCTCTTTTAGTTGCATGTTATATTTTAAATAGGATACCCTTTAAGGATAGTCCTAAAACACCTTTTGAGCTTTGGAAAGGTAGAACACCCAGGCTAGATTATCTTAAAGTATGGGGATGCTTAGCTAAGGTAGGAATACCTGAACCCAAGAGAAGAAAAATAGGACCTAAAACTGTAGATGCTATCTTTATAGGTTATTCCTTAGATAGCAGTACAAATAGGTTCCTAGTGATAAACTCTGATATAAGTGGCATTTCAAATAATACTCTTATCGAATCAAGAGATGCTACTTATTTTGAAAATGTTTTTCCTTTCAAGAATCAAGTACCAAATCAACTCTCTTCTAATCATTACTTGGTTTATGATTCTTTTAAAGCTGGGTCTTCTAATGAGTCAAAGAAAAGAAAAAGATCTAATCCTGAAGGTGAACCTTCTGAACTTAGGAAAAGTTCAAGGATAATGAAAGAAAAAGATCTTGGTGAAGGTTTCTTTACTTTCCTAGTCGAAGGCGAACCTTCTTCTTTTTCAGAGGCGATGTCTTCTCATGATGCTCCTTTTTGGAAGGAAGCTATTCTTTCTGAATTTAATTCAATCTTACAAAATGAAACTTAGATCTTATCTGATTTACCCCCTGGATGCAAACCTTTAGCGTGTAAGTGGGTATTTAAGAAGAAATTCAGGCCTGATGGTTCAATAGAAAAGTATAAGGCTAGATTAGTAGCTAAAGGGTATAACCAAAAGAAAGGGTTAGATTTCTTTGATACATATTCTCCTGTAGCTAGAATAATAACCCTTAGATCACTTCTTGCCATTGCTTCCATTCATAAGTTAATCATTCATCAAATGGATGTGAAGACCGCGTTCCTAAATGGAGATCTTGAGGAGGAGATCTATATGGAACAGCATGAAGGTTTTGTTGTAAAGGGACAAGAAGACAAGGTTTGTAAACTTATCAAGTCCCTTTATGGTCTTAAATAGGCTCCTAAACAATGGCATGAGAAATTTGATCAAATTATTCTATCTTTTGGATTTCAAATCAATAATCATGATAAGTGTGTTTATTTTAAAATCATCGATAATGATTGTGTAATCCTTTGCTTATATATAGATGATATTTTAATTTTTGGAATATCTCTTGAAATTATTTCAAGTGTTAAATCTTTCCTCTCTTCTAAGTTTGACATGAAAGATTTAGATGAAGCGGATGTAATCCTAGGGATGAAGCTTATCAAGTCCCATGAAGGGATAGCTCTCTCTTTCTCATTCTATAGAAAAAATGATCAAGAAGTTTGGTTATTCCAATCTTAAATCAATATCTACACCTTTTGATCCTAGCTTTCACCTAAAGTAAAATTTAGGTGACCCAATTAATCAATTAAAATATTCTCAAATTATAGGATCTCTCTTGTATGTAGCAAACAGGACAAGACCTGATATTGCCTATGCTGTAGGAAGACTGAGTAGATATAATCAAAATCCTGATCAATCTCATTGAGTAGCCTTAGAAAGAGTGTTCCGATATTTAAAGGGAACACTTAATCTCTCTTTGATGTTCATTGAATACCCTGAGGTGGTTGAGGGTTACAGTGATGCTAATTGTGTCACTAATTCTCATGATTTAAAATCAACCACCGGATATGTTTTTCTTCTTGGCGGTGCTGCTATTGCTTGGGGATCCACTAGGCAAACTATTATTTCTAGAAGCACCATGGAGGCCGAGTTGATAGCTCTGGATACCACCTTTGGTACCTAAGCCAGTTCCAGCTATATCAATCCATTGTGATAATAAGGCCGCAATTGAACTGACAAATCAAAAGAGTACCAATAAAAAGATGAATCGCCATATACGGCTTCGTCATAAGTCTATAAGACAACATAAGAAAAATGATGTTATCTCTTTGGAATTTGTCAAATCTGAGAAGAATTTGGTAGATCAATTAACCAAGGGATTATCTAGGAGTGGAGTCCTAGATTTATCGAGGGGGATGGGGCTTAAGCCCATTATTTGGTCACCAGCAGTGGATACCCAACCTCTATGATTGGAGATCCCATGAATGAGGTTCAATGTGGTAGAAACGAAGCTGATTGAGTAATCGTGTTAGAGCATAAATTTTAAAAAAATTTCAACCCATCCCAATGATGAGTGCTCTTATAAAGTGACAAAGTAAATTTGTGTAAGGTTGAGTGATTCTCTTAATGGATCCGAGGTAGGTTATCTGCAGGGTATTAGTCACAGATACCCTTGGAGGATTTACCTATATGAGAATTATCATATGAGGCCGTGACTAAAGGTTTGGGCTAACCTTAAGACTCATGAAAAATCAAGGTACTAAGCGCAAGGCCTTTAATATGTGCTGACCGCTTAAACCCAATTGGTTCGTACTGTGTATGTGATTAGTAGAATTCTGAGTCAAGGACCTAGTTCAAGGTCTAATCCACTATGGTTCCTTCAGATGTATATAATCAATACTAAGTGAGGTTCAAGTCCACAGGATACCTCACCTATTGCACAGTATAAGATGCCCTAAATTTTTTGGTATATTAATTTTATTATTTATTTATTTTATTTTATTTTTATTTTTTAACTTTTATGGGGAATTGTTGACTTTTGACCATTTTAAAAAAGGAAAAAAGTTAAAAAATAAAAGGGGAAACATTAAAGGTGCGTGGGACGTTGGAAACGTTGGAGACGTTGCGGAGCGTTCCGCGAGCATGCATTGAATTCTTTTATTGCGCTAACATTCCGATTTAAACGGTAACAAAGCCTAACGGATAAAAAATATCTTATATATATATATATATATATATATATATGTATAGGCTAAGGAAAAAAGAGGATAGAGAAGGCAGAAAATAAAAATCCAAATCCTAAAAGATCTATTCGATTATTGAAGATCCTGTTGCTGCAAGTGCTGGGATTTGAGAATCTATCTCAACAAGGAATCTATCTCAACAAGGAAGTCTGTCTCAACAAGGAAGTCTGTCTTGGAGTTGGGAATCTATCTCAACAATGTCTCAACAAGCTACTGGTGGTAAAAGATTTAATTACCCTTATTATTATTATATTTTTATTTGGGCATCTGAAGTATCATTGGGTTTGCACCTCCACCTGATCGTGCTCGCGGTAGGAGGATCGGATCGAGCCGGGTCGTTATACCTTGGGGACAAATCGCCAACAACCCGCACGAGGGGGCGAAAACTTGTCCTTAGGGCAGTCTCTAACACGCCTCGACCAGTTTGATTCCTTTTAACTTTAATTTAGATTTTGAATTTAATTTTAGATTAATTATTCTAGCATTTTCTAAAAAGGTTTTTTTCAAAATTCAACAATTTTTCTAACAAAAACAATTTATGTAAGGAATAAACCCAGATAAAAGAGCACTAGGACAAATATTACTTTATAATGTCAAAAAAATTACAACAATTCTTTAATTTATAAGAACATGTAAAAGAAATGCAATGAAATTATTTTCATTTAACTACAACAGGTTTTTGGCAGAAAATCATTCTATACGCCTTCTAGTAGAGTTTGTAGTTTTGATTCAAACCTCTCAACCCAAGCTGACCCATTCTCAAGCAACGCACCAGACCATTTGTGTCCATAGGTCAAGGATGGGTCAGGCAAGCCTTTTGATTTTATCAGGTCTTGTTCACATGAAGGGCTATGATTCATCAAGCCATGAACTCATTGAACATATAAATGTTTAATACAATATAGTTATGTATAGGTAAGAAATAAATGCTATCATACAAAGACAAAATATCAAATCCTGTCCCAAAATTCTCATCTCCTAGTTTTTTTATCATCTATCAAGTACCTGCTCAATCTTACTTCCCCTCTCCTTTTTGATAATTTTTATATAGTTTAGTTTTTCTAATCTAGCTAACTAACAGTACTTCTACGGTCACCTGTTTGATTGTAAGTGACCTAGTGACTGGTTAAACTCGGCTAAACTGGTATTAATCATACCTATAGTTTGATTTAATCTGAACCACCTTTTTATAATCTAATGGCTGAGTTTAAATATTTTTCTTTAATCCGTTTGCCTCCTTTTCTTCGATTCGATTGGGATTGCGATGCCCTATCCCCTGTAACCTTCCCCTCTAACCTAGCTTCCATTGCTGATGGTGGCGGGGGATGGAGGAACGTTTGAAGTAGAACCAAAATGGTGAGAGGGCTGTAAGCAGACACGTCTTAGCTGAAAGGAGGGCAATGGTCGGGACAATGGAGGACAAGAACAGAACAATGGTGCAAGATGGAGGCAATGAAGTAAAAAAGTCGGGAGTAATGGAGAAATAGTGGAGGTAACGGAGAAACGGTAGAGGCAATGGTCGCCAGGAGCAACAGAAGGTGGAAACGAGTGAGCGTGACAGCTCAAATGTAATTTTGAATCACCGTTTCAAAGGCCCTTCCACTTTGCGGAATTTACTAGGGAATTTCTATTTGCACCCTTCGGATTGTTCAGTGCACTCTGTTTAAATTTTTTTTTTAAAAAAATTCTAAACTATCCCCGTATTCTCCCTTCCCCCGCCTTCTCCCCCCTACCCCCCTCTCTTTCCTAGCACCAGGGAGTGAGAAGGAGACGGTACTAAGGCCAGGAAGTGGGAGAAGAGGAGGGGTCCAGGAAAGGAAAGAGACGGTGCCGGAGCCAAAGAGTGGGAAGGAGGAGTGGGTGGGTGGTACTACGGAAGGGGAGGAGAGGGGGGTGGGGGAGGGATGGGGGGCGGTGGCAGGGAGAGGGGGGGATGTGCCAATGCCGAGAAAGAGAGGGGGGTGGGAGGGGAGAAGGCGGAGGGAGGGAGAATACAAGGGTTGTTTAGGAATTTTTTTTTTAAAAAAATTTGAGCAGGGTGCACTGAGCAACCAGAGAGGGGGAAGAAGAGGAGGGATTGTCGGAGAGGGAAGAAGAGGAGACGGGGACCGGGAGAGAGGGATGGGGGACGGTGCTAGGGAGGGGGGATGCGCCGGTGCCGAGAAAGGGAGGGGAAAGGGAAGGAGACGGGGTGCTAAGGGTAGTTTAGGATTTTTTTTTAAAAAAATTTAGGGGGGTGCACTGAATAATCCGAACGGTGCAAATAGAAATTTCCTAAACCAGCCATTTGAACTCGTACACGACCTTCTTACATAACTGATAGTATCTAATAATAGAATTTCCATATGAGCCATCCATTTTCAACCCAATGGCTAGCTTCAATCTAGTATAATTTTTCAAATATATATATAGAAGTTTGAAAAGCCGAATAGTTTGAGGCACATTATAGATGGCACTTTATTTAGGGTATTAACTAATGCAAGCATTTGATGAAGATCTATATCTACCATACAACTAGCTTCTTCGTTACTTGGAGTTCACCTCAACGTAAGAAGGTCAAGGTATGTAATAGGCACAATGCAGTGGAAAATTAGCAAAAAATCAGATTATAATAACAAATAAGCTCTTGTCTTCTTTGGATTTACTCCACTCTCTTGACACAACAATATACTCAAGCTCATTCATCTCACTGAAGTTCCAAAGCATGTATCTTACAAATCATTCATTAGCATTTGGTCCCTTATAATTTTGAAGTGCGAGAGAATTATCTCAGTTCTTGGTTATGTGAACAAATGGAGAATTTATATTTATAGATTTGAAAAGGTGCTAAGCAATAAGGTTTCAAAATGTACTTACCCATCTAAAAACACTTACACATCCATTTCAGTCTATAAGATATCTACTGAGATGAAAGTCCCATAGAGAAGCATCTCTATGTGAGGTGCTATAAATTAAGATAGGAGAGAAAGCGAGAATGAGAAAGATAAGGTTGTAGGGGTGGGGAGAGATGTTGGATGTGGAACTAGCAAAATAACCCTACCCTTGATCCCCTAAGAGCACATGCATGGTTGGTCAACCAAGAAGATTAAAGTTATATGCACACCCATCACCAAAGAACAATAGACTAAGCAGCTTCAAAGAGTTAAAGAAAGTGCGCCTCACATTTTTACACCATCATCTATTTGTCTAAGTTTAATTCTTTTAAAAAATATCAATATCAAATTATAAACATATCCCCTTTCAACTATCCACTTCCTCTCTTATTTGCTCTCATTTTCTCACATCTTGCCCTCCTCCCTCTTCTGCTCTTTCCTATTTGTTCTTTATTGCCCGCTCTCTCCTCCCCAAGACATCTTCGATTGTCAACCTCAACATCTATCTTGGCTTCTTGCTTTCATCCAACTATTGATTCACATTCATAGTTGATTACCATCAACCCTATCACACACCTCTCACTATTAATTTACATCCCATTACATGCCCATCATTTCATTGTTGCCTTATCATCTTGCTAGTGAACTAGCTCTACCATACCCAATCAAGTCTTGATGCAGTACAGGATGCAACCAGCATGTATTGGATTTAATGCCTAAATTAGGGTTAAGAACATGTCCTATCTCTATAATCTTGCTAGTTAGCTAATTCTACCATACCCATAAGATGTCAGAATGAGTTGCTATCTGAAGTATCAGAATGAGAGCATCCCACCATCATCCTAGCATCCCAATTAGCGCAATAAACAACAGATACATGAAAAGCGATGATGCATTAACTTAATAATTAAGCTAATTGTCACCATTAACTTGTGATGCCTTTTTTATATTTAAATAATGAATTTACTAATTATTATTCTGTTCAATATTTAATCATATTCTATCTCTTCTTTTTTCTAATATGCACACAAAACATTTTCTAAATGCTTTCCACATTTTGTCTTTATTTACTTGGAACCCTTTTTATCAAGGTTTGCAAAACTAGTATCAAAACCCATACTGATACATTATTGATCCAATACAGTAAGGTACATACCATGTACTGAGCTGGGATTCTTATTTTTTTGCCACTCTTAACTATAATATACTTTGTACCTAATAGTATAGGTCGATACCATTTGGCTCGGACCAATTCAGTTCATATTGACTTAAAATTCATACCGTATCAATACCTTATCGATAGACAATACGAACCAATTCAATAGGCCTTAATACCCAAAACATGTACCAAGGGACAAAATTATCATTAGCATAAAAATCAAGAATTTGCATTCATGCTCTTGGGCTAGTCATGATACACCTAATACACCAATGGAATTAACATGCCCTATCAAGCTTTTAAATGCATGATAATAATGAAGTATCTATAAATACTTTTTGAAATTGAAGGATGTTTATAGGATGTTTGCCCTGCGGTTTTTCATTTAAAAAGTGACATGTGTACAACTATCCCACTTAACAAGCAACACCTTTTTGTTCTTATTAAGTGGGAAAAGCAAACGCATGTTGGTTGTTAAGAGAAAGGGTTGGATGCATGTTGCTTATTAATTGTAAAATTAGATGGCAAACACTTGGCAAGTTGCATCTAAGTTTCATTCGAATGTGAATCCTCTCCTCTCCAACGAGTACTAAATTGGTGAGGGCCTATCCTTCAATCACGACCATCCATAATTGGTGTGACAGATATGATTGGATAGGCCCTACTAAAGAATAGAGAACTTGCTCTCTCTCCTATTCCGATGCCAACAGAGAGGACCCTGACTCATTTTTCACCTTTCTATGCAAACCTTTTTCCAATGCACCTCAGAGGCATCAACCAGATAATAGAACCAAATTTTTTGAACTTTATTGAGTAAAACAAAGAGCATGATACCTGAGCATTGATGAGGAATTCCCCATACAGCTTCTTCTCCCCAGTGCTGGGGTTCCTAGTGAAGAGCACACCAGTCCCTGAGGTGTTCCCCATGTTTCCAAATACCATGCACTGGACATTAACAGCAGTCCCCTTGAGCCCAGTGATTTGGTTGATACTCCGATACTTCTTTGCTCGAGGGCTGTCCCATGAATCAAACACCGCCAGGACCGCCAAGTACAGCTGCCTTTTGGAGTCTGCAAACAGTTCAGAAATCTCTTGAGGCACACCGATTCATGCATTTATTTGAATACCATGAGGACCGTTAACAGTGGAAATTTCAAATTCAAATTTAAAGAAAGAGTCTTTTTTTGCTCTCTCTCTCTCTCTCTCTCTCTCTCTCTCTCTCTCTCTCTCTCTTTCAAATGTAAAGATGGGAATTCTATCAGTAATTCGTTAAGGACATGATGCTGGCCAATTAACAAGTAAAAGAAAGGAGGAAAAGAGGAAGTATTTGAAAATTATCAAGGTCCTGCTATGCTAAGTTGTAACATTTTACCTGAAGGGAATTCCTCTCCTTTGGCCTCAAGGTATACGTTCTTGTACTGGACCACGAGCTCTTTGAGGTCTGCGGCTGTGAGGTCGGCGTCCCCGCTGATCCCCCTTGCGGCTTTCAAGGCTTCCAGCTTTTCTTCAAACCGTGAGTGTGGAATGCCCATCACCTCCAATCCACCAACACAAACAGAAGAAGATGCACTAAGAAAGGCCAGTCCCAGAGTCAACAATACACTATAAATATGCCTTTCAACAGTCAATTAGTCTAGCTGACACCAAATCTATTCGCGTCGCAACTAAAGTTTTTTGTTCCTCCCTTTGGGTCAACAAACCATGGCCCAATAACTGGCTACAAATAATGGAAAAACTTTGTACATCGCCTCCGGTGCAGCAAGTCCTACGTGGGCTGCACCGTTCTTTTTTATTGGTCCACATACGCACGACACCCATTAAAAAATGTTAAGATAACTTTACGACATCCCGAGGGAAAAACTTACGACACCCTAGTTAAACCTAATTATATTAAGACCGTTAGAAAGCAAAAATACTCACTTACGACACCCTAGTTTTAAACTTAAGACACCCGTTCAAAAAAGGTACTATACACAAATTCAGCTTTTTTGGAAATTTGTGTACAAACACCTTTTCTAAACGGGTGTCTTAAATTTAAAACTAGGGTGTCGTAAGTTTAAAACTAGGGTGTCGTGAGTTTTTTTTTTTTTGTTTTATGGTTAAGTTTAAACTAGGTGTCGTAAGTTTTTTTTTCTTTCTTAATAGTGTCTTAATTTTGACGTGACGTGCATTAATACCAGCTTTTTTTGGAATTTATGTACAGACGAGTGGGTGTCGTAAGATTAAAACTAGGGTGTCGTGAGATTAAAATTAGGGTGTCGTAAGTATTTTTGCTTTCTTAACGGGTATCTTAGTTTTATAACTATGGTATCGTAAGTTTAAAACTAGGGTGTCGTAAGGTTCTTTTTGCTTTCTTAATGGATGTCTTAATTTTGACGTGACGTGCATTAATACTAGCTTTTTTTGGAAATTTATGTACAGACGAAATTAAAACTAGGGTATCGTAAGATTAAAACTAAGTATCGTAAGTATTTTTTGCTTTCTTAACGGGTGTCTAAATATCGTAAGTTTTTTTTGGGTGTCTTTTTTTTTTTGCTTTACATGCATTAATATCAGTTTTTTTTGGAATATGTACAGACACATTTTTTGAACGTTTCTTAAGTCGTAAGTTTTTAAGATTAAAACTAGGGTGTCGTAGTTTTTTTAACTGTGTCGTAAGCTTTAAACTAGGGTGTCGTGGACCAATAAAAAAGGAACGGTGCAGCCCACGTAAGACTTGCTGCACTGAAGGCTATGTACAAAGTCTTTTCCACAAATAAAATAGGCTAAACCATGGCCCAGTAACATTGCCATTCGATGCCACATGTACTGCCATATGGGATAAAAATAACGATATTTAACGATAGGATCAAAGTGAAACAAAAAATATGACTAACCTTATTAATTCATTAATTTAATATTTAATAATTAATAAAAAAATAAAACAAACTTTTTTATCATTCCTCTTGCCTGCTTCTTTCTTTGCACTGCAGCTCCTCTGTTCCTCCTTCCCCTGCCCCAGCCTCCTCCCTCCTCCCCTGCACTGTCCCCACCCCTCCACCCACATCACCACCCCCCCTCTCCTGCGACCTCTTTCCTCTTCAACACGAAGATTAATAAATAGCAAGGAAAGATCAAGAACGATGTAGACGTAACTTATGGACTAATTAACTTGCGATGGTAATATATGGGATAATCAAAAAACAAACTATAACTAACCTATTAATTCATTCTCCTTTATCATTCCTCTTCGCTTGCTTCTTTCTTTGCGCTGCAGCCTCCTCCGTTCCTTCTCCCTCTGCCCCGGGCCTCTCCCTCCTCTTCTGCACCGTCCCCACCCCTCCACCCACACCCCCACGACCTCTTTCTGCCTCAACATGGAGATTAATAAATAGCAAGGAAAGATTGAGAACAATGGAATTAGCAAGAAAGATGGGGAACTAAAATGTACATTTGGGATTCTGAAATTCCTTTTCGGAGTGGAATAATCTCTCGCTTCATGCCTGCCAGACATCGTAGCACCCTTGGAGCTCATCTTACGTAGACTAAATCCAAGGAAAAAAAAAGAAGAGGCAAATTGAATTTTTACGAGCACATTATGGTGGAGAAATGAGGGTTTTTTTGCTTCAATTTTCATCGGACTTTGAGACGACGAAGGGGGGCATGGAGCAATGGAAAGGAGGGCCGGTGGGGGAGGAAGGGTTAGGGCAAATCAATATCTTTTTATATATTTTTAAATTATTAAATAATGAATTAATGGTTAATTATAAATTATAAATTTATTTTTGTTAATTCCACATAAATAAAAATAAATGATGTCTTTCTTATTTAATGATAAAAATTAAAATGATATAAATAAAAAATAAAAAATTATTTTTATAATTTTTTTAAAAATTAAAATAATATACTCTAAATATAGAAGTTAATTATGTAATTTACCCAACAAAATAATGTGGGATGGAAGCAAGCGAAGAAGCCGAGAAAAGACAAATAAATCCACTCACCACGTCTCCAAACATGTCCAAAAAGCGCCGGTACGAGTCGTAGGCGAACCTCTCCCCGCTCTGGACCGCCAGTCCGGCCACCACCTCGTCATTCAGTCCCAGATTCAGCACCGTGTCCATCATTCCCGGCATCGACACCTACAATTTTACAAACACATGCGCGCGCGCACCGAATTCACCACATCGCGACCATCCATTCATTCGTATTTTTAGGCAATAAAACGTGGTGGTGGACATGTACCGCGGCACCAGATCGGACGGAGAGGAGGAGGGGCTTGGAGGGATCACCAAGCCGAGCTCCCATGTACGCCTCCACGGCATGCAAGCGCTCCAGCATCTCCTCCCAGAGGCCCGGCGGCAGCTTGAGGCCGTTCTTCTGGTACTCCTGGCAGGCCTCCGTCGACACCGTCAGTCCCGGCGGCACCGACAGTCCGATGCTCGCCATCTCCGCCAAGTTCGCTCCTTTGCCACCCAGCTGTTTAGCACCTGAGCAGCTAATATACGAACAAAAGAAAAAGGGAAAGAACAAGCGTTCAGTAGAGGAGGGATAGCTGGTTACCAAGGACTTCATGCCTTTGTGGCCTTCGCTCTTGCCCTTGCCGAAGGTGAATACTCTCTGTGAAGGCTTTTGAGAGGGAGCCATTAGTTGACAGAGGAGAAGAACAACACAAAGGAGATAGCTTAAGGCCTTGGATGAGTTCCCAGCTTCGTCCTCTATATTTACAGTGGTGAGCTTGGACGTAGCTTCTCGTCTAAGAACATGATTATAATAATAAGTTCAAAGCTACGAATTTGGGATCAGATCCATTTCATGTCATTTTAAATATTTGAGATGAATGCTAGTGGACAGTGCTGGATTGGAATGAACGTGGAAGGATGACTGGAGTCGTGGCGGCGACACTGCCACGTATTAGATCGGACTTATCTTGGATGCCGCAACGGGAACCAGGCAAAGATTTGTTGAGAATTAAAAAAAATAAATAAAGATAAAGATAAGGATAAGAACCTTCAACCAAGGCTTAAACACGATTGAATCACTGTTTTCAAATGTTATTTATGTTCTCTGGAATGCTTTTTGAGCCAACCACAAATACATTTGCATGATTTAACAAGTCTTGATCAAGGATGCACAAAAACATGAATGAACCATTGATCGTAGGCAATATATAAAGATTTTTTGGAATGCCTTTTGAAACTGAGCACTGCGGTCTGGGACGCATCAATTCATTGGAGTGCCGCAATGCTTCGTAATAATTTTTTCCGTTGAATCATCGTGAGAGAGTCCGCAACTCTCACCCGAGACACCACGCTTAGTTTAATGTGAACAAAACCCAACAATCTCCCACTTGGTCACATTGGACTAAGTACAATCCAGAATAAATTAAAAAAGCATTAATATAGTTAGGTATTTTTCGATTTGAACCTAACCTTAGTGAAAGCATCATAAAGTCTTAACGAGATCGCCAGTAGCATGGGAGCTTTGAACCATTATCCCTTGTGTCAAGACCGATGACATTCCACATACACTCTTTAGAGTTCATTGCCTACACCACTCATTTAGCACAATTTATGGCCATGTGCTTATTATTTCATGAACCTTTTCATGAGAGAACTCCAACTCTTACTTGAGACGACACCATCTCAAGGTTCACATAGGTGAAGTTCTTTCAGCATCTCTGTTATAATAGATACTTATCCACATGACTGAACTTCATTAAGAATTTAAAAGCTCAACTCTCCAACTTATAACAGTCAGCACTATACATTAAGTGCAGCTACAATCACTACAAAAAAAATAACTTATTATGATGAATTAATTCATCGCAATAAGTTTAAAAGTCGTCGTAATAAGTTATTACGATGATAAAAAATTCGTTGTAATACATCCAAATTCATCGTAATAAGGTCTTGTCGTAATAACTTATTACGATGAAATTATTTTCATCTTAATAAATATATATTACGACAAATTATATCATCATTATAAATTTTAAAAAATAATTTAAAATAAAACTTTATTACGATGACTTAATTTCGCCGTAATAGCTCCCTATTACGTAAAAATAAGTCATCGTAATAAAGTTTTATTTAGTTTTTTTTTATTTTTTTATTTTGCATCTATTACAATAATTTAATATAATATTAAAGCAATGATATTAGAAATAATTTTTGCTTCAAAATTTTCATAAAAAATTTAATAAAAATTTTATTCATTTCAATAAAATCATCATATACAATGTTTTTCAAAATACATAATTAAAAAAAAATACATGTACTATGAAGGAAATGAGGTCTGCTGGGATCTACTAGGAGAAAATCCAGGCACTAGCTGTCGCATGTAAGTAGTGAGCTGATCAGTCATCACCTTTAGATCCTCAATGATCTTCTGTTGCTCAGTGATGATATCCTTCTGTTGACTCAATTGCTCTCGACACTCATGTAGTTCCCTTGGCACTCATGTAGCTGCTCCTTTAATTGTGAGTTTTTCGAAGATAAAGAACTACTTCTAGTTCTCGATGTACCCTTCGGTAGTGGACCCCATCCCCTTTTGTAACAGATCTAGAACCTAAAACCTCCCCAAGAGCGGCATCCTCATTGATTGGTTCTACTATAGAGTCCTGTGAAGAAAGTCGCTCTACTAACTGTGCCTACAATGAAAAGAAAAGAAATTCAACATGTTTAGTATAAAACATTATATTCAAGAATATTGTATTTTTAGTTGATACTTACATGGGTATCTTCAGCTTTTTCATTTATCCATTGATTCTTTTTTTGTCAAAATGAAGAGTATTCTACATATGAAGTCTGGATGGCTCCTCTCTCGTAACAGGATCTCTCTGAAAAGAAACAATAATAGTTTAAGATAATAAATTTCATCAAAAAATGAATAATCATAATATGAATCTTCTTTCCATATGGTTTACCTTCCTGTCAATGCCCAATATATTGTGATTTGTGATTGTTGCAGTAAGTCTCAACAAATAATAGTTTAAGACAAATCATTTAGCAATAGGTACTTGCATGTGGTTTAAGATGTTCTGTTGACTTGCTTTCAGAAACAAGATTTTGGTCTCTGTTCTTTGTCACTCTGGAGATGAATTTGTTTCGTTTATGCTTCTGGATTGCTCTTTTACTGGGACTACTTGGGATCTTATATAAGAAAATTAAACAAAATATCGTGTACATTTTATTTCGCTTTTATTTTTAAAGCGATTCTTAAGCTAAGAGCTCCAACTTTTGATTTTACGGAGATAAAATGTGATGGTTTTGAGATTCTCATAATATAACATGGGCAAAGCAAATGGGAAAACCTTAATTTGTCAGAGAATTTTTAGAATTTATAAAAGCTTATCTCGTTTCCAGCTCAATTGGTAAACTTAGGCCTGTGATCTAACCCGTTGAGATTCCTGTGTAAAATCTCCTACAACATTTAGTATTACTTTCTGAAATGAGCTAAATAATTGATGATAAATTCAGTTTATTGTCGATGGTTCATCTGATAGAAATTGAGATAAAGCTGATTAATTAATTAAATTTTTTATATAATGAATAAAGTTTTCTGTTTTGATAAACCTTTGCATTGATACAACAACCAATTAACTCCAAGGCTTGAGGCATGTTGTTGCAATTGGACACAAGAGAATGGATTAGAATCAAGAAACATATAATTCACCTCCCAACTCCAAAACTAAAGTGAAGGAGGTTTAAAAGAGAAGCTTGGTGATCGCCATGCTGTTGCTGCAAAGCTTGAAGAAGTACTCGTTCCTCCCGGCCAATGGCGACCGTAGGCCTGGCTCCTCCTCAAACCCATCCTGGCACATAAAGGTTAATTGAAAAAACTTTATATTGCATTAATCGAACTAGACTAGACTACCTCCCATCCATTATGCAACCCCACTAATAAGCCTGCCTCATAGGATAAAATGATCACAGGGAGAAGTCAGGCTCCGATAATATATAGCAGCAGAAAACAAGCAACAAAATGACACCATCCAAACATCTTCTAGTGGCAGATGAAAATAGCATATGTAATTTAACATCATTTTTGTAAAGCTACCACTGGAAAATTGTTGGTAGGACAATTTATCATATCAGATCTTAATAGGGTTTCTCTTCTCAACATTGCAACATGTGCAACCATCTATCCATTTATCTCAGAGTTAATCAATGGTAGACCCATCAAAAACTTGGATGAACAGCCAACGATTAGTGTTTACACAAACCAATCTAAATTCAGAACCAATTAGTCCATGCCATACGGTTGATATATCTTTCCAATCACCTTTAAGTCTCCAACCAACCACTGCCTATGCTTCTACCGAAGCTCAGTACCATTATGAGAGTAAAATAGGGTTTTTCTAGTCCAAAACATACGTTAGAACATCACTCCTACAAACCAACAAAGTAGAGTTAGTACATGATGCGCCGACAGATGACCCTTCTGTCAAAACTGGAATGTAAGGAGAATCATCTCGCCTCGATGTAGCAGGAGTATCTCTCGAAGACATCTGCAAACAAACATACAAACTAGAATTAACAAATAAGAAAGTATAAGAACATATAGTTATAATAAGTAAAAAAAAAATGAATGCTACCAAATTAATCACTGTCATCACTAATATGCTCATTTCTTCATCATCCTCCATATCAGAACTATGTATAGATCCCTCACTGTCATAATCAGCTAGTGTGTCGTCCTCCTCAACATCTTCGCATATAAAGTCATCTTGACCGACATCACTTTGACCTCTAATGTTTTCTTGAATTGCAACTATTTCAGCATCAGTGTCCGTACGCCGAGATGTTATTAAGTCCATGTTAGGTTGCTCACATGTGAATCGAAGGGCTGCTGAATCATCTTCTTGATATACTTCTTCCTGAACATCATCATCTTTTTTTGGAATATCCCACAAATGACGATGACTAACCTTGTATACCACTTTCCAATTAGAATTGTTCTTCAAATCATCCAAGTAGAAAACCTTTTCAGCTTGTGATGCTAAAATGAATGGCTCATGTTTGTACCATTCTGAACTAATATTTATACTTGTAATATTATAATGTTGTTGCATTCTCCTGTGCTTTGGTTCAGTTTCAAACCATTTGCACTTGAACATTATCGCCTTACAACCTTTAACAAAATGAAATTCAAGGACCTCTAATAATATACCATAAAAGTTAATTTCTTCTCCTAGATGAGTAGAGGGAACACAAATGCCACTATTCTGTGTTTTATGGCCGACATCCCGAGTAACAGTGATAAATTTAACGCCGTTCACCACACAGCCAGTATACGAGAACACACGACTGTCGGGACCAATAGCCAATGAATAAAGCTCATCAGTAGCTTCAGATGCCCCAGCAAAATGCTTATTTAACATCTGGATAAACCAAACATCAACGTCATTTGAAATAAAGACATATGATATATTAATTGACAATATAAATGAATGTACGGCTTACTTCATTTTTAAACCACTCCAAAAATCTTTCCTTTTGTAATTGGTCCAGTTGTTCCGGTCTAGTTGGATTTAGCTGATCAATGTGTTGGCTATAGAGAACATTACGCTAATGAGCACTATAGAAATTTAGAGATATGAAGAAATAATTTTACAAGTATACTTACTTGAGAAATGGTTGCACCTCTGGACAATTATTGATGAGGTACCAATGTACTTGTTTTAAAGTTTTATCATCTAAATGCACCATTCTTCCTTTTCCAAGAGGCCGCCAACGAGTTGCAAATATATTTAATTGCTTGTCCAAATGGCTATCCGAATCAAAATTTCGTTCCGGACGATTGAATTTTGTTTCTATGCCTCGAAGATACATTGAACAAAATGTTAGAGACTCGTTGACAACATAAGCTTCTGCAATTGAACCTTCCGGACGAGCCTTATTACGTACGTATTGTTTATACGTACCAAGTGCCCTTTCAAAAGGATACATCCATCTACTTTGAACAGGTCCGCAAGTAAGGCCTCGTAAGGCAAATGAATTGATAAGTGCACCATAACGTCAAAAAATGCTGGTGGGAAATTCGTTCAAGCTTACATAAGATCACCACAATCTGCTCTTGTAACAACTCCAAATCCCTAACATACAATGTCCTTGAACAAAGTTGTTGGAAGAAATTAGAAAGCTCAATTAAAGTACTACTCTCATGTTTCTGCAAGAATGGTTGAATGCCAATAGGTAACAATCTTTGAAGTAGTACATGACAATCATGTGTCTTCAAGCCGGATATCTTTCCATCACCTTCATTTACGCACCTTGAAATATTGGAAGAATATCCATCGGGCACCTTCACAGATTTTAGCCACTTACAGAATTGTCTTCTTTCATCTAATGTTAAGGTGTAAGATGCAGGAGGCTTATAAACTCTATTACCTTGAGTTTGTAACCACAACTCCCTTCGGATCCCCATTGAAGCCAGGTCCTCTCTTGCTTTATATGTGTCTTTTGTCTTACCTTCGATGCTTAATAAAGTTCCCACGACATTGTCACAAATATTCTTCTCAATATGCATTACATCTAAGTTATGTCTCAATTTTAATGATGACCAATACTCCAACTCGAAGAAAATGCTCTTCTTATACCAATTCAACTCATTTGGTGCACGCTTTCGCTTTCGATGTTTATTGTTTGGATGCTTTCCGGACTGTTCAGCAGCTATGTGTTCTAATTGCATTAAAATTTCTTCTCCGGTCAACATTTTTGGTTTGACTCCATGCTCTCTACTTCCATCATGGAGTCTACTATTTCGCCACTTGTGATAAATAGGCAAGTAACGGCGATGTCCCATATAGCAAATCTTGTCTTTCAGCTTTTTTGGATGAGGTTTGCTCATTACAAACTGGACATGCCTTATAACCCTTTGTGCTCCAACCAGATAATAATGAGTATGCTGAAAAATCATTTATAGTCCATAAAACAGCTACGTGCATCCGAAAACTCTCTTTGGTAGATGCATCATATACATCAACACCTTCGGTCCATAAATGTTTAAGTTCATCCACTATTGGCCTTAAAAATATATCCATATCCCTTCCTGGAGATTTAGGACCGGGGATAAGCAACGACATCATAAAGAATGTCTCTTTCATATATTTCCATGGAGGCAAGTTATAAGGTACTAAAATGATGGGCCACATACTGTATGCATTACTCATGTTCCCAAATGGATTGAATCCGTCTGAAGCAAGACCTAACCTTATGTTGGCCCAGATGGCAACCCAAGAGGGGGGGGGGTGAATTGGGTTCTTTAAAAATTTTAACACTTGCTATGTGCCTGATTTGAAAGAGGTTGAGTACAATGAATAGATAAATGCTAAGCATAAACAAATGAGATAGAGAGAGACAAAGCACGGCAAACACAAAGATTTTATAGTGGTTTGGTGCATCCAACACTACGTCCACTCCCAAGCTTCACTTGGGTCCACACTATAATCCACTTAATTATAGTCGAGTTGTTTTACAAGCTCACAACTCAAACTTATTGTTTTCCGGGGTCACAACAAACCCAGCTGGTTTTTTTCGGGCTCACCAGCACAAACCCAACCACAAGCTAACCTCAGCTTGTCCGAGGTATACTACCTCCACTAATTCAATCCCCTGATTGAATTAGTAAACAACAATTTAAAAAAAAGTTTACAGTACAAGAAAGCTCCTTAAGTGAGCAAATATGCAATTAAATGAACAAGGGTAAGAAAAGCCTGTTTGAAGCGAATTTGATTTGAGCTTTTCTTCTTTTCCTCTTCTCCTTTGAAAGGTTGAATCAGGCCTCAGCTCAATTCTTACAAAAATTGCAGTTGAGAAGTTGGGGAAAAACATGGCTTTTGCTTTCTGTTTCTTCACTTAAAAAATCTTCAATTTTAAACTTTAATGCTTTGGATTTCTCTTTTTACTCTCTAGGATTGGTTGATGTGAGCTCTGAGTTTTTTCTTCTTTGATTTCTCTCTCTTTCTTTCACAAGATTTTTTCAATTTTTCAGTCTTTTTTTTTTTCAAACGGACGGTTCTCCCTTTTTATAGATCCCTTAATCCAGGATTAGGTGGAAAAAATAGCCGTTG
This sequence comes from Calamus simplicifolius, assembly GCA_900491605.1. NCBI lineage: Eukaryota > Viridiplantae > Streptophyta > Magnoliopsida > Arecales > Arecaceae > Calamus > Calamus simplicifolius. The sequence continues at coordinate 444,376 of UESW01001392.1, read as the reverse complement.
TAGAGTAGTTGGATTGCTTCTACATACAAAGAAAAATAGCCGTTAGAGATTAGGTAAAAATATTACCGTTGGAGTCCGTTCTGACATTTGAAAAATTCATTCCTGATAGGTTGGAGTCGGCTCCAACTTTTCAGGTGTCGGCTCCAAATCGGGTGTCCAAAAATAGTAATAAGAAGTTCGTTGAGGAGTCGGCTCCGAAAAAGTTAAGTGTCGGCTCGGCGCTATCGGGAGTCGGCTTGGAATTCAAAAGTGTCGACTCTAACTTTGTCCAAAAAACATGCTCTCTGTTCTCAGGTTAGAGTCGGCTCTAGACTTAGGTGTCGGCTCCGCAACTTTCAGGTGTTGGCTCCCGAACTCCAGGTGTTGGCTTCGAAAACTGATGCAGAAACCACTTCTCTATATCTCAGGTTGGAGTCAACTTCGAAACTCTAGGTGTCGACTCCGGACCGTGCCGAAAATGTAGAAAGGTTATGATACCCCTGGGGTCGGCTCCTGACTGTTTGGGTGTCGACTCTAAGTTCTGAACTTACATATTTTCTTTTCAATTTTGATTCAAAACTCATTTCCTTACACCTTTTGACTAATTAAACATTTTAATCCCTGAAACACTTATTAAATTTGTTAGAAACATAGTGAATATACTCATGTCTTTTGTTTATCATCAAAATCAATACTTGGGTCAACAATCTCCTCCTTTTTGATGATGATAAAAACATAGAGTATATGCATGATTAAACAATATGAGTTTCAAATCAAATTTCTCAATTTTAAGTTCTCATAGTTAAGCTCCCCCTGAATGAGGTAACTCCCCCTATGATACTTAACTTAATATCTTCTCTCCCTTTATCATTAAAACTTAATAAGCATATCAAATGGTCATTTAAAGCTTGATACTCATTGAACTTATCTCATCGAACTTACTTGATATCAAAACTTAAGTTCTCATAGTTGTTCCAATGCATATACAATCTTTTCTCCCCCTTTTTTGTAATCAACAAAAAGGTTTTAGAAAAGATTCAAGTTCAATTAATCTTTCTCAAAAGAACAATCAAGTTGCATTGCAAAATACAAGTAATTCATTTATTTCATTTCATCATCCAAGATACAACATTACATTTGATAAATAGTAAACATTTTACATCAAAAAGAACTTCATTTCATCAAACTTCATTATATTAAAAGTAACTTCATTTCATCAAAAGAAGTTTCATAACATCAAAAGAAATTTCATAACATCAAAGAAATTACATCAAAAGTATCAAAATGCAATGTTTAATGATTTCTAAGAAGCCTTTGCAATTCTTCTACAATTTTTCCTATTCCTTCACTTTGAGTTTGACAAATTCCTTGAGTCTTCTATCGACGAATGCACATGCAGTAACAATTTTGTCTTGAAGCTCTGCATTGCATTTGGAATAGGTCTTAGAATGTCCTCCAATTTCTTTAAGTTCTTCAAAAATGTTCTTGAGATCATTCTTTAATGCTTCTGAAGAAGATCCAAGGGTAGACTCAATCTTGCTCACCCTTTCATCCAAAGAATAGAGAGTCTCTCTCAAGTTCATAAATTTGCTATCTAACTCAGTCTTCATCTATTCTTTATGATTCAAAAGTAAGGATTTCAATTGTTCCATTTGAATATCAGAAAAACTAGTAGAAGCTTGAACAAATGAACTTGAAGTAGGTGTAGGAGCTGCTGAAGGTGCAGGGCTACTAGGTCCTAGAAATATGTCTCATAGAGGGTCCAGGTGCTGTAGCTCCAACATCAGTAGCTCTTTCATCCAAGAGACTTTTCCTTTCCTAAATTCCATCCTTTTTCACAAATCCC
>UESW01001392.1:240123-430384 GCA_900491605.1 Calamus simplicifolius | reverse complement strand
ATACCAGCCAAATTAATTCGCTACCAGTCAAAACATAGTCCATAATTACAATGTCTCGCTCTGAGACATACTCAAACCTGCCGGTCTTGGGAAATAAAATCCTTCCACATATTATGAAGTAATCTCAACTCAAGAGGTAACTGGTTTGCCCTAATTTCTTCAAATTCAGTTACTTCCCTTCCTAGCATCCTTGATAAAGCATTTGACCTTTCACTGTGAATGCTTCCAGCAAGCCCAGTAATAGGAATCCTAAAAGATTTCCTAAGATTTCTGAGGTTATATGAATCCTTTTCCCTCTTACTGAACTAACTATTCCTCCATCTCCTCTAGACAGATTGAAATAAAACTCCTTGACTAAGGCTGGATAAGTAGGTAAATCAAGAGAGCATACCTTATCCCAACCCAGTTCTTTCAATTGTCGCCCAATGTAAAACCTTCTTTCTCAAAGAAATGAAAGTCTACCTTCCTGCCCATTGTGATTACTCGGCCTGCTAGAGTGTCGATTTGAGGTGAGGAGGGGCTTGGAGCAGCGCTCGGTGTGGATGACGAGGAGGACGAAGAGCTCGGTGAAGGCTGTCTCGCTGGATGCCTTACTGACCGTTTCCCAGTCGTCACCGCACCACCAACCACTGATCCCCTACGTTTGGGTGCCATTGAGTGATAAGGAGAGGTTAATTTGAGAGATTTTGGGTTTTAGGAAGAGTTGGAGAGAGTTTGGAGGGGTTAGGAGTCGATTGAAATAAACGAGGAGTCGGCTCTGCCCTAGATAAGTCAACCTGGGACCACTTGGAGTCGACTCTCGCAAAGCGAGGTGTCGGCTCCAGGTCGCTAACACAGTCAGCGCTCGAACTGAAGTCGGCTCCGCTAAGGCGGGTGTCGGCTCTAAGGTTTCAGACCGTGAGCGACACAGACAAGGTGTCGACTCCACAAATTGAGGTGTCGACTCCACTGACAATTTCAGAAAAAAAAGAGTGTTTCAAACATCCGAAACTTGTCAAAATAAAATCAATAAATTTTGGATAAAATCTTTGGAATGTAGAGAATCAAATTGTTCAAATGTCTAGATAAATTGTCCTTAAAATCATGAGAGAAATTTTAAGAAATTGATTGAATTCTAGATAATCATTCCTTAGGGGTTTCAAAATCATTCCAAAGGGTCACAAATCCCTAACTCTCCTTTAAGATAACAAAATCTTTCTTCGCTCAAGGGTTTTGTAAATATGTCTGCTAATTGTTCTTCAGTACAAACATAATCAAGACAAATATCATCATTAGCTACATGTTCTCTAATAAAGTGATATTAATTTTAATATGTTTAGTTCTTGAATGTTGTATAGGATTTTTAGTTAAGTTTATTGCACTTGTATTATCACATTTAATAGGAGTTTTATCAAGTGTTATGCCATAATCTTTAAGTTGTCGCTTAATCCAAAGGATTTGAGCACAGCAACTTTCAGCTACAACATATTCAGCTTCAGCAGTAGATAATGCAACCGAATTTTGCTTTTTGCTAAACCAAGAGATTAAGTTACTTCCTAAAAATTGATATGCACCACTTGTACTCTTTCTATCTAATTTACAACCAGCATAATCAGAATCAGAATAAGCAATCAAATTTAATGTTGAGTCTCTAGAATATCATAATCCTACATTTTTAGTTCCACTTAGATATCTTAGTATTCTTTTTACAGCAATTAAATGAGATTCTTTAGGTTCAGATTAAAATCTAGCACATAGACAAACAACAAACATGATATTAGGTCTACTTGCAGTTAAGTAAAGTAGAGATCCGATCATACCTCTATAATGCTTTTGATCAACTTTCTTACCATCTTCATCTTTGTCTAATTTGCATGAAGAACTCATAGGTGTTCCAAGGGGTTTGATTGATTCCATTCCAAACTTCTTGAGAATTTCCTTTGTGTACTTTGTTTGGTTGATGAAAATCCTCTCTTTACTTTGTTTGATTTGAAGTCCTAGGAAGAAATTGAGTTCTCCCATCATGCTCATCTCGAATTCACCCTGCATTAACTTAACAAATTCTTGACACAAAAGATTGTTAGTAGCACCAAAAATAATATCATCTACATAGATTTGTACTACTAATAAATCTTTATCTTTTCTTTTCAAAAATAAGGTTTTATCAACATTTCCTCTAAAAAATTATTTTCAATTAAAATTTGCTTAGCCTATCATACCATGCTCTAGGTGCTTGTTTTAAACCATATAGTGCTTTGTGTAATTTAAAACATGATTTAAAAATTCATGATCTTCAAAACCAGGTGGTTGTTCTATAAAAACTTTTTATTTATAAAACCATTTAAAAATGCATCTTAACATCCATTTGAAATAAATTGATATTCATATGACATGCAAATGCAATAATAATCTGATTGCCTCTAATCTAGCTACAGGTGCAAAAGTTTCATCAAAATCAATTCCTTCTTCTTGATTATATCCTTTTGCAACTAATCTAGCTTTATTTCTAATTACTATGCCATTTTCATCTAATTTATTTCTAAATACCCATTTAGATCCTATAACTGAGTGACCTTTAGGTCTATCAACTAAGGACTATACATTATTCCTAGTAAATTAATTTAATTCTTCTTGCATAGCTAGCATCCAATTACTATCTTTTACAGCTTCTTCAATAGTTTTAGGTTCAACTTGAGATACAAATGCAAGATGATTATTGATATTTCTCATAGATGATCTAGTTCTTACTCCTTGAGATGGATCACCTATAATCAATTCCTTTGGATGTCCATAGGCATATCTCCAATCTCTAGGAAGATCTATATCATTACGAGTAGTATCAATAACATCAACCTAGGAGAATCATCATCTTTAGCTTCTTGTTCATGATCTGAAGATACATCTATATTTAATTTTTAATACCTCTTTCTAGCAGAATTGTATCTTCCTCATCATCAATCTTTTCTGAACTTGATGCTAAAGATTCATCAAAAACTACATGAATAGATTCTTCTACAATTAAGTTTTTCTTGTTAAATACTCTATAGGCTTTACTAGTTGTTGAATATCCTAAGAATATGCCTTCATCAGATTTTGCATCAAATTTTTCAAGATTATCTTTACCATTATTATGAATGAAACATTTACAACCAAATGCATGAAAATAACTAATGTTTGGTTTCCTATTATTCCATAATTCATAGGGAGTTTTTCTTAAGAATTGGCCTAATTAAGGCTCTATTAAGAATGTAACATGCCATGTTTATAGCTTCCGCCCAAAAGTATTTTGGAAGGTTGCTTTTACATAGCATGGTACGGGCCATGTCTTCTAAAGTTCTATTATTTCTTTCTACAACTCCATTTTGTTGTGGTGTTCTAGGTGCAGAAAAATTATGATGAATGCCATGTTCAATGCAGAAATTTTTAAATAAATGATTTTCAAATTCTGTGCCATGATCACTTCTAAGAGACACTATGGTGTTGTTTTTCTCATTAGTGACTTTCTTGAAGAACTTCATGAATATAGAGAAAGTCTCATCCTTATGAGCCAAAAACAATACCCAAGTGAATCTAGAATAATCATCTACTATTACAAGACCATATTTCTTTCCTCCTAGACTAGTGGTTCTAGCAGGTCCAAAAAGGTCCATGTGAAGTAGCTCTAGTGGCCTAGAAGTGGAAAATAATATTTTTAGATTTGAAAGAGTTTCTAGTTTGTTTTCCAAATTGACATGCATCACAGATTCTGTATTTTCAAAATCTAACTTTGGAAGTCCTTTAACTAAATCCATTCTAATTAATTTTGAAATTAGGTGTGTTCTTGCATGACCTAATCTACGATGCCATAGCCATCCAATCTCATTCACATTAGCATTATTAGCAACTAGGCAATGATTACTAGTAGACAAATTGTCTAAATCAATTAAGTATACATTGCCATTTCTATTACCAACAAATATAATGCTATTGTCTATGGGATTAGAAATAGTGCAAATGAAAGCTTCAAATGAAACTTTGAAACCTTTATCACATAATTGACTAATGCTAATCAAATTATGCTTTAAACCATCTACATATAAAACATTTTCTATAAAAGTGGAGGAAGTTATTTGAATTTTATCAAATCCCATAATTTGGCCTTTATCATTGTCTCCAAATGTAATAACTCCTCTTTTATCTTCAAGGGTGATGAATTGATCTTTGTCACCCGTTATGTGCCTTGAGCAGCCGCTATCAAGATACCACTTTCGTTTTGATCTTTTGGCGCAAGACACTCCTGCAAGATAATTAAATCTTATGTTTAGGTACCCAAGCTTTCTTGGGTCCTTCATGGTTAGTAGCAATAAAGATTGTTCCTTTCGAAACCCATATTTTTTTTCTTTAACACTTAAATTCTTATTATTTTTCTAAACTTGCATTCATAGGCTTTATGTCCTTTCTTGTTACAGCAATAACATGAAACATCATTTTTATCTTATTTCTTTATAAAGAAATTTTTAATAAACTTTTGTTTATTGTTAGGCGTATAACCTAATCTAGCTTTATCAAATACAACTCTTTGATTACTCAATAACAAATTAAGTTTTTCAAAGCTATATGTAAATTTATCAACTATATTTTTATATTTATCAACTTCTTTCATTAAGCAAACATTTTCATTAGAAATTGATTCTTTTTCTTGTAATAAATTCTTATTTTCAGATTTTAGTTCTTCAACTTCATGAGTTAGTTTATCTTTTTCTTTGACAAGATTTAAATTATCATTTTTCAAAGATTTACTTTTCTTTTTCAAAACTTTAAAATCACTAACTAATTCGTTAAATGCATCAAATGTAAAGTCATGAGTTTCAGTGCTTACCTCATCATCTTCTTTTGCCATGAAGCAAATGTTTGCAACTTTTTTTGTTCTTCTTCGAAAGAGGGTTCTTCGCTATCACTCCATGTTGCAACATAAGCCTTCTTCTTCTTTTGTAGGCTTTCTTCAATTGAGGACAGTCATATCTAAAGTGCCCCGGTTTCTTACATTCATAACATATGAGGGGGTCTTTCTCTTTGTCATTGTCCTTCTCTTTTCTTTTTTACTTTCCATTTTTGTTCCAAACTTTTTCTTATGGAAAGGTCTCCTTCTTTGCATAAACTTTCTGAACTTCTTTGCAAGAAGGGCTGTCTCATCATCTTTCTCTTCTTCTTCACGACTGCTTGTTTCCTTTTCTGTAGCTTTAAGGGCAATCATTCTCTTCTTTTTGACTTCTTTCTCTTGATTCTTTCATTGTCAGCTCATGGGTCATCAATGATCCAAGTAGCTCCTCCAAAGTAAGGTATTGAGGTCCTTGGCTTTTTGGATTGCAGTCACCTTCGCTTCCCATGACCTTGGAAGAGACCTAAGAATTTTATGCACCAAATCAGAATTAGTATAGGTCTTACCAAGACTTTTTAGACCATTTACAATATCAGTAAATCTAGTGTACATGCATGTGATAGTTTCATTTTGTTCCATGCTAAACAATTCATATTTGTGCACTAGAATATTAATTTTTGATTCTTTAACTTGATTAGTACCCTCATGGGTAACTTCTAATCTATCCAAATTTCTTTTACGAAAATACATGTAGAAATTCTATTAAATTTATTAGCATCTAAAGCACAATATAAAACATTCATGGCTTTTGCATTGAGCTGAGCCATTTTTCTATCGTTCTCATTCCAATCCCTTTCGGATTTAGGAACTATTGAACCATCTACAATGTGTGGGTGTGCTAGGTCCATTAGTGATTACACTCCATAGTTCATAATCTAAAGCTTGAATAAAAATTCTCATTCTAGCTTTCCAATAAGAATAATTTGAACCATTAAATAAAGGAGGTCTATTTATGGATTGACCTTCAGCAAATGAAGATCTAGCTTGAGCTGCCATTTGGATCTTTAACTCTTGATCGTTGGATCAAACTAAGAATGAGCACAAGCTCTGATACCAATTGTTGGCCCAGATGGCAACCCAAGAGGGGGGTGAATTGGGTTCTTTAAAAATTTTAACACTTTAAAGCTATGTGCCTGATTTGAAAGTGGTTGAGTACAATGAATAGATAAATGCCAAGCACAAACAAATGAGATAGAGAGAGAGACAAAGCACGCAAACACAAAGATTTTATAGTGGTTCGGTGTATCCAACACCTACATCCACTCCCAAGCTTTACTTGGGTCCACACTATAATCACTTGATTACAGTCGAGTTGTTTTACAAGCTCACAACTCAAACTTGTTATTTTTCCAGGGTCACAACGAACCCAGCTGGTTTTTTTTGGGCTCACCAGCATAAACCCAACCACAATCTAACCTTAGCTTGTCCCGAGATATACTACCTCCACTAATTCAATCCCTTGATTGAATTAGTAAACAACAATTTGAAAATAAAGTTTACAGTACAAGAAAGCTCCTTAAGTGAGCAAATATGCAATTAAATGAACAAGGGTAAGAAAAGCCTGTTTGAAGCGAATTTGATTTGAGCTTTTCTTCTTTTCCTCTTCTCCTTTGAAAGGTTGAATCAGGCCTCAGCTTAGATTCTTCATAAAAATTACAGTTGAGAAGTTGGGAAAAACAGGCTTTTGCTTTCTGTTTCTTCACTTGAAAATCCTCCGATTTTAAACTTGAATGCTTTGGATTTCTCTTTTACTCTCTAGGATTGGTTGATGTGAGCTATGAGTTTTTCTTCTTTGATTTCTCTCTCTTTATTTCACAAGATTTTTTATTTTTCAGTCTCTTTTTTTTTTTTCAAACAGACGGTTTCCCTTTTTATAGATCCCTTAATCCAGGATTAGGTGGAAAAAATAGTTGTTGTAGAGTAGTTGGATTGCTTCTACACACAAAGAAAAATAGCCGTTAGAGATTAGGTAGAAAAATATTACCGTTGAAGTCCGTTCTGATATTTGAAAAATCCGTTCCTGATAGGTTGAAGTCAGCTCCAACTTTTCAGGTGTCGACTCCAAATCGGGGTGTCCAAAAATAGTAATAAGAAGTTCGTTGAGGAGTTGGCTCCGAAAAAGTTAAGTGTCGGCTCGGCGCTATCGGGAGTCAGCTCCGGAATTCAAAGGTATCGACTCTAACTTTGTCCAAAAAATATGCTCTCTGTTCTCAGGTTAGAGTCGACTCCAGAAACTTAGGTGTCGGCTCTGCAACTTTCAGGTGTCGGCTCCCAAACTCCAGGTGTCAGCTCCGAAAACTGATGTAGAAACCATTTCTCTGTATCTTAGGTTGGAGTCGGCTCCGAAACTCTAAGTGTCGACTTCGGACCATGCCAAAAATGTAGAAAGTTTCTGATACCCCCTGGGGTCGGCTCCTGACTGTTTGGGTGTCGACTCTAAGTTCTGAACTTACATATTTTCTTTTTAATTTTGATTCAAAACTCATTTCCTTACACCTTTTGACTAATTAATATTTTAATCCCTGAAACACTTATTAAATTTGTTAGAAACATAGTGAATATACTCATGTCTTTTGTTAATCATCAAAATCAATACTTGGGTCAACACCTTACATTTCGTGGTTCACTGGCAAAATTAGGATACTTTTGATCAAAATCTTTCCATGCTTCTCCATCTGCTGGATGCCGTAACACCCCATCTATGATCGGCCGCTTATCATAGTGCCACCTCATATCTTCAGCTATATGTCTTGAGGCATATAGACGTTTCAAACGAGGTGTGAGTGGAAAATACCGCATAACTTTATAAGGTATCTTCTTACCTTTATCTCCAACCACTTGGTACCTAGGCTCGTTGCATACCGGACATTTTTCTAAAAAGGCATTCTCCTTCCAAAAGATAGCACAATCATGCTTGCATACATGTATGTTCTCGTAGCCTAAACCCAACTCATTCATCTTCTTTTTGGCCTCATAGTGCGAAGAAGGTGTCCTAGTACCATTCAGAAATGCCTCTTTTAATAGTTCAAGCAACATATTGAAAGACTTATTTGTCCACCGATTGAGGACCTTAATGTGCGTTAACTTCACTAAGAATGCCAAAGCAGAAAACTTTTCACATCCAGGATAAAGCTCAGATTCCACCTCATTGAAAAGATCATCCAATTTCTTACTGTGATCGGTCCTTCCATAGTCAAACATCATCGGATTGTCATCATCATTACCAACCTCAGTGTGAGCACCACTTGGGCCAGCGATGTCCTGCAATGCTTCAACCATCTCATCTTGTTCCCTTTCTTGGTCATCTTCATTCTCGTTTTCATCCGAGACATTGCTTTCAAACTGTTCTCCATTAAAATACCACGTTTGATACGTCTTCGAGAAACCCTTTAACGAACAGTGTAATTTAACTAAATCAGGCTTATGCCATGATTCATTATAATACTGCATACAAGGACAACGTATATTCCCTTCTTCATTAACATGAAGCCTTGCCTTTTCTATGAACTTCTTAATACCAACTGCATATTCAGGACAATTTCGATTCTTTAGATATATCAAACTCTTATCAATCAGCATCATTGGATGACACCAAATCTGAGTAAAATAGCCATAATTCGTTGGATGACATCAAATCAACAACAAGAGCAGTAATAACATTCGTTGGATGCTTCATTATTCTTCTTTGTAAAATATCTAAGCCTAAATAGATCATACCTCATTAAATTAATTGAACAATGACCCTCCCTTCCATTCTTCTCTAATAGGACAAAGGTTTAGCTCGTTGTGGTGGAAAAAGTGTGAGAAGTATGATGATAGAGAATTCTTTCCTCCTAGCGTACGGAAGATGATGAAAGACTTAGGAAAATACTGCGGTGCTGTGCCAGACGATGGCACACAACTAGTCACAAATGGAACACTGGTGTCCTGGTAAGTGGTGGTGGTGGTTGTTATGTTGTCATTGTATAAAAAACACCAGGATCAGTGTCTAGGTGATCTGTTAATCCATAGTCCAATACCATGGACCAGAAACAATAACATATTTCGGACCAAACAACAGCCAGCAAGTTTACACCACCATAAGAGCTTCTATAAGCTTTTAACATGAATTTTTTAATCTAATTTCATTGAATAAATGCAGAAAATAATTCCCAAAGATGAACACAAGCTAAGACATCTCAGGTTCTAGCATTGGTGAAACATCACTGGCTATAGAACAAGAAACAAAATCATATTTTGGAGCAACCAATGCCCTGCATTCACAACATTATGAGATTCCAGATCGAAGATTTCAGAAGCTATAATATAATCTGGCATCTAGCATTAATGAAACAATATTAGCTAAAGAAACAGCTAAAAATTTAAATGGATCCTGATTTATACAGTCAACCTCCATGACATACCTTAACAGAAAAGTGGGCTCTCCTCAAAGGGAAAAACATATACAATCATGTAATTGTGTTGGCGCTTGATTGCTACTCCTGACGGCCTTTGGCATTGCGAGAATTATACCCTTCCCTCTATCAACTTGTTGCCGCCGGGATCCGTCCTCCAACTCGGGCGTAATCGATCTCCTGAGACGGACCTGTTCTCACGCGAGAGGCGTTGGGGGTGGCCCTCCACGGAAGACCCTCCGACGCTCAAGTCAGTGAGAGGAATCGGCGATCAACAGAAAACGGAGAGGTAGAAGTCTCTCTAGGGGCGGCCGATCGGGAGCTCAGCAAAGGTAGGAGCACCGACGAGCAGCAGGGGAGAGTGGGAGAGTGAGAGTGAGCGCATACCTGAGGGAATTTGGGAGTGTCAGGTTGTCACCTGGATCTTGAGCGCCTTCTGGAAGGTTCGAGGGTTGTTAGGATACGGAGATGGATCGAATCAGGCCGTTGTGGGGCCGTTGGGATCAATATCTCGATTCCTCGATGGCTTGAGATCTGGTAGGTGCGTAGGTCCCAGGTAGCCGTATTAGGCTCTAGACCACTTTTCAGTATGATTCTTTGCCTGAGATGCTGTTACGATAGGCCTAGGCTCTCCTGCGCCAGGTTTCGCGGAGGTGAGTATCGGATCATGGATAGCTCGGGAAAGACGAGCTAGGGAGAAGGCCAAGCTATGGAAGCTCGGGGGGAGTCGAACCGGAGAGAAACGAGCTACGGGAAGCTCGGGGGAGCCGAGCTATGGAAGCTCGAGCTCCGAGCTACGGGAGGCTCGGGGGAGCCGCGCTATGGAAGCTCGGGAAGAGCCGAGCTATGGGAGCTCGGAAAGAAACGAGCTACGGGAGGCTCGGGGGAGCCGAGCTATGGGAGCTCGGGGAGAGCCGAGCTATGGGAGCTCGGAGAGAAACGAGCTACGGGAAGCTCGGGGAGAGCCGAGCTATGGGAAGCTCGGGGGAGCCGAGCTATGGAGGCTCGGGGAGAGCCGAGCTATGGGAGCCCGGGGAGAGCCGAGCTGCGGGAAGCCCGGGGGAGCCGAGCTATGGAAGCTCGGGAGAGCCGAGCTATGGGAGCTCGGGGAGAGCCGAGCTATGGGAGCTCGGAGAGAAACGAGCTACGGGAAGCTCGGGAAGAGCCGAGTTGCGGGAAGCTCGGGGGAGCCGAGCTATGGGAGCCCGGAAAGAGCCGAGCTATGGAGGCTCGGGGATATCATACGGGGTCGGTCTAGCCTCCTCGCTACAATAACGATCAACTTATGAATCAACTTAAATGTTTTTTTTGGATCACAACATAGCTTGGCTTGAACTTGAATCTAGTAAGTTGTGCTCAGATTTATCAACAAGAGCGTAAATAGGATAATGCAACAATATAATAACAGCACAATAGAGTAATTAACCATGCTTGCTAATGGCACCAGCAGTTCAATTTAGTTCTTTTGATAAATAAACTAGAGGCAGAAAGAGTGAGTAACTTAGATGGTATTGCGAACAATTCCGTGGAACCAGAAGGGTGTTATTTCTCAATTGATGTGGCATTTAAAACAAAAGTTGGTCTTAAGAAGTTGGTTGCCCTGCAAGGCAGAGCAATTGGAAGGAATCCAACTGTGAGAAAGCGACCACCTCCATTATATCGCTTCTGGACTCTGGGCCATCTATCACCAATGAATGCAATGCTCATTGTGGTCGCGAATTACAAAAGAACCCCTAGATACTTTAGCCGGGGGGCGGCTTCCCAATCTATTCAAAACCACAACGGCAATAGACTTGCTTGTGGATCGCATCCACCTCTCTACGAGTCATCAATCCACGGTCAATTCATATTATTTTGTGATAGGACTCTTTCATAGTAATATGTGGGCTTAAGGCTTCCACGCCAAGAGGAAGAAAATTTCATTTTAGTACTGAAAATGCATGCCAAGGGATTTAGATTTCATGTCCCATGAGGTGGCGTTTTGAAACATCCTCTGCCTCGAATGCATTGGATGATGAAAAAATATAATTGAAATAATAATAATAATAATAATAATGAGGATGATGCATGGTTTGATACTGATAGAAAGGGAAGACGGAAGGAGATGGGAAACGGGAAGGAGAAGCATCGTCGGAGGGCATTTGGGTCAGGAGCGGGAACAGCATCTCTAAAATGGCCCCGCTTCCCGCCCCGTCTGGACGACAACAGCAACTCCTGCTCTCTATAACTTTCGTCATTCTAACCTCTAAAGGTGGGTACTGAGCCGTGCCTACCATGGCGCCCATCGTGCTTTTGGAATTGAGACGTGCCGGGCCTGGCACGGCTTATGGGCCATGCCAGATCAGTCACGGCTGAATTTTTTTTATCAAAAAAAAAAAATTATCAAAATTTTAATTTATCAAAAAAATATTTTTTATAAATTTTTTTTATCTGGGCCATGCCTGGCACGGTGGGCCGGCCCAGGCCCATCATGGGCCATGCCGTGCTGGACCAATGGAAAAATTCTGAGCCCGGCACGGCACGGCCCATGTGGGCCTGGGCCATGCCATACCATGAGTGGCACAACTCAGTGTCTACCTCTACCAACCTCATCCTCCATCCCCCATCCTCCATCCCCCATCCGATGCTCTACCCTTTCTTTATATAAACCTATTCTTATTCATAAATAAATCAATCCCCAAACCCCTCCAACATCCTCTTGCTCCTACGCCACTGCACCACAGCACCCACATATACAGTAACCCTTGGAGTTCGTTACTCCTTCAGACTATGATTAAAATCGCAACACAATTACAATCGCAACACATTTCTGTACCTCTACCTCTCCTCCATCATTCGTTACTCCTTCAGACTATGATTAAAATTGGAGTTCAAGAAAAGAAATAAAACGGCTATCAAATGATTCTAAGCACTAACTTGAATTAATATAATTATTTTTTAATATAATTTTTTTTAAATAAAAATGCTATATATAACGGTGAAGGTATATTTCGTCATTATAACAGAGATATTACCGTGAAATATTGTTTTGCAGTAATAACTTGAATTAATATAATTATATTTTTAAATAAAAATGCTATCTATTACGGCAAACTCATATTTCGCCGTTATAAATAGAGATATTACATCGAAATATAGTTTCGCCGTAATAACTTGAATTAATATAATTATTTTTTAAAATAAAAAATGCTATCTATAACGGCGAAATCTAAGTTTGCCGTTATAAATAGAGAGATTACGATGACATTTATTTTCGCCGTGACAAATTTGTATTACGACGAATTTAATTTTATTTGCACCATAATAAGTGAACCTATAACGACGAAAATAAATTGTCGTAATAAGTTCGCCACAGATAGTCCATTTTCTTGTAGTGAATCCACTTATCAATGACTTGTTGTTACTCATTGAACCTAAGACTAGTCATTTCCTAGGCATTATGTTGGGTTGCTATCATTGGTGGACTTTTACTCAAAGAGTTTTAGACTCATTCCTCTGGAAGTCATCTTCACTAAATCTCTTGTAAGAAGTTTAGTAAGTGGATCAGCTAGATTATAGTTTGATCGCACAAAAGAAAGAGAAATTATTCCATCCTTGTGATGCCTGTGAAAAAAAGTTTCATATCGGAAAGTTAAAAAAGGGGAAAGGGGTTTATATTAGTAAAGCAATAAGGACAAAATGCCAATAAAATCCGTTTTGGACTGTGGTGGTCCAAATTGATATGAATTTTATCCGTTTTGCTTTCTTGTAACGAAATGGGTACGTACTAGTGGGCTCGAGTCATTATAATATGTTATCAGAGCCATGCACCAGCCGAAAGTACAGGAGCTAAGTGCCATACAGGGCAAAGTGCTACATCCATGGGATGGATGGGAGCCATCTCTTGAACATGTAGGGGCTACCTCTAGAATTCTGCCTGCCTGGTGGTTACTTCTGACGACTAGGACATCCCCTCTTTAAGGGGGGTAGATTGTGATGCCCGTGAAAAAAAGTCCCATATCTAGAAGTTAAAAAAGGGGAAAGGGGTTTATATTAGTAAAGCAATAAGGATAAAATGCCAATAGGATCCGTTTTGGACTGTGGTGGTCCAAATTGGTGTGGATTTTGTTCGTTTTATTTTCTTGTAATGAAACGGATCCGTACTAGCAGGCCCGGGTCTTAGACTAATGTGTTTAGACTTTCAATTGTACACTTCGCTGTATGCTCTGGCTAAAGTGGCTTGGCTATCACAATGTATTGATACAGTTGAAATATTCTCACAAGCCAATGGGATTTCCAATAGAAGATCCTTTAACCATTTAGCCTCGTGTCTTGCTGAAGCTAGAGCCTCAAACTTTGACTTCATTGTTGAGTATGTAATGCAAGTTTGTTTCTTGAATTTCCAAGATATTGCACCACCAGCTAGTGTAAACACCCAACTAGTGATAGATTTACTATCTCCCACACTCGATATCCAACTTGCATCGGTATATCCTTCCAATACAACAGAAAATTTAGAGTATTGTAGACCTAGCCTTTTGATTTTCAAAAGATAACCAAAGACTCTACCAATAGCCTTCCAATGCTCTACACTCGGGTTGCTAGTAAACCTATTCAGTTTACTGACTGCAAATACTATATCGGGTCTAGTGCATTGCATTAAATATATTAGACAAACAATAGCACTTACATTCTCAAGTTGAGCCACGGCTTGTTCACTATTCTTTTCAAGCTTAAGACTTGAATCGAACGGGGTATTCACTTCTTTGAACTTCAAATGTTTGAACTTGTGTAACACTTTCTCAACATAATGTGATTGATCAAGTTTAAAACCCTCACTATTTTATTTCACTTTGATGCTCAAAATAGTATCAACTTGTCCAAGATCTTTCATATTGAAAGTGGATGATAGAAACCTCTTTGTTTCTTGTATGCCTTTCATTTCATTGCTAATGATCAACATATCATCAACATAAAGAAATACATATACCACAAAGTTATCATGCACTTTAGTATATAAACACTTGTTAGAAATGTTGTAAATAAATCTATTTGAGAGTATGACAGAATCAAACTTCTCATGCCATTGTTTGGGCACTTATTTCAATCCATACAAGGATTTAACAAGCTTGCACACTTTATGTTCATTACTCGGTAGAACAAAACTCTCTGGTTGTTTCATGTAGACCTCCACATCGAGATCACCATTTAGGAATGCCGTTTTGACATTCATTTGATGAACATAAAGGTTGTGCAATGAAGCCAATGTAAACAATACTCTAATTGTTGTTATTCTAGCTACAAGTTCCCATGTATCAAAATAGTCAATTCATTCTTTTTGTCAAAAACTTTTAGCTACTAGTCTAGCCTTATAGGTGTTTAAAGTACCATCGCTATGATACTTCTTATTAAACACATATTTACAACCAATAGGCTTAGACCCTTTGGGTAAATCGACAAGCTTACAAGTGTGGTTTAACATAATAGAATCCATCTTATCTTAAATAGCTTCCTTCCAAAAAGTAGAATCTCTCGAAGCCATTGCTTCCTTAAAAGTTTTAGGATCATCTTCCACTTGAAGAATAATAGATACCTTACGAATAAATTCTCTTGACTTTCTTCTACCAAATAGAAAGAAATGAGTTGAGAATCTATATCTTCTGATCCTAAAACCTTAACTTTTCAGATTCTTTTACTTTTTTGAAGTTCCGGTTGTTTTTCTTCAACAACCTTTGAAGTATTCTCCTCGCAAGAATCTTCGTTTGTGGAACTTTGAGAATTCTTTTCGAAAGTGATCAAATTCTATTATCATATTAGACTCCAAATTAAGGAGTCTATAGGCTTTGCTATTTGTAGCATATCCTACAAAAGCACACCTAATTCCACGAGGACCCAACTTGATCTTTTAGGATCAATGTTCTTGCAATAAGCAAGACACCCTCATACTTTAAAATAGACTATATTAGGCTTTCCAAAACTCATATGGAGAGGTCTTAATCTTTTTAGTAGGAATTCTATTAAGAATATGACATGCAGATAATAATGCTTCACCTCACAAATTAAAAGGCAACTCAGCATGCAACAACATGGTATTTATCATATCTAGAAATGTTTTATTTTTACGTTCTGCTAACCCATTTTGTTCGAGTGTACATGGTGCGGAACACTCATGTATGATTATGTTTTGTTTACAAAACACATTAAAATCACTAGGAAAATGTTCTTCACCCCTATCACTTCTAAGGATTTTAATATTTCTACCTAATTGATTTTCAACTTCTGCTTTATAAACTTTAAAAGCATGGAAAGCCTCATCTTTATGCTAAAGTAAGTAAATGTATGTATATCTAGAGTAATCATCAATAAAAGTAATAAAATATATATTTTCACCTCTAGTTAACATACCATTTAACTTACAAATATCACTATACACAAATTCTAGCAAATTAGTATTTCTCTCTACACTATGAAATGGCTTCTTAGTCATCTTTGATTTAATGTAAATTTTATATTTATTAAGCTTATCAATATTGCAAGAAATTATGCCACATTTGATTAATCTTTTCATAGTGCTAATACCAATATGTGCTAATCTACCATGCCATAAAGTAACGAAATCATCAATATAAGTAGAAAACACACTATTATTATTATTATTGTCAACAATACAAAGCTTGACCATTCTATCAGTAGAATAGCCTTTTCAAACAAAAACACCATTGCGGGATAGTATAAGTTTTTCTGACTCAAATACACTTTTAATCCCCGATTTGCCCAATAAATCTCCACTAATAAGATTCCTATTCATATCTAGCACATACAACACATTGATCAAAATGATCTTCTTGCCGGATGTGAAGTGAAGATCTACACTTCCTTTCCCAAGCACCTTGGACCGGCCTTTATTGCCCATTTAAATTTCTTATCCATTGGTGATATTCACATAAGTATTGAAAAGTGACTTGTCATAGAAAACATGGACGATGACACAAGTATCATACCACCAACCAAAAACTTTGCCTCTGACCACCATGACTTCGCTCATAGTGGCGACGATCTCATCGTCTACTTCAGTTGCATTTGCCTTATTGGTTTGCCCCATTCGGTGCCTACAATCATGAGCAAAGTATCCATATTGCCACATACAAAGCAACTCACATTGGGCTTATTTTTATTGGATTTCTTGAACTTATCTTGATCCTTTGTAGGACCGATCGAGTTTGTTCTCTTTTATTTTCTTGGACTTCTTAGGATTGCTCACAGCATTTGCCTTTGAAGTACCAAAATCTACTTTCTTAATCTTTTCACGCACCCTCGATTCCTTCTCAATTTGAAGGTGTTTTTGCAATTGTTCCAAGGAATAATCCTCGGAGTTATGAAGAAGTTTCTTTCTAAATCCGTTCTAGAATGATGACAACTTTGCAATAATTACACCTACTTGAAAAGGTTCGGGAACCTCTATCTTCACCGTCACCAATTTGTTGACAATAATTTGCAGCTCATGCACTTGTACAAGAATTACTTTCTCATCATTCATCTTAAAATCAAAGTACTTATAGATGAGAAATTTTTTAGTACCTTCTTTCTCGGCCTTATATTTGAATTCAAGCGCATTCCAAATCTCCCGTGGAGATTTGAGTGTTGGTGTAGAGGTCGTAGAGGCAATCCAACAATGAGTTGAGGATGTGGCCATGGCATAGGAGTTCATCTTCATGCCTCTTTTTTCTTTTGGCCTTGAGTTCATCAGAGTCCTCAACGATGGGCTCGAGAATAGATGCCAAATCTGGATCCAACACATAGAAGATCTTCAATGTTGTGAGTAAAAACTTAAGTTTGTCTTGCCATCGTGTGAAATTGGTGCCATCAAAACTACAATCCAATCTCATGAGGTCTTGGTTCATGAGTTTGATGGTGGATATGATAGTCTCGGTCTCCATTCAGATAACGTTTGAGATTGTTAAGATTTTGAAAAAAGAAAGTAAAGATAAAGATAAGGATAAGAATCAAGAGAGATGAAGATAAGGATAAGAACCGAGGCTTGAATACGATTGAATCTCTATCCTCAAACGTTATTTGCGTTCTTTAGAATGCTTTTTGAGCCAACCACAAATACATTTGCAGGACTTAACAAGCTTGATCAAGGATGCACAAAAGCATTAATGAAACCTTGATCGTAAGCAATATTTAAAGATTTTTTAGAATGCCTTTTGAAATTGAGCGCTGCGATCTGGGATGCATCAATTCATCGGAGCGCTGCGATGCTTCGTAATAATTTTTTTTTCATTATAAGAATTATCGTGAGAGAGTTTGCAACTCTCATCCGAGACACATCCGCTTAGTTTAATATGAACAAAACCCAACAAGACGTGCCTGTCGAATAGAGTTATCGTGCTTATCCAAGTTAGGAAGCTAAAAAACTGATGAGGATGGATGAAAGTGAGGAGATAAAGCATGTGTTCTAAGAGTCAGCGAGGTGACAACTGTTGACTTTTTAATAGTTTAAAAAGTAAAACTAAAAGATTTTAATTTAAAAAAATCCACACGGGCTAAATGCTCACGAACGTAAATGCTCCCAGAACGCTCGCAAGGCTATGAATGGCTAAAATGATTTGAGTATATATATATATATATATATATATATATATATATAAGCTAAAAAATTTAGGATTAGGATCGTTCAAATTCTAAAAAAAAAATTTACATTTTTGAGATTCTACTGCAAAGATAAATCGATGCTTGTGTCTCAAAAGTCTGAGGAAAAAAAAACTCTCTCATCTTTTTTTTAAATTTTTTTTATTTTATATTTACTAATATTTCTTTGGGCATATGAACGAGTCATTGGTTGCATCTCCACATGATTGTACTCATAGTAGAGGTTCGGATTGAGCCGGGTCATTGTACTTTAAGAACAGATCGCCTACAATCTGAAGAGGCAAAAACTAGTCCTTAGGGAGTGTCTAACATGCCTCAGTCCAGGCGCAATTCTTATCTTCTTTTGATTTTAATTTCTTTGTGTATTTAAATTTTTAGACTAATTTTTTTAGCAATTTCTAGGAAGGAGTTTTTGTAAAAATAAAAATAATTTTCAATAGCTGAGGACTAGTTTTACTTTTCACTGGAAATTACTAGGACTTTCACGATAAGTTATTGAAAAAAAAGTCTTGAATTTGAAATTTAAAATTCAAACTTGAAATTTAAAATTTAAAATTCAAACTAGAAATTTAAAATTCAAATCTAAAATTTAAAATTCAAATCTAAAATTTAAAATTTAATTTTGAATTTGAAAATTAAAATTAAAATTTTAAAAAATTAATTTTTTAAATTTATATTTCAAAACTTAAATTTAAGTTTAAATTATTTGAGTTAATCTTGCTTAGTGGTTATTTTATTTATTGCAAGTAGTTTCTAAATTTAAATTTTTTGAATTTAAATTTAAAATCTAAAAATATCTAAAAAATCACTAATTTAAAAACTCAAACCATTAGGCTAAACCTTCAATTTTTTATTATGCAGAACGAATTAAGCAACCAACACTCTCATAGAATAGGTTCAAATGACCTTAGTACAATTAAACCCAAAAAGTTTAATGGGCCATTCTTTAGAAGATGGTAAAGCCAAGTGAAATACTGACTTACCACTTTAAGCTTATTTTCTACCATAGAATTTCAGATCCTAAATCCAATTCTCAACTAAGTTCTTCTAGTGCGGTTGAGACCTCCTCTTCCTCAACATCAAAAACACTCCAAAAAATAGATTTTCATTGTAGACATAGAATTCTAAGCGCTCTATTTGATAACCTTTATGATGTTTACCTTCTCACTAAAATTGCTAAGGAACTATGGGTTGCCCCTGAGGCTGAATATGGGATGGATGATGCTGGTCTAGACCAATTCACCATCTCAAAATTTTGAAAGTACATAATGGTGGATTCCAAACCTATTAGTATTCAAATGCATGAATTTCAAGATTTTCTTAGAAAGTCTGAGTTGACTGGCCGTAGTTTTTCTTAAAGCTATAAGGTCCAAGCCTTAGTAGATGCCCTTCCATCTTCTTGGTCATCCTTTACGTGAGAGCTAAGCCATAAGCAAGGTAACTTGATCCTAACATAAGTGATTAACTTTATTAGGATTGAAGAAGAACACCGACTTAAGCTTAAGCAAAAGCCTGATTTTGGACCTAAAATCCATCTAACTAAGTCAAATTCAACCCTAAATCAATTCAAACCTAGGGGAAAGAATTTTAAGAAGAAAAAATTTTAATCTAGATCCAACCAATCACCAAACCCCCTCAAAATCGACCAAACCAAAATCGATTGAATCAAAAGTCAAAAAATAATAAAAAAATATTCTGCTTTGTGTGGTGAAGGACTGCTACCATTGAAAGACTGAACCATTAAGGTAATCATTCAATCCATGAGTTAACATGGTCAAAAATGGTGCTGAGCCTTCTTTCAGGTCGGTAAATCCAAAACCCTCAATTAACTCAACCCAGCTTTCTTGTGATTGGTGGCTTGATTCAGGAGCTAATGTTCGTGTCTGTTTTGATCGCCCTTGGTTTTCCACCTTTCAGGAATCAAGTGAAGGAGGTGTAAACTTGGGAATAATTCTTCGGCACAAGTGCTTGAAAAAGGTCAAGTGGACCTAAAGATGACATATTGGAAGATCCTGATCCTTCACGAAGTGCTGTTCCTTCCTAGTGTTAGAAGAAATTTGATTAGTGAATTTCTCCTTATATCTAGAGGAAATAAAATTGTTCTAAAATCAAATAAAGTTATAATTATTCGTAGTAATGAGTTTGTTAGAAAAGGCTTTGTTTGTGAAGGTCTTTTCAAATTAAATATACCCTCCAAATTATCTAATAAAAGTCCTCTTATTTTAATGTTGAATCTTCAAATGTTTGGCATAGTAGGCTTGGTCACGTGAATTTTGATCGTATTCATCATATGACAAATCTTAATCTAATACCTAAAGTTCATATTGATAAAAAGATCAAATGTGAGATTTGTATTCAATCCAAGATGCCTAGAAAACCTTTTAAATCAGTAAATAGGAGCTCAACACTTCTTGAATTAGTCCACAGTGATGTATGTGACTCTACCAAGTTACCTACACGAGGAGGAAGCTGTTACTTTGTAACATTTATTGATGACTTCTCTCGATATTATCACATATATTTGATAAAATCTAAGAATGAAGTATTAGATAAGTTTAAGATTTATAAGGTAGAAGTTAAAACCCAAACCGAGAAAAAACTTAAAAAACTTAGGTTAGACCGAGGTGGTGAATATACTTCAAATAAAATAACTCTATTTTGCCAAGAATATGGGGTTATTCATAAAGTTACCCCACCATACTCTCCTCAGTCCAATGGTGTAGTAGAACTAAAAAATCATACCTTAATGGATATGGTTAACTCAATGTTAATCAATTCAAGCGCACCCGAGAATTTATGGGAGGGAAGCTCTTTTAGCTGCATATTATATCTTAAATAGGATACCCTTTAAGGATAATCCTAAAACACCTTTTGAGCTTTAGAAAGATAGAACATTCAGGCTAGATTACCTTAAAGTGTGGGGATGCTTAGCTAAGGTAGCAATACCTGAACCTAAGAAAAGAAAAATAGGACATGAAATCATAGATGCTATCTTTATAGATTATTCTTTGGATAGTAGTACCAATAGGTTTCTGATAATAAACTCTGAAATAAGTGGCATCTCAAATAATACTCTTATCAAATCAAGGATGCTACTTATTTTGAAAATATTTTTTCTTTTAAGAATCAGGTTCCAAATCAAGTCTTTTTACATCCTATATTAGTTCATGATGAGTCAAAGAAAAGAAAAGATATAACCTTGAAAGTAGATCTTCTGAACTTAGAAAAGTTAAAGGATAAGGAAGAAAAAGACCTTGGTAAAGGTTTCTTTATTTTTCTAGTCGAAGGCAAACCTTCCTTTTTTTTAGAGGCTATATCTTCACCTGATGCACCTTTTTGGAAGGAAGCTATTCTTTTTGAATTTAATTCAATTTTACAAAATGAAACTTGGATCTTATCTGATCTACCCCTTATAACAAACCTTTAGGATGTAAGTGAGTATTTAAGAAGAAATTTAGACCTGATGATTTAATATAAAATTATAAGGCTAGATTAGTAGCCAAAGGGTATAATCAAAAGAAAGGGTTAGATTTTTTTGATACCCATTCTCCTATAGCTAGAATAACAACCCTTAGATCACTTCTTGCTATTGCTTTCATTCATAAGTTAATTATTTATCAAATAGATGTGAAGACCGTGTTCCTTAATGAGATCTTGAGGAGGAGATCAATATGAAACAGCCTAAAGGTTTTGTTATAAAGGGACAAGAAAACAAGGTTTGTAAACTTGTTAAGTCCCTTTATGGTCTTAAACAGGTTCCTAAACAATGGTATGAGAAATTTGATCAGATCATTCTATCCTTTGAATTTTAGATCAATAATCATGATAAGTGTATCTATTCTAAGATCATCGATAATGATTGTGTAATCCTTTGCTTATATGTCGATGATATTCTAATCTTTGGAATATCTCTTGAAATTATTTTGAGTGTTAAATCTTTCTTCTCTTCTAAGTTTGATATGAAAGATTTAGGTGAAGCAGATATAATCTTAGGAATAAAGCTTATCAGGTCCCATGAAGGAATAACTCTCTCTCTTTCTTACTCTATAGAAAAAAAGATCAAGAAGTTTGGTTATTCTAATCTTAAACCAGTATCTACTCCATATGATTCTAGCTTTCACCTAAAGAAAAATTTAGGTGACCTAATTAATCAATTAAAATATTCTTAAATCATAGGATCCCTCTTGTATGTAGCAAATAGGATAAGACATGATATTGCCTATGCTGTAGGAAGACTTAGTAGATATAATCAAAATCCTAATAAATCTTATTGGGTAGCCTTAGAAAGAGTGTTCCGATATCTAAAGGAAACACTTAATCTCTCTTTGATATTCACTGAATACCCTGAGGTGGTTAAGGGTTATAGTGATGCTAATTGGGTCACCGATTCTCATGATTTAAATCAACCATTGGATATCTCTTTCTTTTTGGCAGTGCTGCTATTGCCTGAGGATCGACTAAGCAAACTATCATCTCTAGAAGCACCATAGAGGCCGAGTTGATAGCTCTGGATACCACCTGTAATGAGGCAAAGTGGATAAAAAATATAATATCAAAGCTACCTTTGGTACCTAAGCCAGTTCCAGCTATATCAATCCTTTGTGATAATAAGGCCGTAATTGAACTGACTAATCAAAAGAGTACCAATAAAAAGATGAATCGCTATATACAGCTTCGTCATAAGTCTATAAGACAACATAAGAAAAATAATATTATCTTCTTAGAATTTGTCAAGTCTGAGAAGAATTTGGCAGATCAATTAACCAAGGGATTATCTAGGAGTGGAGTCCTAAAATCATCGAGGGAAATGAGGCTTAAGCCCATTATTTGGTCACCAACAGTGGATACCCAACCTCTGTGATTGGAGATCCCATGAAAAAGGTTCAATATGGTACAAACGAAACTAAGTGAGTAATTATGTTAGAGCATAATTTTTGGTTCAATATGGTACAAACGAAACTAAGTGAGTAATCATGTTAGAGCATAATTTTTTGAAAAAAAAAAATTTATCCGATCCCTATGATGAGTACTCTTATAAAGTGACAAAATAAATTTATGTAAGGTTAAATCATACTCTTAATGGATCCAAGGTAGGTTATCTGCAGGGTATTAGTCACAAATACCCTTGGAGGATTCACCTATATGAGAATCGTCATATCAGGCCGTGATTAAAGGTTTGGGCTAATCTTAAGAAATTCTTATAAAAAATTAAGGTACTAAGTGCAAGGCCTTTAATATGTACTGACAACTTAAACCCAATTGATCCATACTTTGTGTTTGATTAGTGAAAGTTTGAGTTAAGGACCTAATTCAAGGTTTAATTCACTATGGTTCCTTCATATCTGTATAATCAATACTAAGTGGGGTTCAAGTCCATAGGACACATCACCTATTGCGCAGTATAAGATGCCATAAAAAATTTATATTATATTTATTTTATTTTAAAACTTTTGTGAGGATTATTGACTTTTTAACAGTTTTAAAAAGTAAAACTAAAAAGTTTTAATTTTTTTTAAAAAGGGGACCCATGTGAGTGAACGCTCGCGAGAGCTAAAATGCAAAGATAAATTAGTGCTTGTGTCTCAAAAGCCTGCTGAAGAAAAAAAAACTTGTTGGCCCAGATGGCAACCCAAGAGGGGGGAGGGGGGTGAATTGGGTTCTTAAGAATTTAACCTTTTGAAACTATGTGCTTTGAATTAAAAGAGATTAAGTGCAAGATAAATGCTAAGCACAAATAAAGAGATAGAGTGAGAGAGTCAAAACACGGCAAACACAAAGATTTTATAGTGGTTTGGTGTATCCAACACCTACGTCCACTCCCAAGTATCACTTGGGTCCATACTATAATCTACTTGATTACAGCCGAGTTATTTTACAAGCTTACAACTCAAAACTTGTTGTTTCCCCTCGGGATTACAATGAACCCAGCTGGTTTTCCAGGCTCACCAGCACAAAACCCAACCACAATCTATCCTTAGCTTGTACCGAGGTATACCACCTCCACTAATTCAATCCCTTGATTGAACTAGTAAATAATAAATGAGAATAGAGTTTAAGTACACAGCAGCTCCTCAAATGAGCAAATAAACAAAGTAATAAACAAGGTTAAGAAAAGCCTGTTTGAAGCTCTTTGAATGAATGCTTTTCTTCTTTTCTTCTTTTCCTCTTCTCCTTTGAAAGATTGAATCAGGGTCTCAGCTTGGATTCTTCACAGAGATTTAAAGTAGAGAGGTTAAGGATTTGGGGCTTTTGCTTTCTTTCTACAATTGATAGAAATCTCCTTGATTTGAACTTGAGAAGCTTTTGGATTTCTCTTTGAGCTTTCTGAAGTTGATGGATTTGAGCTTTTCTTCTTTTCTTTTTGATTTCTTGCTCAAGATTTCTCGGATTTTTTGATCCCTTTTTCTCACTCTATTTTTCTCCTCATTCTTTTTGAACGGATGGTTTTTCCTCCTTTTTATAGATCTCCTTAATCCAAGTTTTAGGTGGAAAATATAGCCGTTGGAATGTTTGGATTCTTCTACACACAAAGAAAATAGCCGTTAGAGGTTAGGTGAAAAGAAATCTTACCATTGAAGTCCGTTCTGATAGATAAAAAATCAATTCCTGATAGGTTGGAGTCGGCTCTAACTTTTCAGGTGTCAGCTCTAAGTCAGGTGTTCAAAAATAGTAAAGAAAAAGTTGTTGGGGAGTCGGCTTCGAGAAAGGTAAGTGTCGGCTCGTCGCTTTCGGGAGTCAGCTCCGAAAACTGTAAGTGTTGGCTCCAGAAAAGTCCATAAAAATACGCTCTCTGTTCTTAGGTTAGAGTCGGCTCCAGAAACTCAGGTGTCGGCTCCCGAAATCTCAGGTGTCGGCTCCCGAATTCTAGGTGTTGGCTCCAGAAACTGAAACAGAATGCACTTCTTTGTAACTCAGGTTGGAGTCGGCTTCGAAACCCTGAGTGTCGACTCCAGACCGTGTTAAAATCCTAGAAACCTTTTGATACGCCTTGGGGTCGGCTCCTGACTATTTGAGTGTCGACTCCAAGCTCTGAACTTTGAAAAGTTCTTTTAAAACATTGATTCAAAACATGTTTCTTTATTCTTTTTGATTGATCAAACATTTTTAATCCCTGAAACACTTGTTAAATCTATTAGAAATAAAATGAATATACTCATGTCTTTTATTAATCATCAAAATCAATAATTGGGTCAACAATCTCCCCCTTTTTGATGATTATAAAAACATTGAGTATATGCATGATTAAACAATAAGATTTTCAAATCAAATTTCTCAAATATTTATTCCTCACAGGTAAGCTCCTCTTGAATGAGGTAGCTCCCCTGTGATACTCAATTTAACATCCGTTCTTCCCTTTTAACAGTAAACTTTTAATGTTTGATACCAATTAAACAGTTATATCAATTTTAACATCTATTCATCCTTTCAATGCATATATGCTAATTAATTAAGCTTAATTGTTCCAATGCATCTACAAATATGCAATTAAATACTCATCTACAAATATGCAATTAAATACTTTTCCCTTTTATAACTTTCAATGCATATACGACTATCATGCATATACGACTATTAATTACTTCTCCTCCTTTTTTGTAATCAACAAAAAGGTTACGAAGTTTTAAGTGAAATGACAAAATTGATAGATGCTTCAAAGATCAAATGGCATTCATTAAGTATCAAATAAGTTCATTACATCATATTGCAAAAAAAAACTTCATTACATCAAAACTTCATTACATTATAATCAAAAGTTAGTTCTAAAAAGTCGTTGCAAATCTTTTACAATTTTTCCCATTCCTTCACTTTGAGTTCTTACAAATTCCTTTAGTCTTCTATCAATAAATGCACATGCAGTCATAATTTTTTCCTGAAGCTCGGCATTGCATTTGGAATAAGTCTCTGAGTCTCCTCCAATATCTTTAAGTTCTTCAAAAATGTTCTTGATATCATTCTTTAAGGGTTCTGCGAAAGCTCCAAATATGGATTCAATTTTGCTAACTCTTTCATCCAAAGAATAGAGGGTCTCTCTCAGGTTCATGAATTGGCTATCTAGCTCAGATTTCATTTCTTTCTTGTGAGTAGCAAAAATACTTCTAAGCTGTTCTAACTGAATATAAGAAAAACCAATAGATGATTGACCAAAAGTGGAAGGAACAGGTGGAGCTGGAGGTACATTCTGACTGGGCTCTGGTGAGCTGTGTCTCACAGATGGTCCTGCCTCAGAAGGGCCATGCACATTAGTCTCAGCAACCCTGTCTCCAGTATGACCTTTTCTCTCTCATTTATCATCCACTTTCACAAAACCCATCCTGTGCATAGTAGCTAAGCTGTAGTAGTCAGTGTGCCTTAGGTTTTTCAATGGCTCATTCTCAGAAATAACTACTCCTTGACTTCTAAATGCCATGGTTAGGATCATTCCGTAAGGCAATGAAGATCTCCTTTTGCCCCCGGCCTCAGCCATATACCATATCATCATTCCAGCAAGATTTATTGGCTGACCCGTCAAGATACTATCCATGACTACAATGTCTCGCTCTAAGACATACTCAAAACGCCCAGTCTTGGGAAATAGAATCCTACTACAAATGTTATGCAATAGCCTAAGCTCAAGTGGCAATTGGTTTGCCCTAATCTCTTCAAATTCAGTTACATCGCTTCCTAACATCCTTGACAAAGCATCTGATCTCTCACTGTGAATGTTTGCAACAAATCCAGTGATAGGAATACTTAACAGATTTCCTAAAATTTGAAATGTGAGATGAATTCTCTTCCTTCTTACAAAACTAATAATTCCACCATCTCCTCTAGATAAATTCAGGTAAAATTCTTTAACAAGAGCTGGATAAGTAGGAACATCCAAAGAACAAACCTTATCCGAACTGAGTTCTTTAATCTGTCTACCGATCCCAAAACCTTCGGCTTCAAAGAAATCGAAATCTACCTTCCTTCCCATGGTTATGACTCGCCCAGCAAGGGTATCTACCTGTGGAGAGGAGGGGCTTGGATTATCTGAGGGAGTTGAAGAGGAATCATCGCTTGGAGTAGGTTCACGGATGGGACGCCGAGCCGTACGCTTCCTTGTAGCTACGGGAGCATCAAAGACTGATCCCCTACACTTAGGTGCCATTGGAATCTTAGGGAATGGTTGATTTGAGGAGTATTTGGCTTTGGGAAGTTTGGAGAGGGTTTGGAGAAGATTTGGAGAGGGTTTGAAGAAGATAAATCGAGAAGGTGTCGATTCTGCCCTAATATAGTCAATTTGGGTCCACCAGGTGTCGACTCCCGCAAAGTCGGGTGTCGACTCCAAGTCGCTAACACAGTTAGCGCCCGAACTGGAGTCGGCTCCGCTTAAGCGGGTGTCGGCTCCAAGGTCAGAGACCGAGAGCGACACAGAAGAGGTGTCGACTCCTCAAATTAAGGTGTCGACTCCACTGACAGTTTCAGAGAAAAATAGGAGAGTTTCAAACATCTGAAACTTGTCGAAATAAAGTCAATAAGTTTAAAAAAAATCTTTGAAATGTGGATAATCAAATTGCTCAAATGACTAGATAAATTATCCTTAAAATTATGAAAGGAATCTTTAGAAATTGATAGAAATCTAGATAATCATACCTTAGGGGTTTCAAAGTCATTCCAAAGGATCACAAATCCCTAATTCACCTCTAAGATAACAAAATCTCTCTTCACTCAAAGGTTTTGTAAATATATCAGCTAATTGTTCTTCAGTACTACCATAATCAAGGCAAATTTCATTGTTAGCTACATGTTCTCTTATAAAATGATATCTAATTTCAATATGTTTAGGTCTTGAATGTTGGATTGGATTCTTAGTTAAATTGATTGCACTTGTATTATCACATCTAATAGGAGTTTTATCAAGTGTTATGCCATAATCTTCAAGTTGTCGCTTAATCCAAAGGATTTGAGCACAGCAACTTCCAGCTGCAACATATTCCGCTTCAGCAGTAGATAATGCAACCGAATTTTGCTTTTTGCTAAACTAAGAGATTAAGTTACTTCCTAAGAATTGACATGCACCACTTATACTTTTTCTATCTAGTTTACATCCAGCATAGTCAGAGTCAGAATATGCAATTATGTTCAGTGTTAAGTCTCGAGAATACCATAATCCTACATTTTTAGTTCCACTTAGATATCTTAAAATTCTTTTCACAGCAATTAAGTGAGATTCTTTAGGTTCTGATTGAAATCTAGCACATAGATAAACATCAAACATGATATCTGGTCTACTTGCTGTTAAGTAAAGTAGAGATTTGATCATACTTCTATAGTATTTTTGATATACCTTCTTACCATCTTCATCTTTGTCTAATTTGCATGAAGGACTCATAGGTGTTCCAAGGGGTTTGATTGATTCCATTCCAAACTTCTTGAGAAGTTCCTTTGTGTACTTTGTTTGATTGATGAAAATCTCCTCTTTACTTTGCTTGATTTGAAGTCCTAGGAAGAAGTTGAGTTCTCCCATCATGCTCATTTCGAATTCATCCTGCATTAACTTAGCAAATTCTTGACACAAGAGATTGTTAGTAGCACCGAATACAATATCATCTACATATATTTGTACCACTAATAAGTCTTTGTCTTTCCTTTTCAAAAATAAGGTTTTGTCTACATTTCCTCTAGTAAAATCATTTTCAATCAGAAATTTGCTTAACCTATCATACCAAGCTCTAGGTGCTTGTTTTAAACCATATAGTGCTTTGTGCAATTTAAAAACATGATTTGAAAATTCATGATCTTCAAAACCAGGTGGTTGTTCCACAAATACTTTCTCATTTATAAAACTGTTTAAAAATGCACTTTTAACATCCATTTGAAATAAATTTATGTTCATATGACATGCAAATACAAGTAGTAATCTAATTGCTTCTAATCTAGCTACAGGTGCAAAAGTTTCATCAAAATCAATTCTTTCTTCTTGATTATATCCTTTTGCAACTAATCTAGCTTTATTTCTAATTACTATGTCATTTTCATCCAACATAGTCCAGACCAGCCTCTACAAAAAATGCAACCGAAGAAGGCTCTCCACCATGCTCACCACATATGCCAATCTGTTTCACCAATCCCGACATGCACATCAATGTAAAAACCCTCCTTTCTTGCAAACAAAATAAATTCATGTAGATATATGCTCTTTCATATTTTAAAACAGATTCTACGCACTCATAAACTACTTACCTTTAAGTCAGGCCTAGCTCTTCGCCCTCTTTCTATGGCAATCTTGATGAGCTGGCCCACCCCCTTTTTATCAAGAACCTGAAATTTCATGAACAAATAAACTAGCGTGCCACAAGCATTAAAAGTCCACTCCGGGATAGAAAGTGTCACAATTTTAATCGTGTGAACATTGATTGTTAAGCATGAATTTGAATATAAACAAGATGTCTCAGGTTGGCCATGTATCAGAAATATTAAATAGATGAAGCAAATCAGAGAATAAACAGTTCATTTCATACCTGGTCAAACTTTAAAAGCTATGTCAAACTTCAAAAGATCTTGCAGCTTAATTAGTTAGTTTAGTCTAAACTTCTTTTTTTTTTGTTTGATAAAGTCCTTTCATGACATTGTAAAGCGCATTGCAAATTTGCAATATAACATAATAATATTTAATAAGATTAACAAAACAAAATAATGCAAGTTTTAGGAAGATTCAATGTAACATAGCTGTGGTTTAACTAAACTGAAATAAGAACAGAAGTGCAAATGAAAGCCAAATGTAGAATTAAGCTTTGGGAAATTCTATTTGGCCCGCAAGTTTTGCTCAGGAGCCCCCTCATTTTTTTTTTTTTACTCAGTAGCCCCTCGAAATTACTCACTAGCCCCCCTAAATTTAGGAAATACATAAACTACCCCTCCCTCCTCCCCCACAAAAATTGCTCAGTGGCCCCCCCTTCCCCTCGTCCGAGCTCTCGCTCACGCCTCTCTCGCTCACAGTGATCTCGCACACGGTGCTCCCTGGTGGCGGCTTTTCCGACAGCGGATCTTTCTCTCCGGCAGGTAAGGTCTCCTTCCCTCCCTCTCTTCCTCCCTTTCCCTCCCTCCTTTCCTCCTTCTCTCCCTCACTTGATCCACCTCCCTCAAAAGTTTTTTTTTTTAGCCAAGCTCCCCTCCCTTCCCGGCATCCGCATCCCTTCAACGGCTCCGCCCCCTCTCCGCCACCTCTTCCCTCTCTCTCATCCTCTTCGTTCTCTGTTCGGCCCTGCTAGGCGGAACAGAGGAAATTCTGTTCGGTTCTTCTGGGCCGAACAGAACAGAAATCTTCTGTTCGGCCACAAGGGGCCGAACAGAAGAAAGCTGTTCGGCCAACCAGGGCCGAACATGTTGAGGTTGTTCGGCCCTGTGTGGCCGAACAGAATTTACATGTTCGGTCACACAGGGCCGAACAATGCATGAACCGATAAAAAAAAAAAGACGACGGGGAGGGGGAAGGGGCATGGGGGGTGAGGGGACTGTTGGGACGCTGGGGACGCACGAACCGAAAAAAAAGGGGACTGTTTGGATGCTGGGGATGCACGAACCGAAAAAAAAGACGATGGGAGGGGGAAGGGGCTGGGGGGCTAGGTTATTTTGGTCCAAAAGTTTTGGGGGCAAATATGTCATTTTTTGAAGTGGCGCGGGGCTCCTGAGTAAAAACCATGGGCCAAATAGAATTTCCCTTAAGCTTTCCTTGTGAAGGCCCCACAACAAGAAGCTTTTACTGGTTACAAAATTTCCAATTATATGGCCATAGCAATCTCAAAACCTTCCGAGTTCCAATAACTACTGGGTTGAGGCCAACCCAACATTTATGTTCCCCAAAAGATATGCCCTCATAGGTTTGACACAAATTTACTTACTAAAAAGAAAAGATCCCTGATTCCCAAAAAGAAACAATAATATCCCCACACAACTGACTTCATAAAATACACGATATAACAAAAATCATGGAAGCCAATTTACAATTATATCACAACAAGAGAAATGGGGATGAAAATAAGAATTCCAGGACAAGATCATCAGTTCTTAACTACTGTAATATTTCCTATATTTCTAATGGTCTTCACTGAAGCCACGGTATCTAAGATATCAAGACAATCTAATTTACTTTTCAAGAACACAGAGTAACGTTGATTTTATGAAGGGAATGAATATGGATTTTTTGAGGAAATACTTAACAGTATTTTACCTCAAAGGGATCTTTTTGGAGGATACCCTTGGATATATAGATCGGCAGAAACTTGCCAACATCATCCCTGCTGTAACCGAATGTCATTTGTGTGAGATCATTTGTTCCGAAAGAGAAGAACTCTGCCTGCTCTGCAATCTGCCAGTAACAAATAAAAATAGAGAGGAACAAGGAATCAGAATAAGAAAAGACATTATATGTCATTTGAACATTTTGTTCAGCAATACATCTAAGGTTCCTTCATGCCACTTGAAGTTAAATGAAAGCTTGTCTCCAACCAACAAAATGCAAATTGTAAACCTCTTACAGATTATAGCATCAAAAGTAGACTAAGCTGTCAGTAGATAACTCACCTCATCTGCAACGAGGGCAGCCCTAGGAATTTCGATCATAGTCCCCACCTTATAGCTTATTGAGGTTCCCATATTAGAGAAGACCTTTTCAGTAATTTTTCGTATCAGACTCACTTGATGTCCCAATTCCTGCCAATCAAAAATTTTAATTGTTGAAATATGCAAAAACAAGTAGCTCATAGAAACTTAACACAATCAAATGAGAAACCTTATGCAGGGTCTTAATATGCATCATTTTGTCTCACATACAGTGGAAAAATACATGGAACAATGGTGTATTAAATGAAAAATTATGAATGATACCATAATTTCTTTTATCACCTTATGATAGGAAACAAAGTTAGAAAATGGAAGGAGATTATAGGAATGTAAGCAAAAGCTATGCAGCAAATGGATCAAGGTTGATGCGGGGTAAAATCGTCATCGCATCGGTTAACATATGTGGCAAAAAGGTAAGGATCATTTTTGGGTTCTGACCCGCTAACTGCCACATTTAGAAAAAGACAAATTGCACTGAGCCATCTCCATCTCTCGGCAGGGCGAGCCATCTCTATACCTCGGCAAGGCCGAGTATCCTCCTCTTGGCTTGACTACAAAAGTTTCAGAATAATCTTTCTTAAATGAAAACGGAAGCCAAATATGATCCTTCGACTGTGATTAACGAAGTTTCAAACTCCTAATAAGGCTGATCAGCTACCAATCCTATAACTAACGGGATTCTGATCGTATCCGCTCCCAACTTCCCAAAATATGCCCAGGAATTTAGGTAACCGACCGCAGCACTAAAAGGCTAGGTCCCAAGATCCCCTAGGTAGGCTTTTCATGCTCTCACAGCTCGAAGCAGAGACCATTGCAGCATCCTTCTGTGAGAGCCTTCTCCTCTTTTTAATTGCTGAAGGTTCTTACTGACTTGGGCGTTGGAGGGTCTTCCACAAGGACCATCTCCTGTGATTCCTATGCGAGGACTATCTTGTAGGTCTATCAAACGGGAGATTGCTGCCCCAATCCTAACCAACTTCATCCCCAGGCCGGATAACGAGAATTTGCAGCAATAGATTGTGCTAGAGAAAGAGCTTCAAGTCCCATTAAACTTGAAATCAAGAAGACAAGGTTTCAGACAAGAAGAACGTTTCAACAATGGCCAACCGTAAGAGAGCAAACACAGATGCTCCTGATATGCCACCTCTCAGAGGCCTGACCCCATGAATAACACGGCACCCTCACAGTCGTTACCGATCGAGGTTCCTCCACCACTGGCGGCCTCGATCATCCAGGACCAGTTTAGCGTGCTGGTCCAGCAAGTTCAAGCCCTGGCACAATTGGTGTAGGGGCTTCATGGGGTTCCTTTCCCCGCTGCGCCTACTCAGTAGCCTTCCGATGGAGTAATCGCCCCAATCATGCCAACGGCTCCTCTACCTAATCTACTCGAGGCCACAAGCCTCCTGCGGCAACTCGGTCATGAGGAAGGAGCGGAGCCAATTTTCTCTCACCACGATTCGATCCCATTGGGTTCGCTCCTTATCTTCGATTTTCTCTCACACGACTTGACGCCATAGCTGCAATCTCCTTACCACGCCTCTCCAATTGCTCGAATTCTGGGGTGCAACGACAACTTCAAAAGATGCGCCAGAGATAGATGCTGTTAGATAGGCGTCTCATCCTCAACCGAAGATGGAGCAGGATATCCCGTTTACTGATAGAATTATGCAGGAGGTGGTTTCGGCCCTTCCTACCATCGAGCCGTACCACGAAACCATCGACCCTGATGATCATTTGAGCAATTTTTTGTCCATCATGATGTTCCACGGAGCATCATATGCGATCCTGTGCCGAGCCTTTCCTTCCACTCTTCGGGGTCCTGCCAGAATATGGTTCGACACTCTGAAGTCGAAATCAATTAACTCCTTCGACGAACTGGATCGCTTATTCATCAGCCAGTTCATCAGCAGTTGCCGTCACCGAAGAAGATCCGACTCCCTCTCCAAAGTCAAGCAGCGAGATGTGGAGTCCTTGAGAAGTTTTCTTGACCGTTTCAATGCAGCTATATTGAAAGTTGACCACCTCAACCACGAGATGGCTATGTCCACCCTAGCAGGCAAAGTATCAAAGGAGGGGGACTTTTACTTAGCCATGGAAGTCAATTATCCGAAGAACCTCTTTGACATGATGGCCCTAGCAAATAAATATGCCATGGTCGAAGAATCAAGAAGATCTGCTCATCCTGCAAGCCCGCCTCGCTGCCAAGGGCTCCACCACCACCAAGGGAGCGCACCAGAAGCCCTGCATGAAGATTCAATCAGTTCATCCCTCCGACCGATGCCCTTTCAAGGAAACATGGCTTGGAGGGACATGACAAAGCACTGCTGTATCACCAAGACTACGGATATAATACCGAAAAATGCTGGCAGCTTCGGAATGAGATTGAATAACTCATCTGTCGAGGGAGGCTAGAGCGATTCAGAAGATCCTCGAAGCCAGACAATAGAGAGGAGCGCCAACCTGAGCTTTGACAGCAGCCTCCGCCGAACACGCCAACCATGGCAACGTCAACATGATTGCCATGGTTGAATCCTCCCAGAGTCGGTCGAGCAAGGAGGGAAACCCACCAAAGAGGGTTCGATCCGAAGGGCTTTCATTCTCGAACGAAGACCTCCGAGGGATACAACATCCCTACCATGATGCACTTGTGTATCCCTTAACATTAACAATTATGATATACATCAGGTTTTAATTGATAGTAGAAGCTCAATTAACATTTTGTACTTTGATGCCTTAATGAAAATAAATCTACGAATGAAAGACCTCCAAGCCGTGGACTTTACTCTGATGGGGTTCATCGGCGACACCATTACTCCCGAAGGAATAATCACGCTGGTGGTTCGGGCAGGTGCCTGGCCATGCGTAACAACCGTTCACATGGACTTTTTGGTGACCAAGCTTTGGTCGCCATATAACGCTATCCTTAGCAGGCCCAGGTAGATCTCCCTCGGAGCTGTAATAACAATACCTCACCTCGCCATAAAGTTCTCCACTGAATGGAGAGTGGGAACAGTCCAAGGAAGCCAAGCTATAGCTCGGTATTGCTTCATCATCGACCTTCAGTTCCGAAGGCCCTAGGTCGATGGACTTGACGCTCGGAAAGATTTTACCAAGCAACGGAAAGAGCCTGTTGAGGAGCTTGAGGAAGTGCCACTTGATGAGGCTCGGCTTGATCGAACCATAAAGGTCGGGTCTCAGTTGGAGGGAAAGCCTTGGCAGAATTTGATTAACTTCCTTCGGAGGAATGCCGACGTCTTCATTTAGTTAGCCTCGAATATGCTGGCGACGATTAGCCCGGATATCCTTGTCCACCGCCTCAACGTGGACGAAGCATTTCGGCTGATCAAACAAAAGAAGAGGAGTTTTGCCCTTGAACGTCAGAAAGCCATTGAAGAGGAGGTTGACAAACTCCTCAAGGCAAACTTCATTCGGAAGGTAAACTACCTCAGCTGGCTAGCGAATGTCGTCATGGTAAAGAAGTCGAATAGCAAATGGAGGATTTGCATTGACTTCACAGACCTCAACAAAGCTTGCCCAAAGGATAGCTTTCCTTTACCGAGAATCAATTAGCTCATGGATGCTACCTCGGGCCATCAGATGCTGACTTTCATGGATGCCTACTCAGGCTACAATCAGATCCGGATGGCACCCAAGGACGAAGAGAAGACAACCTTCATCACGGATAGGGGTATCTACTATTACTGAGTCATGCCCTTCGGCTTAAAGAATGCTGGGGCAACCTTCAGAGCTTGGTCAATAAGGTATTCAAAGATCAAATAGGTCGGAATATGGAGGTTTACGTTGATGACATGCTGATGAAAAGTAAGGAGGCGTCCCAGCACACCGATGACCTCACGGAAAGCTTCGCATCACTCAGAAAGTATCATATGAAGCTAAACCCAACCAAGTGCGCCTTTGGAGTCAATTCTAGGAAGTTTTTGGGTTTCATGGTCTCTCAGTAGGGCATCGAGGTGAAACCCCAGAAGATCCAAGCTCTTCAGGAAATGGCGCCCCCTAGGTCAGTTAAAGAGGTCCAACGCCTTACAGGAAGGATACCGGCCCTCAACCGCTTCGTCGCTTGCCTAGAAGTGTCTCCCTTTCTTCAAGGTGCTTCGCTCGGCTAAGAATTTTTAGTGGACCCCGGACTGCCAAAAATCTTTTGAGGATATGAAGAAGTACCTCGGCTCACTGCCGCTCCTCAGCACCCGAAGCTCGGGGAGATTTTGTATTTGTATTTGGCAGTCTCGGAGAACGCCATCGGATCCATTTTGGTTCGGAAGGAGAATAAATTTAAAAGTCGATCTACTATGTCAGCAAGTTGCTTCATGATGCTGAGACTAGGTACACCTAAATTGAGAAGATGGTGTTGGCGTTAGTAACGTCTGCCCGAAAGTTGCATCCCTACTTCCAAGTGCACGCTGTGGCAGTTCTAACTAATCAGCCGATCAAGGCAGTTCTTCATCGTCTAGAAGTGTCAGGAAGGATGGTGAAGTGGGCTGTCGAGTTAAGCGATTATGACATTCGGTATCAGCATCGCCCTGCCATCAAGGTGCAAGTTCTAGCAGACTTTCTTCTTGAATGTACGATCCCAGAGGACGGATCAATACTAGAGGTCTTCGAGCTAGCGAAGGCTGAAGCTATATGGTTACTCCATGTAGACGAATCCTCCAGCACAAACGGCTCCGATGCAGGCCTGGTCTTCACTAGCCCAAAGGGAGCCATGGTCAAGTACGACATCTGCTTCTCCTTTTCGGTCTCCAACAATGAGGCCGAGTACGAGGCTTTACTTGCTGGACTTCGAATTGCTTGCGACTTGAAAGTCAAGAAGTTGAACGTCTACACTTGTAGTTATATTTTGGTGTGTTCAGAAGCTATAGATGTAGGCTCACTGAAGCTTCAAAAGATGACTGTGATTTGATTAATTAAGTAGCAGATGGGATGCAAATTACCTTGCACTTCCTCTTCAAATGATAGCTTGATGTTTGATTTGCATCAACTCTAGGTTTGTTTGGCTTCTTGCCAAGTGCTTGGCTACACATTTATAGGGTGGAGCAGAAACAAATTGAGGAAAGAAGATTGATCATATGCGAGCAGATGATTGTAGTCACCGATGTCTGGCACCCAATGTAGGCCACTGGCATATCACTGTTGATGACGAATTTTGTCCTTCAAAAATTATGCATCAAAGTTTTGAGAAAATGTTTGGAAAGTCGCATACATTCACTTCAATGAAAGACTGAAATGAGAAGAAAATTTAAACACCAACTTAAAACCACCTCACAAAAAGCCGAATCATCATTCCACAATATTCATCAATACTGCGATTGATAACATTGTCCAAGATTATTTCCACAATATTCAAGTCTTATATCTGAATAAACAAGCAGATGATCTGATTCCATGGGATTATTTTACAACATGGTCATCTCTGCAAGCCTGTCTTTCATGAAAAGGGGATCAAAAAGAAAAAGATTACAGTTATGCTGGCATCACACTTCATTTACATTGTAACTTGACTTCCTTATTAACACAACTAGGATTTAGTCACTGTTGAGCACTTATTGCCTTTCTTTGAGGTATATACTGTGAGTCCACAACTTTCCAGATTCATCTGATGCTGTTCTTCTATGTACACCTCTTAAGAGTCTACCTAAGCCACCACTTGAGCTGCTGCTAGCCTAGCAATTGGAACCCTGGAGGAAAAAAAGAACTGTGTTAAATGAAATGAATTGTAATGAAAAGTGACATGCTAGATGCATCAAATGACTGACTTCAATGTTGATGATTGATTTCTTGAGCATGCCCAGCTAAGCGAACTGAAATATAACCCGTCTTCTATTTTTTTTTCCCCAAAATATATTGAGAAACTGGTCAGAGTGAAGAAAAAGGACTTGGTTTTAGAAAACAAAATAATTAAAACATTGAATTTTCCCCCCTGAAACATTGGGAAAGAACTGAAATATAACCCATTTTTTTATGTTTTTGTTTTTCAAAATATATTGAAAAACTGGTCAAAGTGAAGAAAATGGACTTGGTTTCAGAAAATAAAGTAACTAAAACATTGATTTCATGACTAATTTCTCATGGCAGATGTAGAAGGGCTATTCCATCTCTGAGATATAGTACCTAACATTTTTGAGATCTCCTAGGTCTTCAATTAATCTTGATATGTAGAACAGTCGACTAAAATTTATCATCACAATAAAATATGTTGAAAAACCTTGGAAAAGAATCTCATAATTCTGTGTTAGACCTAGCTCCAACTACAACCAATAAAGAATGACAATTTTGCTTCATACACCTTGAGGTTAATAGCTGCATCTCTTCTTCATTCTATTTTTTTACCATCAACTAGCATGAATCACACCCAACATTTGTCTTAGTGAAGTCACAGATCATGGTCATTCTACCGTATCCAAGTTTCTACAAATGAGAAGAATGAAAACCAAAATGAAGAAAATGAAAACTTAAAAAACTGTCTTCATGTCTTTCTGTATGTGATCTTTCATTAAAACATTATTTGATCTAGTGATTCAAATATCAGTGGAATAGAAGCTGTCTCGGCCATCCCATCATATCCTATCCCTGAGAGATCCCGGAATCGATGTCGGCTGTCCCATTCTGTCTTAACTTGGCTATAATATATTATAATATTAATTTTAAATAAATTTAATCTATCAT
This sequence comes from Calamus simplicifolius, assembly GCA_900491605.1. Lineage (NCBI taxonomy): Eukaryota > Viridiplantae > Streptophyta > Magnoliopsida > Arecales > Arecaceae > Calamus > Calamus simplicifolius. The sequence goes on along the minus strand of UESW01001392.1, from coordinate 392,197 downwards.
GAAAATATAACTTTTTGAAATTTGAATATACTTAAAAAATTAAATAAAATACTAAAACTTCATAAATAACTTAGTCCTGAATAGAGCAGAGTGGAGGGAGCAGATTCATGTAGCCGACTCTATGTAGTTGGGAAAAGACTTAGAGGAGTTGAGTTGAGTATTAAAACTTCATAAATAATTTTTTTAGGAAAAAAACATCCTAAGTGAGATGTGTTATGGATTGAGATGGGATAGGATGTCGGGCATTTTGTTCCATGAAAAAATTGAAACATTTCTATCCTCTGAAATTTAAAACCTTGACTTGATCACATCTTCCTTTCCATGTTTGCTCTGAGTATATTTATTATCCAATACTAGTTCTGAAACTGTCTCCTAATGCTGCAAGTTGTTGAAGACATTGAAGTAGTTATCATAGAATGACTCACAGACTCATGCACAAACATTCCAAAAATATAATCAACCTTTTAAAATGGCTAAAAATGATAATGCAAGCAGGGACCTGAATGGGGAACATGAGACATAGTCCAGACCAGCCTCTGCAAAAAATGCAACTGAAGAAGGCTCTCCACCATGCTCACCACATATGCCAACCTGTTTCACCAATCCCGACATGCACATCCATGTAAAAACCTTCTTTTCTTGCAAACAAAATAAATTCATGTAGATATATGCTCTTTCATATTTTGAAACAGATTTTGTGCACTCATAAACTACTTACCTTTAAGTCAGGCCTAGCTCTTCGCCCTCTTTCTGTGGCAATCTTGATGAGCTGGCCCACCCCTTTTTTATCAAGAACCTGAAATTTCGTGAACAAATAAACTAGCGTGCCACAAGCATTAAAAGTCCACTCCGGGATAGAAAATGACACAATTTTAACCGTGTGAACATTGAATGTTAAGCATGAATTTGAATATAAACAAGATGTCTCAGGTTGGCCATGTATCAGAAATATTAAAAAGATGAAGCAAATCGGAGAATAAACAGTTCATTTCATACCTGGTCAAACTTTAAAAAGCTATGTCAAACTTCAAAAGATCTTGCAACTTAATTAGTTAGTTTAGTCTAAACTTCTGTTTTTTTCTTTTTTGTTTGATAAAGTCCTTTCATGACATTGTAAAGTGCATTGCAAATTTGCAATATAACATAATAATATTTAATAAGATTAACAAAACAAAATAATGCAAGTTTTAGGAAGATTCAATGTAACATAGCTGTGGTTTAACTAAACTGAAATAAGAACAGAATTGCAAATGAAAGCCAAATGTAGAATTAAGCTTTCCTTGTGAAGGCCCCACAACAAGAAGCTTTTACTTGTTACAGACTTTCCAATTATATGGCCATCGCAATCTCAAAACCTTCCGAGTTCCAATAAATACTGGGTTGAGACCAACCAAACATTTACGTTCCCCAAAAGATATGCCCTCATAGATTTGACACAAATTTACCTACTGAAAAGAAAAGATCCCTGATTCCCAAAAAGAAACAATAATATCCCCACACAACTGACTTCATAAAATACACGATATAACAGAAATCATGGAAACCAATTTACAATTATATCACAACAAGACAAATGGGAGTGAAAATAAGATTTCCAGGACAAGATCATCAGTTCTTAACTACTGTAATATTTCCTATATTTCTAATGGTCTTCACTGAAGCCACAGTATCCAAGATATCAAGACAATCTAATTTACTTTTCAAGAACACAGAGTAACGTAGATTTTATGAAGGGAATGATTATGGATGTTTTGAGGAAATACTTAACAGTATTCTTACCTCAAAGGGATCTTTTTGGAGGATACCCTTGGATATATAGATCGGCAAAAACTTGCCAACATCATCCCTGCTGTAACCGAATGTCATTTGTGTGAGATCATTTGTTCCGAAAGAGAAGAACTCTGCCTGCTCTGCAATCTGCCAGTAACAAATAAAAATAGAGAGGAACAAGGAATCAGAATAAGAAAAGACATTATATGTCATCTGAACATTTTGTTTCAGCAATACATCTAAGGTTCCTGCATGCCACTAGAAGTTAAATGAAAGCTTGTCTCTAACCAACAAAATGCAAATTGTAAACCTCTTACAGATTATAGTGTCAAAAGTAGACTGAGCTGTCAGTAGATAACTCACCTCATCTGCAACGAGGGCGGCCCTAGGAATTTCAATCATAGTCCCCACCTTATAGCTTATTGAGGTTCCCATATTAGAGAAGACCTTTTCAGCAATTTTTCGTATCAGACTCGCTTGATGTCCCAATTCCTGCCAATAAAAAATTTTAATTGTTGAAATATGCAAAAACAAGTAGCTCACAGAAACTCAACACAATCAAATGAGAAACCTTGTGCAGGGTCTTAAAATGCATCATTTTGTCTCACATACAGTGGAAAAAAACATGGAACAATGGCGTATTAAATGAAAAATTACGAATGATACCATAATTTCTTTTATCACCTTATGATAGGAAACAAATTTAGAATATGGAAGGAGATTATAGGAATGTAAGCAAAAGTTATGCAGCAAATGGATCAAGGTGTCTGTTGAGGAAGGAAAATATAAAGCTGCGAAGGATTTCATTGAGTCCATGATCAGCTAGTTCTTCCAGCAATTTCTCAATCTTTCAAACTAGGTGATATTAAATTAATAACTATTTATTTCATTTTAAAATTATTGAAGACACCTGAGTTTTGAAAAATAGAGGTAACATCCAATTGGAATTTGTGTCATATATTTCAAAGAGATAATTAGACCCCAATTTAACAATTGTTAGTTCTTTGAATATAGAAGATTCAGGACACCAGAAAATTCAAATCTTTTGTAAAAGCTCTATAAAAGATCCAGCAGCATGGTCCTCTCTTTCCTTTTTTTTATTATGAATAATAAATATGCTTGCATATAAAAAAGTCCTCACTGAGTTATAGTGAACAACTGGATGGAAATGTCAGACTACTTTCTTCAAAAAAAAAAAAAAAAAATTTGACAGGAAGGTAAAAGAGACTTGCCTCAGGTGTTCCAACCAAAGGAACCATTATCTCTGGAAAAACTTTGAGACCCTGGTTGCTCATGGAGATGGCAGCTTCAAAGATAGCTCGTGCTTGCATTTCAGTTAATTCTGGGTTTGATATACCAAGCCTATATAGCACAAGAGTATGCTGAGTATATTTTAAACAGATTTTCCTGTAAGAAAATAACTTGAAAATTGCAGAAATAAATTTATATGCAATCATTCAAACAGTACAGATGCACAAAAAAGTGAAATGGTGTTAGGACCAGAAAAGTTAGAAAAATAACACCAAAGACGAGCAGATTTGCTTGAAATTTGAAATACAGACAAATTATAAGCATCTTTGAGGAGAACATTATTATGAAGAAAATTTATATGGCAACATCTCAATGATCAACCAAGACTGTTGGACTCAGAAAGCAAAAGAGATTCAGAGACAGATCACAATCAGAAACCATGCATAAATTACAACATTTTACAAACAATGCATTGAACCAACCTGCAGCCACGGAAACCAAGCATGGGATTTACTTCAGAAAGCTTTTCAACTCTTGCCAGGACTTCTTCTTCAGTCATTCCAGTGTCCAACGACAGTTCTCCCACAATATCCTCAATGTGACCCTCTGGCAGAAACTCATGGAGTGGAGGATCTAATAATCGGATAGTCACTGGAAGTCCTGAAATTCATAAATATACATAAGTAAATGACAAAGGACATGCATCCATGGCAATTCCTATAACAAGTAATCAAAGAGCTAGCGTTGATATTGCACTGTGAATGTGTGTGGATCAAATCAAATTTTAGCCCCATACAAGAAGAAGAGAGACGGAAAATAATAAGAGAAAAAAGACGGCAGACGTATGACCCACCATTTGTTTCATGTGTGATTGTCAGCATATTCTGGAATCTACATCTGTTCACATGAATAACTGGATCTTTTACAATAACTTACTTGAGATGAGAACTACACATTTGATTAGTTATAGTCATAGAAACATCAACCCCTGTTACATGTAAGTTATAAAGTGATGGTTGATCCAAGGAAGACCATGAAAAATGTCAACCGCTGTTACATGTAAGTTATAAAGTGATGGTTAATCCATGGGAGACCATAATATAGAATCCATTTATTCTATTCTCAACAGACTACAAGATACCAAATGAGCTTGGTGATGATTTTATGCATAATATGTGAACAAACACTAAAAGATGCAATTTTAAGCCATTCATTGTGTCATTTATTGTTCGGCTGAGGATAAATCATCTTACCATCCATAGCACGAAATATGCCTTCAAAGTCAGATCTCTGATAGGGCAAGAGAAGATCTAACGCTTTTTGCCTCTGTTCAAGAGTTCCTGCCATTATCATCTGTCTCACAGCTTTTATCCTTTCATCTGAAGCAAAGAACTGTGACATCAAGCAGGCGTTAAAGAAAATTTGTAACCATACATTCATAAAATTTTAATATGAGAAGTGCTTGTTATTAATTTGAGTATTATGACAGAGTACATGATGCCATGAATATATGCTATTAACTTTGTCCCATCTATGTGCTAGTGGAACTAGAAATGGTTCCATTTTCAAGAGGAACAGTCAACTGCCTCAAAACTACATAGACACTTGTTTCATAGAATCTGTGGATTAAGATGTCCATAAGTTAATATGTTGGTCAAAAACGTTTTCTTTGCCTCTATAAGACACTAGTTTCACAGAATCTATGGATTTTCCATGACAGTCTAGAAGTAAGAAGCAAAAGACAATGTTTAACTCACCATGTGCTCTGTCCTACAGAGTCCAATCCCTTGTGCACCATTATTTCTTGCTGTCAGTGCATCTTCAGGTGTGTCTGCATTTGCCATGACCTGGATGGAAGACATTTCCCATAAGAATTATCATGGTCATGATAAAGAAGAACATTTGGGGCATAGAGGTGACATGAAATCAATTTTGCCCAATCTTAATCATGCATGGATTCTTCACTTGCTTGAACGCAGCCCCATAGACAAGCAACTCTATGTATAACTACAATGGATGATTTTTTACAGCTGATCAGGATTGGGGGAAAAAAGTTGGACAACACTTCTATTTCTGGATCCATGAGGTAAATATTAATTCTTTCAGTGGGTGCATTTCAGTATTAGCTAGTTTTTGCAGAGAAATAGTACCTTCATTTGTCTTATTTCGTCAACCCAAACCATGAAGGTTTCCAAGTCACCGCTAAGAGCTGGTGGAGAAAGTGGCTGTTTCCCCATGATTACTTCTCCAGTTGATCCATTCAATGATAGCCAGTCACCTTCCTGAACCACTTTTTCTCCAACAACAAAGGCCTAGATGGCGAAGATTTAAGAAAAAAACAGCTATCATATAAACAACAACAATAGCAACAACAAAGCTTTGATCCTAAACTAATTGGGGTCAACTACTATATTTATATATGGCAAAGACTATAATAACCAATCCTTAAGAATTATATGAAAACAATAATAACTGAACTATCCATTGGTTGTCAAATAATAATAAGAATGATTTATACGTCCGTGGTGAGTACAAATAAAGGTGAGCCTTCACAGCTACCTAAAATAGTCAGTTATTTACAAATACTACAGTTCTAAAATTTATGTCCCCTGGAAACTGCTGTTAAAACCTCAATCCCAGTAGTGGAATCCTCTAATTGTTTCTTCTAAAAGTTCAAAACACTCACCAATAGAAGTGCTCAGAGGAAAGTAAGTTCACCTTGTCAGCATCATTCACTCGGATGTCAGAGCATCCTGACACACAACATTTTCCCCATCCACGTGCTACAACAGCTGCATGAGAAGTCATGCCACCTCGTGCTGTCAGAATTCCAGAAGCTGCATGCATGCCACCAACATCCTCTGGGCTAGTCTCCGTCCTCACCTTTGCATATGCAAGAAATAAGTGTCAAAAATGAGAGAATAATGAGGATGTTTAGTTAATCTATCTTCTTAAAATGAATTACTTGCCATGAACTTTATCAAAAATGGATTGATTGCTGGCAAAATGTGATTGTATTATGGAGGTAGACTATGCCAATCAATAGAAAATATGTTAAGAGCCATATAAGTTAATATGTTGAAAAGAGTAGAAAGAAATTTTAATGTCAGTTTAAGTTTTCTCCAAATATAATAAATTATTTGGGATAAATTGTTGTTAAGAATACAAGAACATAAAATGGTGTCTTTTTTTTTTTAATGAAGGAAGGTAAAATGGGGTCAACTCATTATACCAGTCTATATTGGGTGCACTGTACCATATGGTAAGGAAATAATACCTGCTATGGCCCCTATACCATGTGTTGGCACCAAGAGATGGACCATATTGACACTAGATATGTGGTATAGTAATTGAGCATTGATATACCAAAACTGGTACTTCAAACTATGTGTGCTGCTGTTAATAGGATGACCAGCCAAATCAACATGTGGCATATGGATAGGGTGAGAACATGAAGAGAAGGAAGCAAGAGAAGGATCAATAAATGTAACAAAGAATGTGCATAGAGACCACCTCGGAACTGATATGAGTACTAGGAAAAAAGATGCACCTAGTAAACAATCTGGAAAATATGAAAGCACAACATGGCTGGGTAACATAGACTATCCAGCAACAATTACAGTAAGTAGGACCTAAAAGAAACCTACCATGGGTGAGCTGAAACTTCAGATGAAGCTAATTGGAGTTCAACAATATGTGTATCAGAGTTACCATATGTTCCAATTCAAAAAAGCAGTTCCATTTTACTAATTACAACTGAGAAAGCAGACACCTCAATTCCCACATAGTGAAGGCACATGTGACCTATGTTCCTAAATAATACTCATGCTACTCTTTTTTTGTATGTGAGCAAAAGCTCTTTAAGATCTTGTCGCTTATGATGCTGCTTTAGATGAGCTATTATGCTATCAACACCAACTCCAATTCCTCCATCTTCTAGAGTAGGATAGTGATGCCACACAAGCAATGTCAGTGAAGACACCATGATAATGAAGGTGCCAACCAGCTTTGTAGTAAAGTCTCATGATGGTACAAAAGACTTGAGATTGAATCCTGCTTCCACAACAGTCACATTTCACACGTCCTAGTATCTGACTTGGCATAGGAAAAAGAGAGAGAGAGAGAGAGAGAGAGAGAGAGAGAAATGCATGCAAAAAATTAATTTAAACTAAAACTTATACATTTATATATTGCATAACAACATATATTAGTTATTAAGGTCTTCTAATTTGCATGTTCCTCATTCAAACCTCCTAATTACCTCCTTAAGGTCCTTTCTTATTAAAAAAATCACAAAGTTATTGTAATTTCAACATTCTTGACCAACATTCAAAGTGAAGAAAAATTGCTTTTGACTGTCTTATAGTGCATCAAACTCACTATCAGAAGAGTCAAACTTTCTACCAATTTCTAAAAGCTGAAGTTAAAAAAATTGATAGCTATGCAAGTGTCCAATGCATATCTAGTTCAAATATTTATCCAACATGAAATTTTGGGAGCTGGGCATAAATTAGGTAATACAAATGTTAGGGTATTAGGGGAATGACTACCTCCAATTCATAAGCTTGCATAGGCACATAGAAGGCACACTGAAGACCACATTAAAACTTAAAAGGATGCAAAATTGAAGACAACATCATAAGAATGGTGGTATTTAGAAACTTATTGGACAAAATGGCCTTGTTCAATAGTCACCCACTTTGGATACCAGATGCTTCAAAAGTGTAATTGCTTTGCTCTAACTCCAAAATGCTTCCAAGCTATCTAAAGCTAGCTAATCCATATGGTTTTTATGAAGGCTTTAAATCTTATGATACAAAGGCATCCGAATGTTCCTCAAAATAAGACACCCCATGCTCCATCCCATCCTAATCCCCAACCCAATCAGGCATCTCGATCCTTGATTGGGTGCTTTTTTTAATAAAAAAATATATTCGTGAAGCTTAGTGTTTTATTTGCTTTTGAAACATATTTGAACTTCAAAAATTATATTTTTTAGATAAATTAGATATATTTAAAATTGATACTATAATATATTATGATCAAAAAAGGATAAAATGGAATAGCCGAGACCGGTTGCATAATCTCTCTGGAAAAGGACAAGATGGCCAAAACAGCTCCTTGTCTTGCCAAGACTTGAATCACTAGTTTTCACTAGGTTGAAGTTTAACCTACCTGCCACTCATTTAACTTTAAACATCATTTGAGCCTAAAGATAAATATATTAAAAAAAGACCATCAAATTAGGTTTTTAAGATGATCAACTATTTAAGCACAAAGGTAATTACACAAATCTATCTAGGTCCTCTTCCCTCATATTTTTGTCATGTTTTAGGACCACCACAACCAACTATAATTGCAAGTCTACATGTATCTCTGCAATCACCATATGCAAGAATGAGGGAAGCACGATAATGATATTGACCATGACAGGAACTACTTGATTGTGGTAAATGGCATATTTTAGTGAAACAAAAAGCAAATATATATTGCTTAATTAAGCTATCAGACTAGTTTGCAGTTGACATGATGCCTTAGAAATTCATATCAAGAAAACAAGGTCTTGATAGGCCATCCTTTGGTACGACAGAATGGGTTGCTCAGGACAAGACTATCCCACTATTGTCCTTATGTCCCAATCAAGGCGTCTTAGGACACCACTTGTCTAAAGTATCAGAGCAGAACGGTGGCACATGCCTTCCCATGGAAAAAAAGGGAACAACTCCTTTCCATGAGATTTAAAACCTTGATTGTGAATGCTAGGGCACTATAGAATAGAATAAAGACACTGAATGAAGATAATGGACATTAAATGTCTAAGAATAAATAAAGGAGAAGGAATTCATAATACTTAAGAGCTCAAAGTTTGCACATGTGATCATAAATTGATAGGAAGTAACATAGAAAGGCCTTAGTAAAGGAGCAAAAAATGTCAAGCATTTAAATAGACAAGAGAACCAATTTTAGGAGAAGCTGAAAGAATTTATGTAAGGGTAGGGGAGAAACAAAGCCTTGAAATGACTAGTTCATATTTATAGCATAAGGAGCTGCTTGAAAGGCCACAAGGAAGTAGGTTCTCCAAGGCCAAAAGAGAGAACGTTCTCAACACAAGGTGCAAGAGCAACATTAAAGGAATTGATAAGTTACAAGAGGTTGCCAAAATGAAACATGATGAAGCAAAAAGAAAAAGCAGAAAGAAGTGTGATCTTTTTATAAAAACTATGTTAAGGGATATAAATGTTCCATAATAATACCATCAACAACAACAATAACAACAACAAAGCCTTGATTCTAAACTAGTTGGGATCGGCTACATGAATCATTTTTCTCCATTCAGCTTAATTTTGAAAGATGCAAAGATTCTGAATTTTTTCAATCACTTCCTCCTATGTAATTTTTAGTCTACCTCAACCACTTTTTTTCTTCTATATGTATCAAGTCATTCCTTTCAAAGGTGTATCTATAGGTCTATGTTGCACATGTCCAAACCATCTTAATTTGTCCTTGATTGAAGCTACCTCTACCTTTTTACGAATAGTTTCATGACACTACAAAAATGATAACCCATCTGTGCTCATGATTATGAAGAAAGCGAGTTGTAGACCAAAGAAAAGCTTGTTGTGTAAACTAGAAAGTAAACAACAGAAGGCAATTAAGATCCAATGTGTTAAGATCCACATACATAGTATAAGAACAAAGTAGTTAATTAAGGTAGTTTATAAGATAAATCAAAATACAAGTAGCTTCATAACAATATTATCAACGCATAAAGAAAGGCCAAAGCCATCCTAACCTCATTGATGCACTGTTGCTTATCCATTTTAGGATAGGCCTATTGAGGATAGAATTTTTTATGGACATTAATGTTGTATATCACAAAGTCAGGGGAAATACTTACTGGTTTCCAAAAACTGGGGAGTAAAGGAGGTGAGGTCATGATTGATACAACACTCATCATGCTGATGACAACATAAAAAGAAAACCAAGGTGGAGTTGGAGAGTCATCAATCAAACACACGTATTAAAATGAACCAAATCAGTTAATCAAGAAGGCTTGGCCTGATAGAGAGTTGAAGTGTCAATTACTTTTTCAAAATGCTTCTTGTGTAGTTTTAAAAGTGGTATCAGCTCAAACTCAAGAAAATCATGATATCCTATATTTAAGCGATTTTGGTGGCAAGCCAATGTTGCAACACAAAATTGAAAAGAAAAAGGTAAGGTTGAAGAGAGAAGTCTGAAAAAAAGAATGTGAAGATGATAATCCCAAGTTACATGTTCTATTGCTTTTTGCATATAACAAAAAGGTGACAAGAATAAGACAATAAATCAATCATTCCTTTTGCTTTCCTCCCTTTATCACACTATAATTGCATTAAGTCCTGCCCCCTTCCCCATGCCCAGAGGTGTAATTAAACAGATGAGGCTCTAAAGTAATAGTTGTTAGCTTTTTGTATTACAGAGTAATGGAATCATGATTTATAGACTATAGGAATTCAACTACACAGGTGGAACAGAAAGACAGAAAATAAGCATGTGAGTCAAGTCAACCATTAAAAATTCAAATTTATAGACTATAGGAACTCAACTACATAGGTGGAACAGAGAGACAGAAAATAAGGATGTGAGTCAAGTCAACCATTAAAAATTCAAATTATAAATCACAAGTCCATAACAAGATAAAGAAATTGGACCTATACAAAGGCGATTAGGAGATGACTGCTGAGGAATCCATATAGGGCAACAACTATGAACATCTTAGAAAACCAAAACAGGATTTAGTTTTGAACTTCAATCAACAAAAGGATTTAGTTCCAAGCTACTTATAGCACACCCAATGAACATATGGTGATTTTAGCTAGTGTGGTTTTATTCTTCATAGGGTACAAGAAACTTTTGATGCAACATTTCGATGAGCAATTCACATGCATATCTAAACAATCGATAACATTGATCTTCATAATTATCAATAAAAGCATATAAAAAATTAAAGCAATTGCCCCAACAGTGGAAAGTACTAAAGACAAGCCTCAAAATCAAATAAGAAGGCAATGCATTTTCATTTTGAATCCCTTTTGATAAGAGGAACTGCCTTACCAAAATAACTGTCTTTCCTTGGGCATGCCATGCTTCGGCATCATCAGCAGTGAATACAACCTGACCAATTGCAGCCCCTGGTGATGCAGGCAAGCCTGTAGCGATCACTTTATCTTTGTACGCAGATGGATCTTCAAACTAATTATAGAAAGATGAGAATATGAGCAATATCTATGTGAACACATGACTATGCTAGTATACACTTCTAAGTGAGCTCTCTCACACATGCAGACAGAGAAAACAGACATGCCTACATTTCATACATGTGACCAGATAAGATCTTCAGTTGTAATCAAAATGTGAACTTTCTATAGGTTACGTGTCTCCTCTTTCAACATAATTTATAATAATTAATAAAGTAATAAAAAAAAGTCAAAATAACAATTTAATGGGACTCATATCAAAATCCTTCAGTGAATAACCAGTCCATGCTTTAATGCTTGATTGCTCCCAGTACCATATGCTATACATATTCACATGCATATATATGTATAATGTTTTAATTCTCCATGTAACCAGTCTGTATGTAAATGAATGAATGTCTGCATTACAATCTGTTGGGTGGTATGCACTTCGGTTTCTTAATATACTTTAGTACTAACAACCTGTAATTAAGAAATTCATAAATCCATCAATTTATGTCACAGGCAATCAGTTCACTTTAACACATTAACCTTAACCAAGAAACCTTTATCAACATCCACGCCATATGAATCCAAATGCAATTGACTCTTTTAGAAAGTTACCTGTGGATGCAGAAGTTGGTCTAGGTGCCCTGGTTCCACCATCTTTATAGCAGAACGAGTATGGACAAGGCCTTCTTTCACCATGTCAACAGCAATCTTGACAGCACCTTTGCCAGTGCGCTTTCCTGATCTGCACTGCAGCATCCAAAGCCTATTTTCCTGAACTGTAAATTCAATATCCTGTATTATAGGAGAATTATCAGTTGATTCGCAATTCAGCAAACATAAAATCTTCCCCAAGTCAAATGTATCATTCCTTTTCTGTAGTTTACTGCAGAATTGAACATGAAAAATCAACAGTTGGAAGACAAATGTAGGAAGGCATGGGTGGGCAAACATGCATCGGTGAGAATGCTCACTTCATCCATACATCTATATGCCTAAAGGCAAACAAGCATGCATACACAAATATTTACACGTGCATGCACATGGGAGAGCAAGATCACAGATTTGTACTTGATAGAGATATGATATTAAGAATCCAACTGTTGTATCTCTTCAATGGCCCTCTAATACATGGTATAATCTACAATTAAGAATATATTTGTGTGTGTATGTACAAATGTATATATGCAAGTAGATGTGTATTTTTGTCCATGTACGTATGTCTCTATGTATGTGTATGATTTTACGCATTCATGGATGCTTGCATGTATATGCTCATGCTATCCGATAAAGCTGGGAAATAAAGGATCTAACCATCATGTCTTTATAATGCCGCTCTAGAATGCTACAATTCTCAACAAGCTCTTCATAGGCTTCTGGCATGCACTGCCTCATAACATCCAAATCTTGTGGAGTTCTAATTCCTGCAACTACGTCCTCACCCTGTTTTATGAAAGGTCAGTTTTATTAGATATAAACAATTTAATGCAAGCTCATCTTAGAATAATCTAATCAATGGAAATACTTATTAAAATATCATCAACTAAAATCAATATATAGGCAGCATTAGCAAATAACAATTGGAATATATTGTGAATTTATGATTAGCATTGCTTCCTATTCAATTTGGTATTAGGAGGATATTTCTTTCTAGTTTGGTCAAACAAAAGAGGAAGTTATACACTTGAATGATTTAAACTAATGCCAACTCAGACAGGCTAAGTCTTAATTGTAACAATCATGGACTGCATATAAGATTGTACAGCAAAACACGTCTATGTACAATTTCCTGTCGTGTGTACATATTACATGTCACATCATATACAAGTGGCATTGACAGTAAATATGGTATGCCATACCGATGTGCACCACCCCGCACCAAGTGTATCATATCATGCTAGTACCGAACCAAGTCTTGATATGCCTTTGCAATTATCAAGGTTTGTTGGTCTTATATTGTGTTGGAGTTTGTGAATGGCTTAGTAATTGCCAAAACCTTAAAAAAAAATTAAGCAAGACCAAGCTTTGTGTATGGAAACATCCATAAAATGTGATTGCCTCAACTTTATGGATGATCACTGCTCATAATCTTCAAATATCGGCCTGATCGGCATCTAAAAGTTCACTTTAAAAAAAAAATCAGAACAGGATGAGTTTTGGAGCATATATATGTCAAGAAGGTCCCATGAGAGGATTGCCTAAATTTTTATAGCAGATTATTGGCTAGATGTCGATTCTTCAAAATTGGGTTCTAGTTAAAGTCAAGGCATCTTTAAAAATGAGAGGGTTCTTCCACAAAAATTCAAAGACCAATGATCATGTCTGGCGTCCTATCTTATCATCTCAGTTTAAGCTCATGAAAGCAAGAAACAACCCTCTGACTTATCCCTGGAATTGGAACGAGTCCAGAAAAAAGAAAAAGCAGATAGCAACTTTTGTTACGGGACCTGCATTCAGCTCTGACGAACAAATATAAGCCAAATTGCCAAAGAGTCAAAACTTAAAAACCATTTGTTTAAAAGCTAAATTAATCTTAAATTAAATTAAGAAACTTTGCATATCAACTTGAATGCTCCAAATCAAGTGCCTCATCATTCATCTTCTTTATTGAGGATGTAGTTGTCAAGAATCAAACCTTCCTCCTTGTGTTCCACTTTGCTATGGCAAGTTAATCTAGTGCTACTGGCAGGATTTAACAATGTTGATGACTCAAGGTCTACTTGAAAAATCTGAATTGGTCATAGATTAATCAGTTCATGCGACAGTAGGTCACTTAAGTGCTTTCCTCTCCAAATGGAGACTGCATTCTACCATAATAACCAAAATGCTGCACAAACAGATAACATTTCAATGTTTCAAAATCAAATGACACCTATATAGATTGCACTTCCACTTCATTCAACACTTTCTATCCTCATCTTGTTTTGATTCTTTACTAGTCACTCTATTAGCAACTTTAGAAGTCTCAAGGACTCATAACATCATGTGCATCCACTAAATACATAACCTGTCTCAGCTACAATTCATCATGCTAATCACATGAAAAGTCAAGGGACACAAGCTACAATGATTTCACTTGTGCTGTAACATCCAAAAAATTTTGCTTCCTGTAAATTGTTGGGAAATATCTCAATGTAAATAATATTTGTGTAATATTGTGATGTTCTAATGATTTTGTAAGTTGTTGGTTATGTTGGTCACTAAGTAAGGCTAGAGAAAAAGTTATGTGATGTAAATAATTTGGAATGAGAGTTTGGATGCATGAAGGTCTTGTATAAATTTTTTTAAGATTATTAGAAGGCTTGAGGGTCTTAGAAAATTTTATGAAAATTGGATCCTTGGAAGACTGAGCGGTGAGCCACAAAGGGCGTTGCCTCCTTGAATTGTGAGACTAGGAGTTAGGCGCCCAATTAGGCGCCTAACAGTGAAGTTGGGCGACCAGTTGGCCACCCAACAGGGAAGTTGGGCGACCAGCTGGCAGCCCAACATAAAGTTGGGCGACCAGCTGGCAGCCCAACATAAAGTTGGGCGACCAGCTGGCCGCCCAACGTGAGTGAGCTAACCCCTTATAAAATGGGGGGACCAGGAAAAAAAAGCGGGGAATCAGAGTGAAAACAGAGAGCTTGGCGTGCGGAAAAGAGAAGGAAAGAAAGGAAGAAAGGAAAGAAAAAAGGAGGAGAGGAAGAAGAAGAAAGGGGATTTTCTTGCATTTGAGGTAAGCACGTTCTTCCTAAGCTTAGAATATTTGTGTAATATTGTGATGTTCTAATGATTTTGTAAGTTGTTAGTTATGTTGGTCACTAAGTAAGGCTAGAGAAAAAGTTATGTGATGTAAATAATTTGGAACGAGAGTTTGGATGAATGAAGGTCTTGTATAAATTTTTTTAGGATTATTAGAAGGCTTGGGGGGCTTAGAAAATTTTATGAAAATTAAATCCTTGGAAGACTGAGCGGTGAGCCACAAAGGGCGTCGCCTCCTTGAATTGTGGACTAGGAGTTAGGCGCCCAATTGGGCGCCTAACAAGGAAGTTAGGCAACCAGTTGGCTGCCCAACAGGGAGTTGGGCAACCAGCTGGCAGCCCAACATAAAGTTGGGCAACCAGCTGGCCGCCCAACGTGAGTGAGCTAACCCCTTATAAAATGGGGGGACCCAGGAAAAAAAGCGGGGAATCAGAGTGAAAACAAAGAGCTTGGCGTGCAGGAAAAAGAGAAGGAAAGAAAGGAAGAAAGGAAAGGAAAAAGGAGGAGAGGAAGAAGAAAGGGGATTTTCTTGCATTTGAGGTAAGCACGTTCTTCCTAAGCTTAGGAATAGCTCTAGAACCTTGTGCTTTACATTTGTAGCATGTTAACATGTATATTTTGGGGAGATCAGAAAGGGTGGAAGAAAATCATGTTAGGTTAGATATCATAGCATTTTCATGTAGAGTTGCATGAAATCTTTCGTGTTATTGTCCTAATGATGCATGTATGTTAAAATAGGACAAGAGACTGGCTCTAGGAAACCGGAACAGGGGAGTTAGCTGATTTTCTAGCACGATAGCAACAGGTGAGTGTGTTCTCCATCTAGCTTTGCTATTATTTTGAATTTGTATGTGGGGATTTTGAAATGCTATATGGATCAAATTTAGACTGATATGTTACAGTATATAAAGTATAGTGTTGAACTGAGGTTTTGGAAATTTGGGAACTGAGAACAAAGTGCATGATGAATTTTATAAAAAGCATGATTTTGATGATTATAATATGTATACTTTTGAAAAGCATGTGTTTCAAGGAAAAGGTTATGTTTTAGCTACATTCATGGCATGAAAATGTTATTGAAAAGAAATGTGTATTTTAGA
Source organism: Calamus simplicifolius (assembly GCA_900491605.1). Classification (NCBI taxonomy): domain Eukaryota; kingdom Viridiplantae; phylum Streptophyta; class Magnoliopsida; order Arecales; family Arecaceae; genus Calamus; species Calamus simplicifolius. The sequence continues at coordinate 376,110 of UESW01001392.1, read as the reverse complement.
GCATGTGGCATACAGCATCGGGCAGCTATGGGACTGATTATCCTGTAATGTATACCGCGTAGCATGAGCATTGCACACTGCATATACAGCGGCACCTCCTTGCGATTCTATCGTATGATGATCCCTGAGGCCAGGGGTGAGTGTGAAATTTACCAAACCATCCATCTAAACTCGCGCACCACTTTCTTACTTAACTCATAGTATCTAATAATAGAATTTCTAGATGAACTATCCATTTTCAATCCAATGGCTAGCTTCAATCTAGTATAATTTTTCAAATATATCATAGAAGTTTGAAAAGCTGAATAGTTTGAGGCACATTATAGATGGCACTCTATTTAGGGCATTAACTAATGCATGCATTTGATGAAGATCTATATCTACCATACAACTAGCTTCTTCATTACTTGGAGTTCACCTCAACATAGAAGGTCAAGGTATGTGATAGGCACAATGCAGTGGAAAATTAGCAAAAATCAGATTATAACAACAAATAAGCTCTGCTCTTCTTTGGATTTACCCCACTCTCTTGATGCACAAAAAATATACTCGAGCTCATTCATCTCACTGAAGTTCCAAAGCATGTATCTTGCAAAACATTCGTTAGCATTTGGTCCCTTATAATTTCGAAGTGTGAGAGAATTATCTCAGTTCTTGGTTATATGAACAAATGGAGAATTTATACTTATAGATTTGAAAAGGTGCTAAGCAATAAGGTTTCAAAGTGCACTAACCCATCTAAAAACACTTACACATCCATTTTAGTCTATAAGATATCTACTGAGATGAAAGTCCCATAAAGAAGCATCTCTATGTGAGGTGCTATAAATTAAGATAGGAAAGAAAGCGAGAATGAGAAAGGTGAGATTGTAGGGGTGGGGGAGAGACATTGGATGGGGGACTAGAAAAATAATCCTACCCTCGATCCCCTAAGAGCCCATGCATGGTTGGTTAACCAAGAAAATTAAAGTTATATGCACACCCATCACCAAAGAACAATAGATTAAGCAGCATCAAAGAGTTAAGAAAGTGTTCCTCACATTTTGTACACCATCATTATTTGTCTAAGTTTAATTCTTTTAAAAATATCAATATCAAATTATAAACATATCCCCCTTCAACTATCCACTTCCTCTCTTATTTGCTCTCATTTTCTCACATCTTGCCCTCCTCCCTCTTCTGCTCTTCCCTATTTATTCTTTATTGCCAGCTCTCTCCTCCCCAAGTCATCTTCGATTGTCAACCTCAACATTTATCTTGGCTTCTTGCTTTCGTTGCACTGTTGATTCACATTCATACTTGATAACCATCAACCCTATCACACACCTCTCACTATTGATTTACATCCCATTACATGCCCATCATTTCATTGTTGCATTATCATCTTGCTAGTGAACTAGCTCTACCATACCCAATCAAGTCTTGATGCAGTACAGGATGCAACCAGCATGTACTGGATTTAATGCCTAAATTAGGGTTAAGGGTCATGTCCTATCTCTATAATCTTGCTGGTTAGCTAATTCTACCATACCCATAGGATGTCAAAATGAGTTGCCATATGAAGTATCAGAATGAGAGCATCCCATCATCATCCTAGCATCCCAATCAGCGCAATAAACAATAGATACATGGAAAGTGATGATGCATTAACTTGATAATTAAGCTAATTGTCATCATTAACTTGTGATGGCTTTTTTATATTTACATAATGAATTTACTAATTATTATTCTGTTCAATATTTAATCATATTCTATCTCCTCTTTTTTCTAATATGCACACAAACCATTTTCTAAATGCTTTCCACATTTTGTCTTTATTTACTTGTAATCCTCTTTATCAAGGTTTGCAATACTAGGACCAAAACCCATACTGATACATTATTGATCCAATACAGTACAGTACATACCATGTACTGAGCTGGGATTCCTATTCTTTTGTTACTCTTAATTATAATATACTTTGTACCTAGTGGTATAGGTCATACCATTTGGCTCGGACCAATTCAGTTCATATTGACTTAAAATTCATACCGTATCAATACCTTATTGACAGGCAATACGGACCAATTCAATAGGCCTTGCTCCCCAAAACATGTACCAAGGGACAAATTTGTCATTAGCATAAAAATCAAGAATTTGCATTCATGCTCTTGGGCTAGTCATGATACACCTAATGCACCAATGGAATTAACATGCCCTATCAAGCTTTTCAATGCATGATAATAATGAAGTATCTATAAATACTTTTTGAGGTTGAAGGACAAAACTTAGGTGCAGTTTATAGGATATTTGCCATGCAGTTCTCCATTTAAAACATGTCTACAACTATCCCACTTAACAAGCAACACCTTTTTGTTCTTATTAAGTGGGAAACATTTAGCAAACGCATGTTGGTTGTTAAGAGAAATGGTTGGATGCGTGTTACTTATTAATTGCAAAATTAGATGGCAAACACTTGGCAAGTTGCATCTAAGTTTCATTCAAATGTGAATCCTCTCCTTTCCAACGAGCACTGAATTGGTGAGGGCCTATCCTTCAGTCACGACCATCCATAATTGGTGCGACGGCTCCAATTGGATAGGCCCTACTTAAAAATAGAGAACTTGCTGTCTCTCCTATTCCGATGCCAACAGAGAGGACCCTGACTCATTTTTTTCTCCTTTCTATGCAAACCTTTTCCAATGCACCTCAGAGGCATCATCCAGATAATAGAACCAAAGTTTTTGAACTTTATTGAGTAAAACAAAGAGCATGATACCTGAGCATTGATGAGGAATTCCCCATACAGCTTCTTCTCCCCAGTGCTGGGGTTCCTAGTGAAGAGCACACCAGTCCCTGAGGTGTTCCCCATGTTTCCAAACACCATGCACTGGACATTAACAGCAGTCCCCTTGAGCCCAGTGATTTGGTTGATACTCCGATACTTCTTAGCTCGCGGGCTGTCCCATGAATCAAACACCGCCAGGACCGCCAAGTACAGCTGCCTTTTGGAGTCTGCAAACAGTTCAGAAATCTCTTGAGGCACACCCATTCATGCATTTATTTGAATACCATGAGGACCGTTAACAGGGAAATTTCAAATTCAAATTTAAAGAAAGAATCCTTTTTTTTGCTCTCTCTCTTTTTCAAATGTAAAGATGGGAAGCCTATCAGTAATTCTTTAAGGACATGATGTTGGCCAATTAACAAGTAAAAGAAAGGAGGAAAAGAGGAAGTATTTCAAAAATTAGCAAGGTCCTGCTATGCTAAGTTATAACATTTTACCTGAAGGGAATTGCTCTCCTTTGGCCTCAAGGTATACATTCTTGTACTGGACCACGAGCTCTTTGAGGTCTGCGGCCGTGAGGTCAGCGTCCCCGCTGATCCCCCTTGCGGCTTTCAAGGCTTCCAGCTTCTCTTCAAACCGTGAGTGTGGAATGCCCATCACCTCCAATCCACCAACACAAACAGAAGAAGATGCACTAAGAAAGGCCAGTCTCAGAATCAACAATACACTATAAACATTGCCTTTCAACAGTCAAATTAGTCTAGCTGACACGAAATCTATTGGCGTCGCATCTAAAGTTTTTTGTTCCTCCCTTTGGGTCAACCAAACCATGGCCCCAGTAACTCGCTACAAATAAAATAATGTTGGAGATGGAAGCAAGCGAAGAAGTCGAGAAAAGATAAACTAATCCACTCACCACGCCTCCAAACATGTCCAAAAAGCGTCGGTACGAGTCGCAGGCGAACCTCTCCCCGCTCTTGACCGCCAGTCCGGCCACCACCTCGTCATTCAGTCCCAGGTTCAGCACCGTGTCCATCATTCCCGGCATCGACACCTACGTTTTTACAAACACATGCGCACGCGCACCGAAATCACCACACCGCGACCATCCATTCATTCGCATATTCGGCAATAAAACGTGGTGGTGGACATGTACCGCGGCACCAGATCGGACGGAGAGGAGGAGGGGCTTGGAGGGATCACCAAGCCGAGCTCCCATGTCCGCCTCCACGGCATGCAAACCCTCCAGTATCTCCTCCCAGAGGCCCGGCGGCAGCTTGTGGCCGTTCTTCTGGTACTCCTGGCAGGCCTCCGTCGACACCGTCAGCCCCGGCGGCACCGACAGTCCGATGCTCGCCATCTCCGCCAAGTTAGCTCCTTTGCCACCCAGCTGCTTAGCACGTGAGTTAATATACGAACAAAAGAAAAAGGGAGACAACAAGCGTTCAGTAGAGAAGGGATAGATGGTTACCAAGGACTTCAAGCCTTTGTGGCCTTCGCTCTTGCCCTTGCCGAAGGTGAATACTCTCTGTGAAGGGTTTTGAGAGGGAGCCATTAGTTGACAGAGGAGAACAACAACACAAAGGAGCTAGCTTAAGGCCTTGTATGAGTTCAGAGCTTCGTCCTCTATATTTATAGTGGTGAGCTTGGACGTGGCTTCTCGTCTAAGAACATGATTATAATAAGTTCAAAGCTGCGAATTTTGGATCAGATCCATTTCATGCCATTTAAATATTGAAATGAATGCTAGCGGAGTGCTGGATTGGAATGAACGTGGAAGGATGACTACATGCACGAGTCGTGTACGGCGACACTGCCACGTATTAGATTGGACTTATCTTGGACGCCGCCACGGGAAACAGACAAAGACCTGTCTGTCGAATAGAGTTGTCGTGTTTATCCAAGTTAGAAAGTTAAAAAACTGATGAGGATGGATGAAAGTGAGGAGATAAAGCATGCGTTCTGTTACGAAGCAGGGCTGCAACAGGAAAGCCCTGTTCTTCTTGCGGCTGGATGGAGCCGCCCTCGTGAACATAGGTGTTGTACCCCTTCCTCCAAGGCTCTGATTGAAGGAGACATCCATCCATAACCCATAAATGATTTTTTTCTGGACGAGCAGAATAAAAGGGAAGACGACCTCCCGGTTTAAATATAGAGAGAAAATCAGCTTCTTCTCTTCCTTCTTCCTCCATTGCCTTCTTCCTTCTGGCACCATAGCCTAAGGGTGTGGGCATCTCCGAAGACTCTTGTAGCCTTCCGACCGACGATCCTCGCCAAAGCCTCCGCTTCACTCCCCTGTTCCACGGCTTCACTAATACCAACAGTGGTATCAGAGCCTACTAGCCGTCACCACGCTTCAGGTGATGGTGGCCGGCAAGGGGGAAGAGGCGGGGAGCAGGCAGTTCAAAAAAAAAAATTCTGACGGCTATTCGGGGCCATCGGACCCCGAACGACCACTAGCATTGCCTCCGCATGTCGCCGGAGGCCATCCCCTCTCTTCCCCGGCCGGCAAGACCTGTCGCCGCCATGAAGGATTGCGGCTCTCTGTGCGTCCGTGGGATGCAGGGCCATCGGACCTGGCCGGTTGTCTCCCCCTCTCCGTCCAGAGCTTCGCCGAAGCTCGTTTCGGTCGCCGGAGGGTTGGGACGGCCCTGCATCACAGTCGTGTGCACTTCGACGGCTGCGTTCGTGAGTTTATGGGTCGCATCACCCGTAAATTCAATAACTTATCAAAGGCAATTCCGTTATTTCGTAACACAAAATAAAAAAAACCAAGGAAATTGACTATGACGTGGCAGCTTATGTGGCTGCGGGCCCCGCTGACGTGGCAGTCCACATGTTGGGTCCGGCTAACGCCTGTGCTTGCATGGCATTTAAATTGTTTTTCAGATTTTCTGGGTATTTTAAAATTACATAAATCTAGAAAAATTATAAAAAATCACAGAAAAATCAAAAAATCATAAAAAATTATAAAAAATCAAAAAATTCATAGAATATCATAGAAAATTTATTGAAAATTTTTTGATGTGTCATGAGGGTTTATGCTCTATGTATGAATATTTTTTTGCCATTCTGTTTGATTTTTTTCTGTGAAATTTTTTCTGGTTGCATAATTATTTATTCTTAGTGTATAAATATGATTTATGCATATTTCTGCATCTTATTGTTGGTGACATAATAATTTATGCTTAGTGCATGAGGGGCATTTATGTTAATTGTTATGTTATTTCTGTAAGCATGTTTATTTATGCTTGGTATAAAATATATATGTTAATTTATGTCTTTAGTTGACATGAAATATATGCTTGATGTAGCATATGTTCACGACACGAATTTGTTCCAACATGATTCTATGGACAACATAGATATGTTCTATGAAAATTTATTGGATTCAGTGTTCTATCTTATTAAATGAGTGATGATTATGAGCTTAGCAAAATTTTCAATCTCACTTATAAGTATGATTATTTAAAATCTGAATATTTTTTAAATAGAGATATACACTGATTGTGTGCCCGATGTCCATATTTTGCTTGACCATAAATAGTGATGGCCTCCCGATTTGTGCAGCTGGCCTCGATAGAGGTGAAAAATTGGAAGGACAAAATTACAATGTGTGGCACCGAAAGATTCAATATCTACTCAATGAGCAAGAAGTCTTGGAAACCCTGACACACAGTATGACACCACCAGAACCTAGTACCTCTGAACAGAACCGTCAGGATCACGAAGTCTATGAAAAATGGGTAAAGAAGGATCGTTGTGCATGCTTCACTATGTTAAGCTATATGCACAATGACCTGATTGGAGATTTTGAGGGATTTTCAACTGCCTATGATATGTTGAACCAGCTCAAGATTCGGTTTGGTCAGACCTCAGCAACAAGGCTGCGGCCTTGAACCTCAAATTTATGCAACATGTCAAGATCCCAATCATTCAATGTTTGAACATCTCCGCGTGATGAGTAGCATGATTAGGGATCTGAGGGAGGCTGAGGTTGATCTCACTGAGGAACAAAAGGTCCTTGCAGTGATTCGTTCACTGCCTGACCCTCAGTGGAGTCAGATGAAGCTCTTGATGACTCATAGTGAGCACATCAAGACTTTTGAGGACATATCTTGTCATCTCAAGCTGGAGGCTGAGTGCATAGAGACTTCCCACTCCTCTGCCTATGTGGCTCACTCTAACTTCGTGTTCCAGAGGTAGAAGGAGTAAATCCAGTGACATGAAAGGTTCACAGAGTTTCAAGGAAAAGAAGGTAGCCAAGCCTAAGAAAAGCCATCCAAAGGGTAAGAAGAATGTGGCAAAGATTAAATGCTACAACTGTGGTATGAAAGGCCACTTCGCTCGTGAATACACAGAACCAAAGAAGGTATATTCCACATTAACCTTTCTCTATGTTTGTTCATATGCATTAGTTGCTGACACTTCCCTGATTGGATCGTAGACATGGGAGCGAACAAACATATAGTTCGAGATTGAGCTAGTTTTGTGGATTTTCATCAGATTTTGCAGGCACCCAATATGTTGTTCTTGGGAACGGTCTGCATGAGCAGGTGTTGGGTGTAGGAGCATATCGCATTAGGTTGCGGGAGGACATGTATTGCTCCTACATGATGTTTTGTACGTCCCAACTATCTGGTGTAATCTGTGCTCTGTACTTGCCTTGTTAGCTCTTGGCTATACCTTTTTTTTTTGGTGATCGTATGTCTGTATATCTAGATGGTGTGTTATCCTTTTGTGGCTATTTATCGTATGGGTTTTTAGACTTGATATGGAAATATTTGACTCTTACTCTTCATATGCTTGTGTTTCTTTTCCTGCATGTGATAATTCTTCACTATGGCATGCCAGACTTGATCATGTGGGCCAAGATAGGATGGCACGGATGGCTAGAGAGGGTTATTGGGCCCCCTCAGCAAAATAAGCCTCCCTATGTGTGAGTCTTGTTTGGCAGGAAAGGCATCAAGAAAGCCTTTTGGTAAGGCTTCTAGGGCCTCTCAGCCATTAGAGCTAGTACACTCAGATATCTATGGACCCATAAGTGTAGAGAATACCATGGTGCATCTTATTTCTTCACATTCATCGATGATTATTCGAAATTTGGGTATGTGTACCTAATCTCCCACCGCTATGAAGTGCTGGATTATTTTCGCCGCTTCTTAGCTGAGGTAAAAAATCACAAGGAGAAGACTTTGAAGTCTCTCCGGACTGATAGAGGTCGCGAATATTTATCTGATCAATTTCAGAAGCTTTGTGAGGAGAAAGGGATACACAGGCAGCTCACCATTCCTGGGACGCCGTAACAAAATGGTGTTGCAGAGTGTCAAACAGGACTTTACTGGATATGGTTAGGTCAATGATGGCGCAGGCAAATCTCCCAATTAGTTTCTGGGATGATGCACTTTTGACTGCTGCCTACATCCTTAACCGCATACCTAGTAAATCGGTGTCCTCTACACCATATGAGTTATGGTATGGCGCGAGACCTTATGTAGATCATTTGCGCATGGGGTTCAGCAGGATACGTTCACAACACCTCCCATAAGTTGGGAAAGCTAGGTCCTAAGGCCAGTAAAAAGGTGTTCATTAGGTACCCTAAAATTCTAAGGGTTACGTGATGTATGACTGAAATAGAGTCCAGAGATGTGGAATTCATAGAGAATGAATTTCAAGCATTGGTAAGATCAAGAAGGACCTAACCCTGTATGAGTTACAGGAGGACCTTCCTACTATCTCTAGCGATGGAGGGGCATTACGGCCTGTTCTAGATATCGCCACAGATAGTGGGGGTGCTGGGCCTAGTGGGAGTGATGCACCAGACAATGGGAGCGCACAGGCTGAGCCCAGTGGGAGCTCACCCATGAGGGTTAATGTACCTTTAGGGAGTAGCTCTCAAAGTCTAGATCCATTGTTACGGAGAAGTACAAGTGGAATAGTTCCACGGTGATACTTTGAGGTGAAGGGAATGTGTTTCTCTGTACCCCGTTGGATCCAGATGAGCCAGTTCTGTTCATGAGGCACTTGATTCATCAGTTCGTAAAGAGTGGCTAGCTACTATGGAAGATGAGATGGAGTCTATGGATAGGAACCATCTGTGGGACCTGGTAGACTTACCGCCTGGGCGCAAATCTATAGGAAATAAGTGGGTCCTAAAGATAAAGTGCAAGGCTGATGGGTCAATCGACAAGTACAAGGCTTGACTTGTGACGAAGGGCTATACCCAGATGGAGGGTGTGGACTATGAGGAGACATTTTCTCTGTGGTGAGATTTGCCTCCATTCGCCTGATCCTAGCTATAGTGGCTCATTTAGATTTGAAGCTACATCAGATGGATGTCAAGACAGTGTTTCTTAATGGAAGCCTGGATGAAGAAATCTACATGGATCAACCTTTGGGTTTTGTGGCTAAAAAAAGGAGGGCAAAGTGTGCCACCTTAAAAGATCCATATATGGTCTCAAGCAATCATCCAGACAGTGGTACTTCAAATTTCATGAAGCCATTACATCGATTGGCTTAACCATGATTGAGGAGGACCACTGTGTATACATTAAGAAATCAGACGATGGGATTTTATTTTTAGCGTTGTATGTGGATGATATCCTAATAGCTGGGAGTTCTATAGGGGTGATCAATGCCACTAAGGAGTGGTTTCCTTCGTTTTTGAGATGAAGGATATGGGTGAGGTGAATTTTGTGCTAGGAGTGAGGATCCTAAGGAATAGTGCTAAGAAGTTTCTTGGTCTGTCTCAAGAAACTTATATTCAAAAAATCTTGGAACGATTCCGAATGCACTATTCAAAACCCGTTGATACCCAACAAGAAGTGCTGTATTTTGAGTATTGACCAGTGCCCTAAAACGATGAGGAGAGAAGAAGATGAGCATGCGAGTGCTGTGGGAAGTTTGATGTACGCTATGTTGTGTACACGTCCTGATATTAACTTTGCGGTAGGCTTGGTCAGTCGGTACCAAAGCAACCCAGGGCTTGCCATTGGGAAGCAGTAAAGAGGATTTTTGCTACCTTCATGTACTGCTAATCTCCCTATGTTATCAAGGAGGGGATTTGAGATTAAAGGGTTTTTGTGACTCTGATTGGGCTGGTGATAGAGATGAGTGTAAATCCACTTCAGGATATGTGTTCATCTTTGGAGGTGGAGCTATCTCTTGATGCAGTAAGAAATAGAACTGCACAGCCCTGTCCACTATGGAGGCTGAATGCATTGCTTGTTCGGCTGCTGTCCAGGAGGCCGTGTGGCTGAGGAGGTTCTTGAGATGACTCAAATATCAGCCAGTGCTCATGAGACTATTCAGATATGTTCCGATAGCATGGCAGCATTGCAATATGCTAAAGATTCCAAGTATCATAGAAGGTCTAAGCATATTGACATTAGATATCACTTCATTCGAGATATGGTCAAGCAAGGAGAGGTTACCCTTAGACATATCCCTACTAGCAGGATGTTGGCTGATCCATTGACTAAGCCCATTGCTAGAGATGTTTTCCAGACTCATATGAGGAGTCTGGGTCTGCATTGTATCTGACAGACAGGGATTGTATGGACATTGTAGACTGTGTTATTTATGTTAAAATGAAATGCTTATTTTCATGATGAGTTCATATTGGCAGGCACATATGTGTATGAATGTCACAGGCTTTGATCAGCCCACTCACAGGGGTGATCAACCTGACACTTTTGTAGTAGGCAGGATGAAACTAAAGTAGCCATGATAGATGCTTGAGTGAATGCATGGGTTGCATAAGATACTGTATGAGTTACAGACTGCATGAGTTGCAGATTGCATAAGTTGCAAAATGGGCTACATAAATTATTATAATAAGTCGCCTCAGTTTGGACTGAGATGAGACTCAGAGGGTCGAGTACAGAGTATGTACATGTATGTTCACAGATCCGTGCTAAAGCCGGTTGTAGCCGAACTGGGAGCATTGGTGTGTGCTCGAGTCAGGCAACTTTGTGATGTCTGGACTTGTGTTCGTACGTGTTTGAGTATGACATAGCCCATTGAGGGAGCTCCACCGTAACATGCATTATGTTGCATGTGCTAAAGTCGACCCAGTAGGGGTAACGGGATACTCCCTCTCCGTTACCGTGTGAGCCCTACAACTTTGTAGTGTCCTTGGACTTGAGCCTATATCATGAAGTTGAAGTTCAGATGACTTTCTTAGCCTTATCCTCCAGGGTCATGAAATTAATATGGCCACATGAGATAATCCTAGGAAGTTAACTGGACAAAGATGGATTGTATGAGCGTTCAAGGAAGATTATTCGCGACCGCACCTTATCTGTTGTGATCCATAGCCTGGGCAATCATGTGCATAAGTTGCATATGATTATGGACACAAATACTTAACTTAGTATTTTTTTCAAGTACTGCTCAGAGTAAATCCTTGACGGATTGAGAGTACTTGATTGTGGTGTGATCGGATTTTCTGGGACACTGACAAGATTAGATTGCATCGTTTATATACTGCATTAGTTATTCATTAACTTAGTGCAGTATGTCTCGTTCGTGCATCACTATGTCACTGTGTGTGAATTTCGTCGGGTCGCACACCCTACTGCACTGCAAGAGGAGAGAGGTAAGATATTAAAAGTAAGGTCCTGTGTGGACGAGTGAGAGATTGCTACGAAACAGGGGCTGAAACAGGAAAGCCCCTGTTCTTCTTGCGGCTGGGACGGAGCCGCCCTCGTGGAACACGGGCGTCGTGTCCCTCCCTTTGAGGATCCGATCGGAAGAGACGTCCACCCATAACCCATAAATGGGTTGTCTCCTAGACTAGGAGAATAAAAGGGGGAGACAAGCTCCCAGTTTGGAATACAGAGAGAAAACCAGCTTCTTCTCTTCCTTCTTCCTCCATTGCCTTCTCCCTCTCCGGCACCGTGGCCCAGCGGTGTGGGCATCTCTGAGAACTTTTGTAGCCCTTTCGACGATCGATGATCCTCATCGAAAGTACCATCGTGAAACAGGTGAGTCATTCCTGTTCCATGGCTTCACTCCTTTGTTCCACGACTTCACTGACACCAACACGTTCTAAGAGTCAGCGAGGTGACAGCAGCATTAAACAGCAGCCGGTCGTGGACGAGGATCACGTCCCTGACACTGTCACAAAGCTAAACGGCGGATGGCTGGTGGGACACTGCCTTAACGTTTGCCACCATGGAATTCCTCCGGCAGTCCTCTTAGATGTGCTTGCTTTGCTGCTGCTGAGGCCCCAAACCAAGATCGTGAGTTGGAAGTTGATACAAATTTTAGTAGGTATTTCTGACTATTTAGCTTTGTAATTCAACTTTAGTTTTGATTTTTTTTAAGAAAGGAATAATGGTTATTTATTAAATTTGAATGTAATCGTAACTTCTTCAACTTGACCGTAATTTTGAAATTTAAGTTTCTAATTTATCCTAAAACGCTTTACTTAATGTCATTCTGTTGCTCTCTCTCACACACTTTCTTTCCAATGATAATTTTAATATTTTAAAAATAGTATCTGATGGGGCCAGTTGATCCCATGAAAAATAAAAAATTTTGGACGGCTCCATGACCGACGACCCCAAAGGCCGATACCTCCAAGACCGATGGCCCCAAAGGCCGACATATCCAATGCCGACAGCTCCAAGGCCGACGGCTCCATGACCGACGGCTCCAAGACCGACGGCCCCAAAGGCCGACACCTCCAAGGTCGGCACCTCCAAGCCAGGCGGCCCCGGCCATTCCTGGCCGGCCCCTCTCGGCCCCGGCGCATCCAAGCCCGCCGAGTCGGCCCCGGCCATTCCTGGCCAGCCTCTCTCGGCCCTGGCGTCTCCAAGCCCGCCGAATCGGCCCCAGCCATTCCTGGCCGGCCCCTCTCAGCCCCGGCGTCTCCAAGCCCACCGAGTCGGCCCCGGACATTCCTGGCCGGTCCCTCTCGGCCTAGGCATCTCCGAGCTCTCCAAGCCCGCCGAGTCGGCCTCGGCCATTCCTGGCCGGCCTTTCTCGGCCCCGGCGTCTCCAAGCCCACCGAGTCGGCCCCGGCCATTCCTGACCGGCCCCTCTCGGCCCCGGCATCTCCGAGTTCTCCAAGCCCGCCGAGTCGGCCCCGGCCATTCCTGGCCCGCCCCTCTCGGCCCCGGCGTCTCCGAGCCTGCCGAGTCGGCCCCGGCCGCCCCGGCCAGCCGGGTTCAGCCTCGACTTTCCCGAGAGAGTCAAGGTGTCCCAGTTCTCCCCAGAATGGCCCCAGCGGTTCAAGAAACCACCTCTCTGACTCGCGCCGCCTGACAATGCCAGGTCCACCTACTACTGGCCACGTTATTGATGGGACTAGACCCAACTACCCAACAGCCCCGCTGGACAGCTGATGGGACTTAGCCCACCAACCGCCGCTTTCTCCCTTTCCGATGGGACAGGACCCACCAACCAGCGCAGATTCATGCACCTCCCAAGAACTCCGCAGACATTCCCTCCTCACGCAATCCCACGTGATCATGCCAGGGTCAACCCCTATAAAAAGGTGAATCCACCCAGTAAACAGGTATACGCGATAATCCCCAAAATCTGCCTTAGCATTCAGGAAGGAATCCCTCCTCCGGGAGACCTCCTTTCTCAAATTAAAAAGGGTTCACTCGAGCCCCTCTTCAGCTATGACCTCAGTTGCTAACTTGGGTGTCGGAGGGTCCCACCGGAGAACCCCCTCTGGTCCTAAGACTTTTCTACAGGTAACCTGGTGAAGAAGAGCCGGGAGAAGCACTCCGTTCCCGACGTCCAGGATAGGTGATTGAGCGTCATCAGATTGGCGCGCCAGGTAGGGGGCAAAGGGATAGCGAATATTCTCCCTGGGCTGCACCTCAAAAGATTCGATCTTCCCCCCCTCTTCTCTTCTAGAAGCCATGGTGGTGACTCGAGCCCAGGACGCCTTCGTCAGCTGCCCGGTGGGGCTTCCCCCGCCAGTTAGGCAGCAGGAGGCCAATCCTCCTGCAGCTGACCCTCCGGTCACCTGCCCGCCGCCGGACTCCTCTGACCAAACAGCGGAGCATCTGGCGACCCTCTCCCAGCAGGTCCAAGCCCTCACCGCGATGATCCACGGGCTCCAGCAGCAACAGTCCGTGGCCAGTCGGTACCAAAGACCGGCTCCGCGTCGGCAACAAAGACCGGCTCCGCATCGACACCAAAGACCGGCTCCGCGTCGGCACCAAAGACCGGCTCCACGTCGGCAACAAAGACCGGCTCCGCGTCGCCAACAAAGATCGGCTCTGCGTCGGCAACAAAGACTGGCTCCGCGTCGGCACCAAAGACCGACTCTGCATCGGCACCAAAGACCGGCTCCGCGTCGGCACCAAAGACCAACTCCGCGTCGGCACCAAAGACCGACTCTGCGTCGGCACCCAAGCTCGGCCCCCACATCGGCACCTCAAGACCGGCTCCGTGTCGGCACCCTCAAGCTCAAGACCTGTGGATTCTAATCAACAGAGTTTCCTGGGGGGGCAGGTCATCAACCCTGCAGAAGGAGACCAATTTCTTTAAAGAAAAAAACTCTCAAGCCTGTAATCGACGTCGACACAAAACACGACGCAAAGGCAAACAGCTACGAAAAAGCTAAGTATACTACACTTTGAGAAAAAAGTTTCTTTTCATTAGTGTCTGAATGCATTACAGGAAAACCAACAAAACAAACCATTCAAAAGGCTCTCGTCGGTTCTGCGATCAGAAGGTCACCCCCGGGCCGGCCACGAAACCCCCGCGGCGGTTCAAGACCTATGGTTCCAACGACCTCGAGTCACCCCTCGGGCCGGCCACGAAACCCCCGAGGCAGTTCCGAAGGAGCTCGACGGCATCGTGGCTAACGGGACACCACTCGACCTGGCTAGCATACGCCCCCGAGTCGGTTCAAGTCCCTAACAGCTCGTACCCGCTCGAGTCACTTCCCGGACCAGCACACAAACACCAAGGCGGTTCCGAAGGAGCTCGACGGCATCGCGGCTAACGGGACACCACTCGGTCTGGCTAGCATACGCCCCCGAGTCGGTTCAAGTCCCTAACAGCCCGTACCCGCTTGAGTCATCTCTCGGACCAGCACACAAACACCCAAGGTGGTTCCGAAGGAGCTTGACGACATCGCAGCTAACGGGACACCACTCGGTCTGGCTAGCATATGCCCCCGAGTCGGTTCAAGTCCCTAACAGCCCGTACCCGCTCGAGTCACCTCTCGAACCAGCACATAAACACTCGAGGCAATTTTATTGCAGCCTCAACGGCTTTATCTCAGCCTCAGCGGCATCATTGCAGCCTCCACGGCTCTATTTCTGCTTCGGCAATTTTGCCACACCCTCAGCTAGCCAAAGAAGGCATGAATACGTCCATACAAGGCAGCGCAAGAGGATAGGGGTTTCCCCACCTAGAAGGAATCATGGTTGAAGTTAACATGAAAGAGCATATGCCAAGGTAAAAGTTCTACACTCCTTTCGCTTAGCTGATGCGGGGTGCGCAAGCTCAAGGAGTATGGGGAGCATTTGATGGGGCCAGTTGACCCTATGAAAAATAAAAATTTTTAGACGGCTCCATGACCGACGACTCCAAGACCGACGGCCCCAAAGGCCGATACCTCCAAGACCGACGGCCCCAAAGACCGACACCTCCAAGGCTGACAGCTCCAAGGCCGACGGCTCCATGACCTACGGCTCCAAGGCCGACGGCCCCAAAGGCCGACACCTCCAAGGCCGACACCTCCAAGACCGACGGCCCCAAAGGCCGACACCTCAAAGGCCGGCACCTTCAAGCCAGGCGGCACCGGCCATTCCTGACCAGCCCCTCTCGGCCCTAGCACCTCCAAGCCCGCCGAGTCGGCCCCGGCCATTCCTGGCTAGCCCCTCTCGGCCCCGGCGTCTCCAAGCCTGCCGAGTCGGCCCCGGCCATTCCTGGCCGGCCCCTCTCGGCCCCGGCGTCTCCAAGCCCGCCGAGTCCGCCCCAGCCATTCCTGGCCGGCCCTTCTCGGCCCCGGTGTCTCCAAGCCCGCCGAGTCGGCCCTGGCCATTCCTGGCCGGCCCCTCTCGGCCCCGGCATCTCTGAGCTCTCCAAGCCCGCCGAGTCGGCCCCGGCCATTCCTAGCCGGCCCTTCTCGGCCCCGGCGTCTCCAAGCCCGCCGAGTCGGCCTCGGCCATTCCTGGCCGGCCCCTCTCAGCCCCGGCATCTCCGAGTTCTCCAAGCCCGCCGAGTCGGCCCCGGCCATTCCTGGCCCGCCCTTCTCGGCCCCGGCGTCTCCAAGCTCGCCGAGTCGGCACCGGCCGCCCCCGGCCAGCCAGGTTCAGCCTCGACTCCCCCGAGAGAGTCAAGGTGTCCCAGTTCTCCCCAGCTGGCCCCAGCGGTTCAAGAAACCGCCTCTCTGACTCGCGCCGCCTGACAATGCCAGGTCCACCTACTACTGGCCACGTTGTTGATGGGACTAGACCCAACTACCCAACAGCCCCGCTGGACAACTGATGGGACTTAGCCCACCAACCGCCGCTTTCTCCCTTTCCGATGGGACAGGATCCACCAACCAATGCAGATTCATGCACCTCCCAAGAACTCCGCAGACATTCCCTCCTCACGCAATCCTACGTGATCATGCCAGGGTCAACCCCTATAAAAAGGTGAATCCACCTAGTAAACAGGTATGCGCGATAATCCCCAAAATCGTTGCCTTAGCATTCAGGAAGGAATCCCTCCTTCGGGAGACCTCCTTTCTCAGATTAAAAAGGGCTCACTCGAGCCCCTCTTCAGCTGTGACCTCAGTTGCTAACTTGGGCGTCGGAGGGTCTCATCGGAGAACCCCCTCCGGTCCTGGGACTTTTTTGCAGGTAACCTGGTGAAGAAGAGCCGGGAGAAGCACTCCGTTCCCGACGTCCAGGATAGATGATTGAGCGTCATCAGTTATGACTAATTTTCCACAACATAATGGAACTGACGAAAATTTAAGTTCATGCATATTATGAAATAAACACCTCAACAAATCTCAAGCTCTAAGAACTTAAATTTGAATATTTCTTATACTTAATGGAAAAATAAAAACACTTTGAGTTAAAGTATGATCTATGGACCTACATGATGCTAGTGTAGTAACTCATTATTTAACCACCCCTTTGCATAGCTTCAGTAGTTCTGAGTGACTCCAATTCTTTTGAGATACATGCCACGTACTTTTGTCCAACAAACAGCCCTACATTACCCACCCAGTTAACTCTTTCATCTATATTTTGACCTTTTTTTTCTTTTTGAGTGAGTATCTGTATTCTGATGTTGCAAGTGGGGATAAGGGCAGTTCAAGGACACCAGGCAGCCCAATCTTATTTGTTCTTCGAGGTGCAATATTCAGGATAGTTGAACTTGCATATGATTCATACTTTGTGTCGAATCAGATTGATGAATATCTCACAGAGATTGGGTTCAGGTTGAAAATTATTTATCTAAATTTCAATCAGGCTTAGACAATCTGATTCAATTTAAACTAAACTTTCTATGCTAGCTATAAAATTCTATTAATTAATTAACTTGATTTATACTTGAAGCAACCAACCTGACCCGAATTGACCTAATTACCTGGCCCAATCGAAATATATTCCAGTTTAAAAATCAGTAAGCATTCTAGGTTTGTGCATGGTACATGGCTAATTGTTCGATTTGGTTATTGGTCCTTTACTAGAACCAACCTGCCCAAGTTGTGCCCGAACTTATTATATATATACAAGAGCAAGGTTTATTAGTTTGTGTTCTTACTTCATTTGGCATCTAACATGCATTAGGAGACTTAACCACTTGAAATATACTACATTTGGTTCTTCATTAGGGGATAAGATATTAGCAATAATGAGGCATTGGATCTCTCTTTCCAAATGATATCTACAAATGGAAAACTTTCTCATTAGAACCCTACCAGGAAAGAACCTTCTAAGATTCACGCTTTTCAATCAATATATAAAGCAAAATGCATGCCAGAGAACGTGATGTGCGTCACTTTACAGTGGAACATGTGACCTATGAACCATTGAGAATCATCAAGTTGGCGACCAACGTGTGGACATGGTGACGTACGTATGTTAGGGGGCATATGGCCTTTCAGCGGATTACATGGGAATATAATGTATTGGTTGGTACGTGCAAGTTGCATGAATATTTCAGACCTGCATGAATTATTTGTTTGTTTTTATCTCTTCAAGTATGTGGAAAGATATGTTGCTTACCCTTGATTCTTTGTACTTTATCATACGTTCTGATTGTCTCTAGACTTAGCCAATTGCATGATGGAGACACAATGCCTTTTGTTTTGGTCTCACGGGTAGAAGTGAAGGTATGGAGGGGGGAGAGGAGTTCGAGCAGGAAAGAAAAGATTAAAAGGGATTTAATAAATAAATCCAAGAAAAGGGGCTACGGTGATTTAAACCAAAGATCAGGGAACCAAAAAGCTCCCCCTTAATATTGTGCTATTCTAGTTGGCGGCAAACAAAGGGTGTAAGTCAAGTTCTTATCCAACAGGAATTCTCACAGTTGTTCTCTAAACCCCAACAGTTGGTATCAGAGCCTAGTTCAGGAAGAAGTAATTTGAAGATCTTCAAGGGGTTGAAATAATTTTAACAAGGGCCTCATCAAGGTACCTCTTAATTTTTTAAAATTTATTTTTGTGCTATTTTTATTGAGATTTGACCATGGGTAGTAGTATAAAAATAAATTTTGAGAAATTTGATAGAAAGAAAAGTTTTTCCATATGAAAAGTCCGAGTAGAGGACCTCCTGATGCATCAGAGTTTAGATCTGACTTTGGAAGAAAGGTCAGATGGGATGACAGACAAACAATAGATGTCGTTGGAGAAGAAATCTTGTGCAGCGATCAGAGGATGTCTAGCAGATTAAGCCCTCTATTCAGTGCTGGAGAAGAAGACCCTGATGGAACTCTAGACGAAGTTGCACACCCTTTATATGGGAAAGAACATGTGCAACAAGTTGATGTTGAAGAAGCGCCTCTATAGCCTTCAGATGTCAGAAGGTGAAGATGTGCTAGGCCACATCTAGGTGTTCAACCAGATGAATAATGAATTGCTGAATGTCAGGGTCAAGCTGAAGGAGGAAGATAAGACACTTTTGCTATTGTGTTCATTGCCCACATCGTATGACTCATTGGTCACGATACTGCTCTACGGGAAGAAGACATTGTTTTATGAAGATATTGTCTCGGTGCTTCGAACAAATAAGCAGAGAGAGAAGATGATCAAGGAAGTAGTTCCCTAGGAGGGTCTATCAGTTGGGAAAAGGTCAGGCAGAAGTAGGGACAAGAGTAAGCCTAGGAGATGGTCAAAGTCCAGAAAAGGAAAGAGAGAGGCGAAGTGTTACAAGTGTGGTAAGATAGGACATTTTAAGAGGAATTATCCTAAGTGAAAAAATCATATGAGAGAAAAGAAAGGATCTGAGTCTGTGAGTACAGTTGCAGATCAGGAGGTGGAGGATGATCTCTTGATGGTATCAGATAGTCATAAGCACAACACAGAGATGTGAACCTTGGATTCAGCTTGTTCTCATCATTACACTCCCAACCAATCGTTGTTCAGCTCTTACACAGAGGTTGATGATGAATGTGGGACTCTTGGAGATGATCACTCTTACAAGGTGGTAGGGATTGGCACAGTGAGGGTGAGCATGTTTGATGGCATAATGCGCACTCTTACCAGCATGAAGCATATCCTAAAACTCAAGAAGAATTTGGGGTAACTGGGGTACTTGGAACGGACTAGATACAGCTTCAGCAGTCATGCAGAAGTGGAGTTCTGAATATCTCCAATGGAACTATGGTGGTGATGAGAGGGAGAAGGCTAAAGAATAACTTATACAGGATGAAGGGCTCTGTAGTGACTGTAAAACATGAGGCAGCAGCTGTGGAACAAGATCCTTGGGATGTGTACAGGATGTGGCATTACCATCTAGGGCACATGAAAAACAGGGGGATGAAAGAACTAAGCAAGAGAAGGCTGCTTCCAAACCTGAGTGATGAAGATATGAAGATCTGTAAGCCATGTCAGATAAAAAGTAGAGGAGAGTACAATTCTCAGTCAGCACAGCTAGGAATGCAGAACCCCTAGAGCTAGTACACACAGATGTTTGGAGACCAGTCCCAGTTTCTGCAAGGAATGGGGCCAGATACTTCTTGACCCTGATAGATGATTTCTCGAGGAAGCTGTGGATCTACTTCATGAAAGAGAAATCAGAGGTCTTTACCAAGTTCAGAATTTAGAAGGCTGAGATGGAGAAGGAGTAGGGTGGGAGTGTGAAGTGTCTAAGGTCAGACAATGACAAAAAATACACCAGCAGGAAGTTTCAGAGTTTTTGTGATGAGTGGGGCATCAAAAGGCACTTCTCGGTGATGGAAACTCCTTAACAGAATTTGATGGCTGAGAGGATGAATAGAACACTATTGAAAAAAGCAAGATGCTTGAGGCTACAGGCAGGGCTTCCAAAGATGTTCTGGATTGACGCAGTAGATATGGCCAGCTACTTGGTCAATCGATCACCGCACATTAGGTTGGATGGAGGCATTCCATAGGAGATATGGTCTGAAGAAACGACAAACCTGAACCATCTGAGGGTGTTTGGATGCACGGTATATGTGCATGATGATACTGGGGAGTGGAGTAAGTTGGACGCTAGGTCAAAGAATATGGTGTTTCTAGGCTATTCGCATGGAATCAAGGGGTATCGACTGTAAAATCCCTTGGAAAAGAAGGTTATCATCAGCAGGGATGGGACCTTCGATGAGAGATTAATCTTTTAGAGAAGAGATAGTATAGATGTATAGCAGGGGCTGTAGAAGGTGGAACATGGTAACACTAGTCATATGACTTACATAGTCATGCCATTTGCTAGTGGACCAGAAGAATTTGAGATTTAGATAGAGAGGACTGATAAAGGGGACAGAAATCAGGGAGTTTAGCAGGATGTAGCTGGGCATGGAACTGATACTAGGATCGCACTACACATATCCAAAAGGAACGTGCGACCATCAGTTCGATACGACTTCGAGGATTCATTATCATATGCCCTGATGATAGCGAATGAAGACTCTTACACCTATGAGGAGGCTATAGAGAGCCAGGATAGAGATAGGTGGGTCAATGCTATGGTAGAAGAGATGCAGTCTCTCCATAGGAATGGTACATGGCAGTTGGTCCAGTTGCCATAAGAAAAGAAATCTATTGGTTGCAAATGGATTTATCAGCGCAAGGAAGGGCCTTCAGAACAAAGGGGTATTAGGTACAAGGCAGGACTAGTGGCCAAAGAATACTCTCAGAAGGAAGGCATCGACTATAGAGAGCTAGTGGAGTGGAGCTTGTGAAGATACACACCAAGAAGAATCCAACATCAAGGTTCTTTCACAGGACAGCTTCTCGATGTTGCAGCTGATGGATACGGCGGACGTGTTGAGGCCTTGAAAGCACCAAGGTGGAGATTGTTGGGCCTGATATGGTGCTATCAAGGCCCAGATTGGGCTAACTTGTATTGAGCTAGGTGTGGATCCAATAGTTGAGATTAAATCAAGTCACGGGTGTATACAGGCTTGGGGATTAGTTTAATCTCATTGGGTTAGTCCATGGGAGTTTTTATGGTGTCTAGGCCAATCCTACCCTGTCATGGATTTAAACTCTAGTTCTTAGGGTTTATGGATAGAGGACTCATGTATTTAAACTCTAGTTTCTAGGGTTTATGGAGATAAGAAATAGATTATTTTCTCCCAAGAAAATCTTTCATCACCTCTTCATCTTCTCCCTCCCTCCTCTTGATTACGTGAAGATCGGGTACTCTTCGTCAAGATCCAATCCAGCGGAGAGAGGGATTCCATCGCACTTAGCACATGGTGATCTGGCGCAGCAGTGCACGGGTCCAGCAGGAAGGAAAACCCAAGACGAAGCTGTTTGTGGGATTTTGGTTGTGGTCCAACGCACGGAGCCCAGCACGAGAATCAACGTGGAAAGAGCTTTCGGAGAGGAATTCCAGTAAAAGCTCCCCCTTAATGCTGTGCTATTCTAGTTGGTGGCAAATAAAAGGTGTAAGCCAAGTTCTTATCCAACAGAAATTCCCACAGTTGATCTCTAAACCCCAACACATTAATGGTCACAGATCAAGTTTTGGCAGGCATGCATCCAAAGCGCTAAACCTGATTACATCCTTTTTTCAAATTAAAAAATAATTATTTCCTAGAAAGAAACGTTTTGAATGCACATGCCTTCCTTTTGAAAAACTAATTAAATGTCTGTCAAAAATCTTTAGAATTCAGAAAGTCTCCTATTGTCACAAGCTTGACAATCCAACCGTTGCTTCAGTAGCATTTCTCTTTCGAACTTCTTTATTTACAGCCCATATCTCTCTTCCAAGATCACTCTCAAAGCATCAAACTTGCTAGATGTTGCTTGAGTTCACATGTTTTTCTTTCTTTAAATTCCATTACTCTCTTTTTTCTTGTTTCTAATCATAATTTCTTGAAAATTATATTTCAAAATATAATTATGAAACCTTTAGATATTGATGTGGACCTTCTGTCATTATCATTCACATGTTATCATTCAAATGATAGTGAATAATAAAATCATAAAATATTTTAATGCTTGAAAAAATTATAGTAACCTATATGTAATTTAAGATGAAATTAATCTGGGAGATCTTAACACTTAGCCCTCTCTGTAGAAATTCTGGTTCTAGTTCTGCCCCTGCTTTACATAGACAAATTAGCTAAAGAATCGGTTGCCAAATGTGGTGCAAAACAAGTTTAATCTAATTTGCCATCACAAACTGCTAACAGGATTCAGTGCTTGTGATGGAGGGAGGATTCAAATTTATCTTAAAAAGAGATTCACTACATAAATAATTCAAACAAAATGAAAAAATAAACAGAAGGCTTATGGATGCCTGACAAATCTACATGAATAAAAAAAAGATATCTTTATATTGTTTTGTTTAATATTTATTTTTCAATCTTTCCCAATTTTCTCTCTAAGTTAATGTAGAAGCTTCCTTATGTGTTCAGCCCACAATCTGTATCACCCCACCTTATTTTGAGATTTTCTGGCTCTTAGGCCTAGTACAATATACATATGATCCTTTCCATTGTCCTAACACCTCTAGATCTATGTAATTATTCCACTTTGGAACTCTGGATCAAAGCTTAGGGAGATGCAGGGCAAAAGGCTTGAGGAGGGTGGGTGCAAATGTGCTGGTCAGGTGGGAGATGAAGCGTAGTTGGTTTTCAATTAAGGAAGATATGGAGTGAGCTTTTTCAATATGAATTGGGGGCCAGACAAGATGTGAGATTGACATGGTCCTTTCCTTGATGTAAAATAAATTTTAATGGCCTTAAAACAAGAATTTTTTTTCTTGAGGGCTAGCATAAGACATGTTAAATATAATAATTTTACTTATAAAAAATAAAAAATATATTTATTTAATATTATCTAAAGTATATTTGGCTATATTCGAATGTAACTAAGTTTAGAATACATATTTGAATGTGACCAAGTTTAGAATCCAATCATCTTCCCTATCATTCAATCCACATGGATCCTCGAGCTATCTCATCCTTTCTACTTTTTTTTATCTTGGGGATTCGTAAACTATATGAATCCAAAGGTGAAAATAATGATCGAATATATATTTGACTATATTTGAATATAACCAAGTCTACCTTATATAATCTTATGAAATAGAAAGAAATAATATTCTACGAAAGAGAAAGAAGGAAAAATTCCTACTCTATTATATGTGAGATGCAATTAATTATTGTTCACAGTTGAATGATAATGATCAGAAAATTTTCTTACCTAGGCTTGCAAGTATGCGTTGATGCTGAAATTTTAAAGACAAATAATTCTATGGCTCAAGTACAAGGTGAATGAAATGCACTGACAAAATATTCAAAGACTAAATAAGATTATAAATAGTTCCAGTAAATAGGTTATACTCTCATAAGAAAAGTTGGGATAAGAACCCGTTGCCGTTAGTGCAGTGTAAATAGCTTCCCTTAACTCTCAAAAACAGAGGATAGGCCATTGCACAAAATCTTAGAATGTTATGACTTATATCTCAATGAACTAAATCTAATGACTTTTATCAGAGGATTAAGGTCTTGTATTTTTGTTGATTCAACAAGTTTACTTGCTTTTGAGATGAAATAATTTGGCAAGGTCCAAATTATATACCACTGCTGGTTTTAATGGCTCAAATGGGTTTAGTGCCTTTCAGTCACATGATATTGCTAAGCATAGTTATGATCTATGGCTTATTAGTGTTTATACTCTTCCTTCTAGCAATCAAAATTTTTGGATTCAAATCTTGGATGACATATTTCCAAGTTTAATGACCTATATAATTATAGTACAGATGAGCCTATCTTTTTTCTCTATCTAAAAGAAATGTTGCTATTTGTATTTAGAACTATCACAAATGTAAAGATACTAGATGCATTACAAGCCCAGAGAATGCTGATGGTTGGATGCTTTTATTTTTATTTTGTTTGTTTTTTTTAAAATGCAATTCATGGATTTGGTGTCTAGCATTCTTGTCTATTACCATTTCAGCTTCCCCAGCTATTGACTATTTTGGTGCATAAAGTGATGCTTGGACTCGTTTAACGCAGCATAGGTTACCAACCAAACCAAGCTACACACTAGTAGCTAAGTCCAATGTTCATGCCCAAGCTCAACTTAAACAAGCCATGAGGCCTACATTTTTTACTAGGATTCACACAATTTTGAAGAGCTAATCTTAAGCCTCTCCATGAGAATTGAATTTTTCTTTCTTTTCTTTCATTTAAAATCTAATTAGAGTTTTATTCTAAGATCACAAAATTTTGGGTTCGGTTGGATGGGTTAGGCGAATCACATGGCTTGTTCTCGGGTTTTCAGGCCGAAATGGGTTGGATTTGATTGTTTTATGATTTTCTCAAGTTCAACCTTTTCTTTAAGATTAGGTCTATGTTTGATGTCCAAGCTCATAAAACTTAGCATTGGTTGGATGGATTGGCCTATAATCAATTCCAGTTCAAGGCTCTACTTGAGGCAGCTATTGGCTTGGGAAACAACTTCTTTAAAGCGGTATCTAGCACATGAGGAGCAGCTATCGTTGGCCCCTTATGGTAACTCTCCCAAATTGGGTCTACTTGGGTTGATTTGATCAAGTTGGATTGAAAAAAAAGTTTTGTTGTACCATCCTTCGGTGCATCAAATGCGCATCATGCGCACGGATTAACTGCGCACCGATACCATCATATACCATGGCTGCGCACCCGTGCCACCATATATCAAGGCCCAATGGACCTCAGCGTGCACCGCACTTGTGATGGCATAGGTACATGGTCAATCCGTGCACCCGATGCGCATTTATTGCATCGAAGGATAGCACAACAAGACTTTACAATTGAATTGATTTGATCTAATCCAAGGTCATTGGATAGGCATAAACTCAAGGCAGTAATATTGGGTGCAGGCAATTGAGTCTAGTTAGGGATGATTTGATCCAGTTTCATACCAAACCCACATGTTTGAGTGCAGATCAAGCAAAAGAAATCAGCGTATACGTTCCGGAACTACCTTCGTTACTGTAGGCATCGGCGTCACCACGGCTTGAAGCGGCGAGGAGCTCCGGCTCCGAGCTTCCTGCGACTCGAATACATGCGGCTTGGAACCTGTACACCCTTTGATCTTAACGGCTCGAGCTCCACGCCCAGCCGAGGTCCAGCCGAAGCCACTTCTCCTGCTGTATTCCCCTCGCCTTCTAGGCCAACAAAACTCGTCCACATGGCGGCTCAGCCTTTGTACGTATAAATCCGTCGTAGACCGTACGTATGCACTCTTCGAAGCCCAAGGCATTTTCTTTTTCTTTCTTTCTTTCTTTTTTCTGTTTTTGGTTCTGTTTTTCCTACATCCAGACAAGAGAGAAAACCTGAATATATTTAAATTCATTCAATTGTTTATATGATTACTCCAATCGAGTAGAGCAACATCATGAAAAAAATAAACAAGTCTAAGAAATATATTCACTTTTGCTTTCATTTTTAAGAGGATCGCTAGAAGAAATTAAGATTGAAATATTGGCAAAACTGCATCAACTGCCGTAGCTCCAGCCACAGTCTCATATTACAGAGGATAAAAATCGATCTTTTACTCAAACTTAATCCAAAACTTTGATCAGAAACGTCAGATGGCATAGAGATCATAGTATACCATCCCCATTGCAAGAACACAGAGATATAGAAGGGAGAAAGGGCAAAAAAAAAAAAATTCCAATAAAAGGGAGCTAAGGATTACGATACCTTGAGAGAGAAGAAATCTTTAATTCTTTTGTTTCTTCCTTTTATTTCTTCTGGAAACTTTTTCGAGAGAGAGAGAGAGAGAGAGAGCCGGGATGGCCGGAGGGCCTCGGCCACGGAGGATATGAGGAGGCTAAATACTCGGCGGAGAAAAAACCCAGAATATATTGTCGGAACGGCGGAAAAGTCCCAAGATTCCCGCCGTCCAAGTGGATCACAATTCGGCCACGTGTCACGTTGTTGTGTGAAATAGTGGTTCGTGTTCCTCAAATTTCAAGGACCGCGACATGGGTCCACCAGAGGAAGTACAACCAATCTGGTTTTTGCCGTCAAATCTGCGCCCCCCGAAATCGGACGGTTGGCCGCGTTCCAGGGGTGTTCACGTAAATTGGCGCGTGATCGGTTTAGGGAAGGTTGGGAAAATTTTATTTGGCCAGCGCTTTTTTCTCGGTAGCCCCCCACCCACTAAAAAAGAAAAAGAAAAAAAAAAAAAGAATATATTTGTCCTTACAAAATTTGGACCAAAATACCTCCCAAGTCAAAATAGGCCCCCCTCCCCTGCCCTTCCCCCCTCGTGATCAAAACACCCATGGATCCGATCATTTAAAGTTTGATTGAAGAGATTTCAACATATAATCGAGTAATGGATAAGCAACTAATAATTTTGGAAGGTTCAATGGTCGCAAAGGTTGGTTTATATTTTTATCATCGAATTTTTTTTTCTTTAAATTGTTCAGTCCTATGTTGTCGAACAAGTCAAATTTGTTTGGCAACCAGGGCCAAACTAAGTCAACATGTTCGGCCCTGATGAGTTGAACATATTCCTTCTGTTCAGTTTTGTTCGGCAACACAGGGCCAAACAGAAGCATTCAATTCTATTCGGTAACATAGGGCCAAACAGAAGCATTCAATTCTGTTCGACCCAAATGGGCCGAACAGAACTAATTCTATTCGACATTTTTGGTCGACTAGAGAGTCTTTGTTCGATCAATTAGGACCGAATGTGAAATAAGAGGGATGGAAAGGATAAAAGAAGGAAGTGATAGTTTAAGTATTTTTTAAATTTAAAAGGGTTACTAAGTAATTTTAAGGGGGCTATTGAGTAAAAAAAAAAAAGAGAAAAGAAAACTAAGGGAGCTACTAGGTAAAAACAGCGAGCCAAATATAATTTCCTGCAAGGTTGGGAGGATGGAAAAGTGCTGCTGTGGGCCCACAAACACTGGAGATCTTGAATATACCATCGGAGCTATGGCCGTACGCCACGTGGGACCGTTGCCTTCACATGCGCCGCAATCGCACTGGCCTCGCTCGCATCTTATCCTGAGCCGTCCTCGGCATGTGACCTCCGTTGGTCAGTTTTGCTTCAACTGAAAAAATGCCGTTTTGTGAAGGAAAATTCTGATGCTTGGGCAAGCTTCTATCCCTATCTATGATGCCATTGGAGGCATGCTTGTGGTCAGCATCCTTCTCTCACCACCTGGTCCCATTCTGGAAAAAGTCTGCATGCCATTGCATACAATATTATTGTTATGTAAAATTTCTAGCATGTGTCCTTTAAAAATATTTGAAACTACATATATATTTTTTTTAAAGATACATATGTTTGTAAATATCTGTAATTATGTATATATCCTCATAATTGTTTGCTATTTATGTGGGTTATTCTTAACTCATAAGAGTATAAAAATATAAAAAAAATCATAAGCATATACGCTAGAATATCAAATTTACAAGGGTATATACATAAATAGTAAATTTATGAGGATATGCATGCAAGTTCAAATGTTTAAAAATATATACATGCAAAAAAATCTTATATTTGTAGTATCTAACTTATAGATATATATGTTGTGTATGTGTGTGATAGGACATTCTCTCTCTTTTTGTTAGGGTAAAAGAAATACTTTAGTAATGACAAGGATAATTTACACTTATGGCGTTAGCATGCAAAATAGAAAAAAAATTATAGCGGGTATCACTTCAAACTAAGCTATGCAAAAGTGTCATAAATCCAATGGCAACATGTTTTGCAACTTAATTAGTTCACCTTCTTAAAAATATGATTTATGATAATAGAGAAATTTTATGAAGAATATCTTTTCTGTATGGTGAAGTAATATAGAAAGATAATGAAATGCATTCTTTATCCACACAATGTCGGTAGTAGAGTGCAGAAGGAAGGTTGTCATCCTGTTTGTGAGGATCTGATGCTTCAAGAGCCTATAAAAAAATTAAAAATATTTAATTTATGAAACTATCAATGACAATATATATATATATAATTTATTTAATATAAGAATATATATTTAATAATATATGTATTTATCTGATATGAAACAAATATCTGTACGATAGACGTAAGCCGCCCATGTGCTTTCTTATGGAATTCATTGCTGGTCTATCGATGACATGGCTCTGTTGCATCTTCTCTATCTTCTGCTCAAGTCTACGAACACGTTCATCCTGAGCATCATCTGCTATTTATGTGGGTTATTCTTAACTCATAAGAGTATAAATGTAAAAAAAAAAAAGATCATAAGCATATACGCTAGAATATCAAATTTACAAGGGTATATACATAAATAGTAAATTTATAAGGGTATGCAAGCAATTTCAAATGTTTAAAAATATATACATGCAAAAAAAATCTTATATTTGTAGTATCTAACTTATAGATATGTTGTGCATGTGATAGGACATTCTCTCTTTTTTTGTTAGGGTAAAAGAAATATTTTAGTAGTGAGAAGGATTATTTACGCTTCTAGCGTTAGCATGCAAAATAGAAAAAAATTATAGTGAGTATCACTCCAAAATAAGCTACGCAAAAGTGTCTAAATCCAATGGCAACATGGTTTGCAATTTGGTTCACCTTCTTAAAAATATGATTTATGATAATAGAGAAATTTTATGAATAGTATCTTTTCTTTATGGTGAAGCAATAAAGAAAGATAATGAAATGCATTCTTTATTCGCGCAATGTTGGTAGTAGAGTCTTCTTCAATACTTAAACCTTGAAGTGAAGAAATGAAGATAGCCTTTGTTAGCCTATGTTATGCAACTATTAATTCTATCTTAGGAGCAAAAGTAGTCATAAGAGGAATAACTCCAATGCAATGAATTATCCAAACTTGTTGCAAAAAATATAATAAGCTCTAGTTGAATATGCCTCAATAGAGCCAACAAAATTTAATTTCAACTATCCAAGCAGGGGATGGCATTAAATCAATGAATACCCTTCAGATGAAGAAAGTGGAGCACCTCAAATACATAGAGTGGTGGGGCATTCACTAAGTCATCAAACTCATATCTTCTTTTTTTTTTTAAGAGTACTTTAGTAAATAAAAATAAAATTTAACTGAACAAAGGATTGATGGTTGGGCAACCAAGAAGGTGAAAAGCCAAGAAGAAATTAAGATGGTGGAGATGTGATAAATCCTTTTATCATTATCCTAGATACTTTTTATTTTAATATATGATATTTATAAATATGTGAAATCTCAAGTATACTCTCATAAATTTATTATTTTTGTTTACCTTTATTATTTTTCTTTTGATTTTATATCCTCACAAATTTACTATTTAAGTGTATACACTTGTATATTATCTCTTTTTGCATATCTACACTTAAGTCAGAGATATACATAAATAACAAAAATTTATAAGTATATGCATGTAATTTTAGATATTATAAGCTTGCACATTAAAAAATTAATTTATGAAGAGATATAAGAGAATAGTAAATTTGTGAGGGTATCCACATAAATTTAAATATTTAGAAGCATGTACATGCCAAAAATACTTTATAAGAATACATATAAATAGTAAATTTGATAGGGTATCTATATAATTTTAGATATTTGTAAGAATATATATGCAAAACTTTATGTAAAAGAGTTTTACTATGCTTCTCAGGTTACTAAAGTTACATTTATTCCATATAAAATATATAAACGGATGGACCAGTGCCTTCTAGAAATGCATCCTTTAGTAACTTGAGAAGCATGATAAAACTCTTTTCCGATCATCAATTTATATATTTTATATAAAATTAATATATAAGAAAGGAGATCTTAGAAAATTTCAAACAGTTCGGATATAATTGTTCATCTGCATCTTTAATCAAATTATGATACCGAGCTAACTTAGCAATTGATGGTTGCATCTGCTCCTTGATAAAATGTTTATTCTTAAATGTAAAACTATCATATATTCCAGTTATTTCATGTGTATTAGTTGAATCTTCAAAATTTTGAACACCATATTAAAAAGCATATGTAATCAAAGCCGTCATATCATCTCCTACAACATCATCTTGCATATTACTGGATCCAAGATTAGACGAGGGTTGATTACTTGATATTGGCACCATAAATTCTTCATGAAAAATCCACTCAATATAACCTCTTGCAAAACCATGTCATATTAAATGTTCTTCAATAGTTTGTGAATCTAGACAAAAACTGTTAACACATCGTCGGCATGAATATAAAATATTTTCATTTAAACTACTTTTATCCATGCAAAATTTAATAAAATCATGAACTCCATCTAAATATTTTTTTGTATTTCTTGATTTATTTATCCAACTTTTATCTATTTTAGGATGAATCGATAAACAACTAACTTTTATCCAATATGTATCACAGTTCAAAGCCTCATCTAGAAAAGCTATATAGAAAGCTATAGAGTATCAGATAAACAACCAAATATCCTGCATATATTTTGTCATTATAAGTGTTCAACATTTAGTAGCATAGGCATATGTGAAAATAAATAGTAATGTAAAAATCTAAATATGCATAACACAATAATATTCAATAAAAAATGACAATCATTTTGTATATATTAAGTACAATCATCATGCTCAATAGTATACAACATCGTTACCACATACAACATCATTAGCATGCAATGCCATTAGCACATTTCTAAAGTGAGTAGATACAATTATTTAAAATATTATATATCTTTGTGTAAATATTTAAAAACTAAAAATTTATTCTATCGGCTTAATTTTTGCCTCAATGAATTATTGTGGACTAGGATAATTGGACTTTAAGCAAAACTTAGGCGTAGGGTATGCAAGCTCATGCCTAATTTTTGAAAAAAAAATTTAGGCCTACCTCCAATCAAAAGCCGAAAAAATTTTATATTAAAAGAAATAAACGACTAGGAGATAGGTTAAAAAAATAAATGACCAAATTTTTTTTTTAATTGAACCAGACCCTTAATCATCTGAATTAGTGAACCAAAACCTGAACCAATTGATTTTAATTCATTTCTATTGAACCCACTTGATATGAACCCAGTTTAGGCTAGACCTGAAATTATTTGAACCCCAAACTCAGTCCGGTTCAATGGAGCAGAACACTGGTTCAATATTATTTAACTAAATCAGAATCTGATGTGAACCTGGTTCAGTGAACTATAATAAAAATTGCCAGCATTGTTGAACCAGGTTTTGATTATTAGAATCAAATATGAATATGTTCCAATTCTAGTGAACTAAGATTTGATTAAACTTAAATGCACTGAACCAGAACCATTTTTCAGCAAATCTAATAAACCCAATCCAAGCTAAGCCACCTTAGGATCCAATCTGAGGGAATTTATTTGAGTTAAACGAATCCATTTGATTTGTTTAGTTGATTTGAGAAACCAAATAGGCAAACCAGTGGATCTTGGTTTAGCCCAACCCAAATCAATTTGACCCATGGTTTTGAAAACCAAACTGGACCAGCCTGTCAAACCGGCCCAACCGGGAATCAATCATCAGTCTGGTCCGGTTTTATTGTTAAAGTTGACTTTTATATAATCCGATGAAAACCATAAAAGCCCATTGAACCGGCTGGGTTTCAAAGAATCAATCCAACCCCAGTTTTCAGACTTTTAGTTTTAATAAATAAAATTAGGGTTAATTTTTTGAACTCAACTTATATTCTAGGCCGTGAATGGAAGAACGGAACGACAATGGCGGAGATTAGAAGGTGGGCGGTGGAGAAGGAGGGTGGTGGCTCTAGTGGGAATGAAGACGCTGTGGTAGTTGAAGGAGATCGGAGCCGAAGGAGGTAGAGGAAGACATGAAGAACGGTGCCATAGATCCAAGCTCGGCGGTGGATTTGGTGAGGAGGTGGGCAGTGACAAAGGAAGACGAAGATATAGATAGTGAAAAAAGAGAGGACAATCGGTCTAGGAATAACGAAGGAAGAGAACGATGAGGCATTGTCCAGTGGTGAAGGAGAACAAGGTAAGAACGATTGGTGGTAACGGCTATAGGTGAAGGAAAGGAAGAAAAACAATAGGGGACATAGTTGAACGGTGGACGGTGGGGATTGGAAACAAGGACAAAGCCACCACGGTGACCATAAGAAGATGAACGAGGAAGGGAAAAGGCATAGAGGTGCTTTGATGGCTAAGAAAAGAAATAAAAAAAAAATGAACGAGTGAGAAGAAGTTTTTGGAAAGTGATTTTTTTATTTTAACGAGGATATCATGTTTTAGAAAGAATATCACAAATTAATTAATAGAAGAAGAGAACAAGGCCTTCAATTATGGTCTTACGGGTCCCACATCAATAATTTAGAAACTTTGACAGCAAGTACTTATTTATTTCAGCCAAAAAATTGAAACCTTGAACAAAGTTAGAAAGATATTTATATTTTTTTTTATTAAATTAAAAATTAATTATGATATCATCCGGTTTGATCAAACTGATTTATTCGATCGAACCGATTGATCCATGACCCAAATGTTAAGCCGGTTTGTTGTTCGGTCCGATTTTCAAAACATTGATTTGACCTAACCCAATGTGAGTCCATTTCAATCCAACCAACTTCAAAATGACCTGAAATCAGATTTTGAATTTGGATCAATTATAGCAATACCTGATTCATGAAAGCAGTTTAATGGGAAATTAAAAATAGGTTCAGATTCAGTTTCAATGAATCTGAATTGAATAGGTTAAACCATATGTTGGGGGGCAAAATCACCATTGCGTTGATAACCGTGTGAAGGGGCTAAGATCAGCCCTATCCCCTCGCCCGCTACATTACGCCCATGAAGAACGAGCTGACTAATATGGTCCAGTGGGCCGAGCAACCCATAGCTCGGTTCTTCCCAAGCTACCCGTAGCTCGACCTCCCTCGAGCTACCCATGATTCGGTTCTCCCCGAGCTACCCATAGCTCGGCTCCAACGAGCCTCCCATAGCTCGGCTTGCACGAGCTTCCCATAGCTCAGCCTTCCCGAGCTTCCATAGCTCGGCTCCCCCGAGCAATCAATGACTCGACACTCACCTCCGTGGAACCCGACGCGGGAGAGCCTAGGCCTATCGTAACAGAATCCCAAACAAAGAATCATATTGAGGAGTGGTCTAGGATCTAGAATAACTGCCTGGGACCTACGCATTTATCAGATCTCAGGCCATCAAAGAGCTCTCCCAGCCGTCGATCCTTCAACGAACAAGATACGGATCCCACCGGTCTTACAGCAGCATGATTCGAATCATTTCTGTATCCTAACAACCTTCGAACCTTCCAGAAGGTGCTCAAGATCCAGGTGATTGCCTATAAATACGACATTCCCAGATTCTCTCAGGTATGCGCTGACACCCCCTGGCCTACCGGCTTATCCTCACTCTCTCACTCCTTCACTGCTCGTCGGCGCTCCTCCAGAGCTTTCGATTGACCACCCCTAGAGGGACTCCCTAGAGAGATCATTCTTCTCATTTCTGTTGATCGTCGATCCCCACTGACTTGAGCATCGGAGGGTCTTCCGCGGAGGGCCATCCCCAATGCCTCTCGCGTGAGGACTTCTGTGTCCGTCCAAGAGGAAGCCCAGATTAGGAGATCGATCGCGCCCGAGTCGGAGGATAGATTCCGGTGGCAACAAAATTAAATTTAAATTTTTGATATGGAGAGGGATGGTTAGAGGCTAAAGATTATTATTTTTAAAATTTTAAAATTTTGATCTGGAGAGGGATGATTTCATTACAAAATAGCTGGCTCACATATGTACGTATTTTCTTGTTGAATCTTGAAGGCTTCCTACGTACAGCAGGCTCTCACATGCTATCACTAGTATTTGATATATTTGTGAATAAAGTCAATCCTTAAAAAATTGGAACCTGGTACCTGCTGGGTAAATGCAAGCAAATACAGAGAGCCTTGCCACAATATTTGGAGAAACACAGTATGAATAAATTAAAAATGCTGGCCGGCCTCTCTCTTAATTAAAGTTTATGTATGGTGTTGCCGCCGGAATCTATCCTCCGACTCGAGCACGATCGGTCTCCTAATCTGGGCTTTCTCCTGGGCGGACCTGCACAGAAGTCCTCACGCGAGAGGCGTTGGGGGTGGCCCTCCGCGGAAGACCCTTCGACGCTCAAGTCAGTGGGGATCGACGATCAACAGAAATGAGGAGAAGGATCTCTCTGGGGAGTCCCTCCAGGGTGGCCAATCGGGAGCTCTGGGGGAGCGCCGACGAGCACTGAAGGAGAGAGAGTGAGGGTAAGCCGGTAGGCCAGGGGGTGTCAGCGCATACCTGAGAGAATCTATGAATGTTGTATTTATAGGCAATCACCTGGATCTTGAGCGCCTTCTGGAAGGTTCGAAGGTTGTTAGGATACGAAAATGATTCGAATCAAGCTGCTGTAATACCGGTGGGATCCGTATCTTGTTCGTTGAAGGATCGACGGCTGGGAGAGCTCTTTGATGGCCTAAGATCTGATAAATGCGTAGGTCCTAGGAAGTTATTCTAGATCCTAGACCACTCCTCAATATGATTCTTTGTTTGGGATTCTGTTACGATAGGCCTAGGCTCTCCCGCGTCGGGTTCCATGGAGATAAGTGTCGAGTCATGGATTGCTCGGGGGAGCCGAGCTATGGAAGCTCGGGGAGGCCGAGCTATGGAAGCTCGGAGGGGGGCAAGCTATGGAAGCTCAGAGAAGCCGAGCTATGGGAGGCCCGGGGAAGCCGAGCTATGGGTAGCTCGTGGGAGCCGAGCTATGGGTAGCTCGGGGAAGCCGAGCTATGGAAAGCTCGTGGGAGCCGAGCTATAGGTAGCTCAGGGAAGCCGAGCTATGGGTAGCTCGGGGAGAATCGAATCATGGGTAGCTCAAGGGAGGTCGAGCTACGGGTAGCTCGGGAAGAACCGAGCTATGGGTTGCTCGGCCCGCTGGACCACATTAGTCAGCTCGTTCTTCATGGGCGTAATGTAGCAGGCGGAGGGATGGGGCTGATCTTAGCCCCTTCGCACGGTTATCAATGCAATACGATTTTAGCCCCCAACATATGCCCCCCACTCCCTAGTTCGAAGCGTAAGTTCGGGCGTAGGGAGTATAGACTTAGGTGGCGCAATCCGAATGGGAGGACATGCATTTGACAGCCTACACAATGATGCCCTAATTAATGCCGTGGGGCCGTCTTGCCTTTTCGAGGTAGATCCATCGTTCCTTAGGGGTGAAGGCAACGACTGGGGAGGCACCACGTAGGAGATCTCGATTTTCACGGCACCCATAGTGGCGGTTTCGGATGCCTTGATTGAGACGCCTCATCTTCACCCTGAGGCGGTTTTCCTTGGGAAAAACGGGGTCGTGGCGGCGCCATCCCTATTTGAAGCACTCTTTCGCTTTCCCTCAGAGAACTCCGTCTTTCCGCTTTCACAGCAATCTTGCTCAGCGTCTCTTACGATTGAAGACATGGTGAGTCCAAGTGATTAGGCTTCGGAGGTGACCTTGGCGGACCTGGAGCGGATACGCCATCTGTACAAGATCCCCCAGGATGTTACCTTGCTGCTCCCGACGGCTAAGGACAGAGTAACATCCGGATTAGGAGATGGAGCGTTCTGCTATGAAGAAAGTTTGAGGGCAGGCCTCAGGTTTCCTCTTCATCTGCTGGTGCGGGAGGTGATGAAGTTCTATAATATATGCTTTACCATGGTGGCTCCCAACAGTTGGCGTAACCTCATCGGGTTCATCTCGTTGTGCAACCGTGTTGGAGTGACCGCGACCCTTTCGATGTTTAGGGTGTGTTTCAATCTGGTCTCTGGGAGGGCCTCAGAGTGGCCCTACATCGGCCCCCGGATATCCTTCAAGATGATCTCCGATAATCCGTCGTCAATAAAGGAATGGAAGTTGCGATTCTTCGTAGTCAAGGGGAATATCGGCTCGGATTTCCCTCGGGTGTGAGGACAGTACTCAAAGGATCCGGAAGCGCATCCGGAGTTAACCGAGTCAGAGAAAAGGGATCTGGTCGTGTTGCACGGCAGTCGAGCGCTCCCAGCCAGTGTCCTTCTATCAGAGGACGCTCTCTTTGCGGCCGGATTGAGCCCCGTCGATCCTCGCGGTGAGTATTACTTCACGGCCGATAGCCTAATGTGGCTCCATTTTTGATTTTTGTGCGAACTAACAGGAGATCATATTTCCCTTGCAGCCGAAAGGTCGGCGCTCGCAGACCAAATGAGGGAGGAGCTGGAAAAGCGCCACAAGAGATCCGGCTCCAGCAGCAAGCATCGGGTCGAGAAGAGGCCCCGCCCCTCCGGCTCCCACCATAGGGGGATCGGGAGAGACGGTGATGACCGGCACTCCTCGTCGCCGCGGATCGGAGGCATCGAAGTTCCGACGGCGCATGATCTTTCGGCGGCGGAGGAGGGTCTGTCCGGAGGTGAAAGTCGAGATGTCGCAGGGGTTTCAGAGAAGGCTGCTGGAATTTCCTCCCCGCCGTTGTCGTTCTGTCCAAAAATGGTGAGGGAGAGATGTTGGTTGGCTTGGGGGCCCCCACAGGCGGGGCAGTTCAGTCTCCCTCATTGGAGGCCAGTGGTTCGGAGAGGTTACAGGCAGAGGTGGGAGCAACCTCCGCTTCCATCGAGGCAGGGGAAGTGGTCATGGCTGCTGAAGTTCGGCCTGGGCTGCTGGTAGGAGAGCCAGTAGGTGACGAGGAGATGGCCGAACCTACCAAATCAACGATCGAAACCCGCGGGGGCTTTCTGGTGAAGGGACTTCCGCCGAGGCACAGGAGGCTCTGGGGGGAGCCAAAGTTCCTGAAGAGTCTGTTGTGAGTAGGGGGATTTCCGAGGAGGTAGAAGCAGAAAAGGAGGAAGAAGGAGAAGGAGGGGAAGAAGGAGAAGGAGGGGAGCCGTCGAGCGAAGGGGATGTTCGGGCTGGGGCTCCCCTCGCTGGAGTTGAAGTGCCTGAGGCTTCTCAAACGAGGGCTCTGGTGGCGAAGCCGGCCTACCGAGGGGCTCATGGGTCGCGGGTGCCCAGGTTGGTTCCTTGAGCGCAGACTTTCACTCATGTAACCCGGAGGTGAGTGCTAAGTTCTCCGCTTTGATGCGGTCCGCGTTCCAGGGGGAGAGAGTTCCTCGGCGGAAGGGAGTCATCCACAGGACCTTGTTGAGATGGCCTTTAAACTCACCGGGGCGCCGGATGAGGCTTTTCTTCTCCCCGAGATTGACGATCTTGCTCTCACGAGGATCGCTACAGATTACGCGTCTTGGGTAAGTAATCGCACTGATGTAGGGTCTTTAGTCAGCTAGTTCGACTGCATTCTTTATGTATGCAATCTTCTTTCTTTGCAGAACGCTCTGATCTTGAGGGCGCTGAAATGGCGCTTGCATCTGTCTGTTGGGGCTTGGGCTCGAGCCCGCCAGGAGGTCGATCACCTCAAGAAGAGGGTGGATTCTTCAGATAAACTTTTTCGAGCCCTGGTGGTCTGTCAGAGGGAGTTCGATGAGGCTCGCAGGATTCTAGCAGTTGAGAGGGAGAGAGCCTCTCAACTCGCTACACATGTCATGAGCTCCAAGGCTTCCACGAGCAGTCCGAGAAGGCTAGTCTGGAGCTTTCTCAGGCCAAGGCGGAGCACGAGAGCAAGGTCAAATCCATGCAATAGTTTTTTGATAAAAGGTGGGACTAGTTGAAAGCCAGCTATGCCGAGGATAAAGTCAATTGGAGCAAAAGGCTCGAGGAGGAAGAGCATAAGTGCCGGCGGCAGCAGGACCACCTCACACGCCTAAATAAAGAGCTCGCCAATACAAAGGATCGGCTGAAGTGGTCGGATGAACGAGCTGCCCGACTCTCTGACGAGCTCGACTACGCCCATCAAGAAATTGGAGATACCCAGTCCCGGGTGGATGAGCTAAAAGAGAGCCTTTTCCAGAACCAATTGGCTAAGTCTAGGGCTCTCAATAGGGTCCAAGTGCTGGAGGGTGAGCTAGCCCGGCGGGATGAGCAGGTAGGGTGCTATTTGTTTTACCCATTTTGATCTTTCAACTTTCGCTTCACTCGGCTTTTTGTCTGCAGTTGAACAGGGTGAACCAGGAGTTTCAGGGGCAGTTAGCGGCATTCGGAGAGGAGGCGGCCTCGAGGCACCGAAGGATCTCCGAATTGGAGAAACAATTAGCTGAGGCAAACGCGCGGGTCTCTTCAGCGGTGGAGGAGTACAAGAACTCTATCGAGTTCGCTGATGAACGTAGGATGGCCTACGCCGATGCATTCCAGCTCAGCGAAGAGGAGGCGCGGGCTAAGATCGCTCAGACTTTTCCTAACCTGGACTTATCTTGTTTGGAGGCCGAGTATTATGAGGCACGCACCCCGGAGGTCAAGGAATACGAATATGGAGAGATTTCTGACGTCGATCTCGAAGCTATTCTGGGAGTTAAATTTGCCGCTGAGGTACCCCGGCAAGACACCATCGAGAAGGGGGGTCCAAGCGATGCCCCTGCTGGCATTGCCATAGGAGATGCTAGGCCTGATCCCAAGTCTTGACCCTTTGGGAGGCTATATGTATTTTTTCTTTCTTTTGTTTTGTAGTTTGACTGGAAATCAATAAACTGATCAACCTTTTTTCATTTGTTTGTCTTCCCTTGGTGGTTTCTTGTCTCGAATTTTTAGTCCTAACTTCGAGCGCTGCTTGGTTGGTTTCCGGGCTCGAATTTTGAAGGAACATCCTAGTCGAGGCCAAGGCATAGGGATTGCCCCGACGAAAGAGTCGAGTGACAACATAGCCTGGTATAAAAGGAGGTTGAGAGATGATTCAATTCGGCTTAGGCCGAATGACGCAGTGGTTCGACTAAGTCCGAAGAATGAAATAGCTCGGCTGGGGCCGAGGGATGGAGTAGCTCGGCTAGGGCCGAGGGACAAAGTAGCTCGGCTAGGGTCGAGGGACAAAGTAGCTCGGCTAGGGCCGAGGAAATCTGCCTTAACAGTGGCCAGACTGTGGTCGTGCCTTCGACGAAAAGAGGGG
The DNA here is from genome assembly GCA_900491605.1 of Calamus simplicifolius. Classification (NCBI taxonomy): domain Eukaryota; kingdom Viridiplantae; phylum Streptophyta; class Magnoliopsida; order Arecales; family Arecaceae; genus Calamus; species Calamus simplicifolius. Next base: position 336,802 of record UESW01001392.1, on the reverse strand, counting down.
GTTTGTTGAACCTTCGCTGTCACCCCTTTATTCTTTCTGGTAAAGAATGGGTTTGGCCTTTGCATCCTTTATTACCCCTGTTAGCGTTTTGTCCTTTCCAAGGCAGGTCGATTTTTGTTTCACCGAAGCAGGTAGTACGGCTCTACAGCCAGCAAAAGGTCACTTGGCACCCTTCGATAGACCTTTGCTGTATTGATCTTTTCCGACGCGAGCTGTTTTGGCGTGTGGTATAGGTGCTTATTTGCCATTGGAGGATGTCGTTTTCGCAGGGCGATCCCTCGGATCTGCCAGTATCTGCAAGATCGACGGACAATTTTCTACATTTAAAGCTCATGATTCGGGATCAGAGGTAATCTTTTGGTATGCGTCATGGCTCGAGCGACGCGCCTGGCACGCATTGGGGGGCGCTGTTTTCATTTCAGGAGGCCATGTGGTGGCATGGGCTTGGCGTTTTAAGTCTCGAGGCTTTCTGATAGCTGTTCCCGGCTCGTCTCCACCTATAAAAGAGGGGAAGGAGGGCTGTGTTGGGCCATCCCAAAATTTTCTCTTATGTGAATCATGATTCCTATCTCTCCGAGGTTTAGAGCGAGAGGACCGAGCTTTCCTCCTGCAAGTTGCCGCTGTCCTCCAGACAGCTGGGGTGATGAAGGAGCTGCTGGGGGGTGGCTTGCCCTCAAGAAAGGAGCTCCGAAGATCGTATGGAGAGCACACAAGAGGTTCGCAGAGATCGCATGGAGAGCGCACATATACGCTTCCTGTATGACCTTTGCAGTTCACCCTTCGGGACGTAGGGTAGGAAGTCCATGCGTGCTCCCCATGACTTGCGTGAATTTCTCCTCCTCCCCTGGCCCGGATCCCTGGGCTCGTCCGTCCGGGGAATCTTTTGCCACGTGAGGAGGGGGTGATGGTGTGTCGTCCGCTAGTACATTGCCTTTCGACTTGGGCAATGGCTAGCTGTACACACTAGGTTTAGGGGAGTGCCCTGGTATCAGGGCCCGCGATCTTCCCTCCTACCTCGTCGGGGGGCCCTTCGGTTGGGTGGTTTGGGACAAAAACCCATCCACCCTTTCTGATTTTTCTGATATCTCGGTTGGGTCGCCGAGATATCATTATTAACCGAAGCTGGTCGCAACGGTTGGGCCATGTCGTCCGCTCATTATCGGCTTGAGCTGACTGGCCCGTGGCTTGCCTAATTTGCTGGACCGGATGCCGAAGCATCATAGTCACCCGAAGCTGCTTTGGAGCAGTTTGCCCGAGTTATGTACCCGTTTTTATTTCATGCATTTCAATGCACTTGTAATGCCTCTCGGGCGGTTGTAATTTGATTCGATGTTTATGAAATAAAGGAAGTTTTGTTCTTTCCCCTAGTTTATGTTTCTTTTGTGCCGAGAGTTATTGTTGGCGATGAAACGAGGCGTAGGTATATCACTCGTACTTGTCTGAGGATTCCGCGCTATCTGACCTAGCCGGGGCTCATAGGCTGCCTGACTTCGGGTGGAACCCTGGAGATTGTTTGATAATTCCTTGCTTTGGCCGAAGCTCAGAGATTTATTACTCGGCCCTGCCGAGATTCGGAGATTTATGGCTCGTCCCTGCCGAGGTTTGGAGAATCGTTGCTCGGCCCTGCCGAGGTTTGGAGAATTGTTGCTCGGCCCTGCCAAGGTTCGGAGAATTGTGGCTCGGAGGGATGCCTTGGTCACCACCGAGACTCATGATGTTTGGTTCTTGTGAGATTCGGTGTGGAGCACCAAGGCGGAATGGGCGGCGCAAGGGTACGCCCAACATTTATGACTTTGGCTACTTCCAAGGGAAGCGAGTCAGCGTTAGGTGCTGACGCTCCTTCTTCTTCGCTTTTTCCAAAGGCGGCCGATTTAAGGCAATTAGGAGGAGTTTCGAGGGCATTTACTCCCGAGGGCCCGGCAAATCGGGAGGAACCCAGTTTCTAGAGAAGAAGGGGGGTTCCCGAGTAATTCGTCGATGTTTACCGATATCCCTCGGGAGGGGGGCACGGCCCTTCGGGTCCTGTGGTCGCCAGCTAAAGTGGCGACACGTGGCAAATTCTTATGGATCGGTATTTATGACCCGACTGATCGGGATACTCGCCTGAGGAGTATAAATATGGATGAGAGGGATGCCAGCGTTCACCATCCTTTCGGTTAGCCTCTCAACAGCTCTCAACATGGCTTCTTAGGGTGGAGAGCAATTATCCAATGGATCAGGCATAGCAAACAATGGTCATGGGGGCTCCGAGGGGAGCCGTCCCACCGTCGTGGTTGACGGCCTGGCCTTGGCATCAGCCTTCGCAAGCCACGAGCAGCTTGAGAAGGCGGTTGAGGAGTACCTCGCCATTTCCACGAAGGAGACCGAGGCCCTTCGCCAGGTCGTACACCGGCAGGAGGAGGAGATTGCATCCCTCCGCCAGCAAGTCGCCGAGCTGTCCCGGCGTGTGGAAGACCTGGCAGCTCCTGGGGGGAGACGTTAGGCCTCTGCGAAGGCCATTTTTCTTTCTTTTCTGTACTTTTCTCTTTATATTAAATAAATAAAGAAAAAGGTCTTTTTTGGCAGTTTCTTGCTCTTCTGATGATATTGTCATTCAGTTCATAAAAGAGAAAAAATCGCTCGTTTCTATTTGAACCGATGGGGGATCTGGGCGGTCCCGTGGGTTTACGCGCTAAGTCATGGCCTCGTTTGAGACAGGCATTTGGGCAGTAAGATACAGGGGTATCGCCTGGGGATTTAGCAGTAGGGGGGGTTCCCCGACTTTGCCTAGGGTTCGTGGGTGGCCGTTTAGGACCTACCGAGCCCTAAAGGCGCAGACTTTGTGTATGTTGGCGGTTTTGCACAGTGTGCATTTTTCAAACTGGCCAAAGTTCTGGGGACTGTTTGGAAGTTCTTCGGCTTTAATCGAGGTTTGCGTGCTTCGGTTTTTGCCGGGGCTTTAGGATTCATCACTAGGCCCACCCGAGTTTCGAAGACTTATAGCTCGGTCGAGCCGAGGTTCGAAGAATTGTTGCTCGGCCCAGCTGAGGTTCAGAGAATTGTTGTTCGACCCAGCCGAGGTTCGGAGATTCCCTATTTAAACGGGTAACTCGGTCGTGCCGAGGATTGGTAAGCAGCATATATTTCTTTCCACAATTTTTGGTGATATAATTTGTGGTGATTTATGTCATAAATTATGAAACATCGTGCCGACAAAAATTTAAGAAGGCGAGCCTATAGAGGGCGTACCCTACTGGTGATACTTGCGGAGGTTGTCCGAATTCCACGTCCGAGGGATGGATCTTCCGCTTAGATCTTGCAGCTTATAGGTCCCAGGTCCTACGATCTCTGCTACTTGGTAAGGGCCTTCCCAGTTTGGGGCCAGCTTTCCTTACTCCAGTGGTTTGGAGACAGATGCTTTCTAGAGAACAAGTCGCAAGGCAAGAAAGCTTTCCCTTTGACTCTGGAGGCGTGGTAGTGGGCCACTCTTTGCTGATAGGCAGCTACTCTGATCCGAGCTTTCTCTCTGATCTTCTCTACCAGGTCAAGGTTGGTGCGGAGCTGCTCATCGCTGGCTTCTTCCGAGTAGCTTTCCACCCGCAGAGAAGGGAGCCCTATCTCCACGGGGATGATGGCCTCTGTGCCGAAGGCCATTCGGAATGGGGTTTCGCCTGTGGGTACTCTCGGGGTGGTGCGGTAGGCCCACAGGACATGGTGCAATTCATCTGCCCACCTGTCTCGGGCTCTGGAGATTCGAGCTTTGATCCCTTGAAGCAGGGTTCGGTTGGTTACTTCGGCTGCCCCGTTGGCCTGCGGATGCCCGACCGAGGTAAGGTGGTGGTGGATCCCGTGCTCCTCGCAGAACTAGCAAAACTTCGGATTATCAATTGCCTGCCGTTGTCAGTGATGATAGTATGCGGGAGGCCGAAGCGACAGATGATGGACTTCCATACGAAATCCTTGGCCCGAGCCTCGGTTATTTGTGCAACTACCTCCGCCTCGATCACTTTGGTGAAGTAATCTATGGCGACGAACAAGAACTTCCGTTGCCCCGTGGTGAGCGAAAATGAGCCGAGAATGTCCATTCCCCACTTGGCGAAGGGCCAAGCGGAGGATATGGGGACCAGGCTGGCGGAGGGGAGCCTCTGAATGCTTGAGTGCCTTTGGCATGGGTTGCAAGCTCGGACAAGGTCGTCTGCATCCTTTTGCATGGTTGGCCAATAGTAACCTTGACACAGCACCTTGTGGCATAGGGACCGGCTCCCCAAATGGTTGCCGCAAATCCCCTCATGCACTTCCCGAAGGGCATAATCAGCTTCAGATGGGCGAAGGCATCTGAGCAGTGGCATAGAGAAGGACCACTTGTAGAGCTGGTCATCAATTAGCACATAGTGGGTGGCTTGCAGTTTTAGCCTTCTAGCTTCCCTTCGATCGGCCGGGAGTGACCCTTCTTTGAGGTACTTCAGGATGGGGTCGAACCATGATGGTTCGGTCTCAACTTGCATCACTCGGTCAGCTTTCGTGATACTAGGTCTCTCCAAGGTCTCCAGGTGGAATTTTTGTTCGACGTCCATTGACTCCGCGGTCGCCAGTCAAGACAGCAGGTCGGCATGGGCATTTTCAGATCTAGGAATCTGAATGATCTCAAATTTGGGGAAATAGGAGAGTAGGCTTCGCACCTCTTAGAGATATCGGATCATGTTCGGTTCCCGAGCCTCAAACTCCCCTCACACATGACCTGCCACCAACTGGGAGTCGGTGAAGGCATTCAGTTTCTTCACCTTAAGTTTGCGGGTGATCCGGAGACCGGCCAACAGGGCTTCGTACTCAGCTTTGTTGTTGGAGGCTGGGAAGGAGAAGCGGACACTATACTCAAAAGTTGCCCCCTCCGGGATGGTGAGGACCAAACCCGCTCCAGAGCGATGAGCGTTGGACAACCCATCGACATGGAGGAGCTACCGGGTGCTAGGTTTTGGTTTCTCAGGGGAGTTAGGGGTGGAGCCGTCCTCCGGGATGGTACATTTGAGGAGGAAGTCGGCTAGCACCTGAGCTTTGATGGCCGGGCGAGGCTGAAATCGGATGTCGTGCTCACTCAGCTCGACGGCCCATTTAGTCATTCTCCCTGATGTCTTCGGGCGGTGGACCACCGCCTTGATAGGTTGGTCAGTCAGGACCGTCACAGAATGCGCCTCGAAGTACGGTCGTAACTTCCGAACATAGGTGATTAAGGCCAACACCATCTTCTCAATTCAGCTATACCTCATCTCCGCGTCACGGAGCAGTTTGCTGACGTAATAAATCGGCTTCTAGGCCTTGTTTTCTTCTCTGACCAGCACCGAACAAACGGCACCCTCCGAGACAGTCAGGTATAGGAACAATGTCTCCCCAGGATTTGGACTGCTGAGGAGTGGGGGAGAGCCAAGGTACTTCTTGAGGTATTCAAATGATTTTTGGCATTCGGAAGTCCATTGAAAATTTTTGGCCGACCAGAGAGTTTTGAAGAAGGGGAGGCATCTTTCGGCAGAGCGCACCACGAAGCGGTTAAGGGCCGCTATCCTCCTGGTTAGGTGCTGGACTTCTTTAATTGACGCCGAGGGCGCCATCTGCTGGAGAGATTGAATCTTTTGGGGGTTAGCTTCGATACCTCGCTGGGAGACCATGAAGCTGAGGAACTTCCCGGAGTTGACGCCGAAGGCATATTTAGTCGGATTGAGCTTCATCTGATACTTGCAGAGTGTTGCAAAGCTCTCCGAGAGATTCTCGATGTTCTATGATGCTTCTTTGCTCTTAACCAGCATGTCGTCGACGTATACTTTCATGTTCCGGCCGATTTATTCTTTGAAGACCTTGTTGACCAGCCTTTGGTAGGTAGCTCCTGCATTTTTAAGACCGAAAGGCATAACACGGTAACAGTAAGTACCTCGGTCGGTTATGAAGGTGGTCTTTTCTTCATCTTCGAGGGCCATCCGAATCTGGTTGTAGCCGGAGTAGGCATCCATGAACGTCAATATTTGGTGACCCGAGGTGGCATCCACAAGTTGATCAATCCGGGGGAGAGGGAAGCTGTCCTTTGGGCATGCTTTGTTAAGGTCAGTGAAGTAGATGCAGATCCACCACTTGTCGTTCGACTTCTTCACCATGACGACATTTGACAGCCAATTTGGGTAATTTACCTCCCGGATGAAGTTCGCCTTGATGAGTTTATCGACCTCCTCTTCAATAGCTCTCTGCCATTCTGGTGCAAAGCTCCTCTTCTTCTGCTTGACGGGCCGGTACATCTCGTCCACGTTAAGGCCGTGGATGAGGACTTCAGGGCTGATTCCTGGCATGTCGAAGGTGGACCAGGTGAAGACATCGGCGTTGCTTCGGAGAAATTCGATCAGCTCCTGCCGAGATTCGCCTTTCAGCAGCGACCCGATCCTTATGGCTCGGCCGGGACGAGCCTCGTCCAGTGGTACTTCTTCCAGTTCCTCGGCTGGTTCCCCCCGTTGCTCGGCGAAGTCCTCCTGAGCATCCAGCCCATCAACTTCAGGCATTCTGGACTGAAGGCTGGTGACAAAACACTGTCGAGCCATAGTTTGGCTTCCTCGGACGACGCTAATGCCTAGCCCGGCGGGGAATTTCATAGACAGGTGTGGAATGGAGACAACGGCTTTAAGAGACATCAGGCTGGGTCTTCCAAATATGGCATTGTAGGGTGACCTGAGCTTAGTCACTAGGAAGTCCGTGTGGACAGTGGCCACAAGGGGCCAGGTTCTTTCTCGAACCGTTAAGGTTACGACCCCTTTCTGGATGATAACATCGCCGGTGAACCCCATTAGGGTGGAATCCACGGCTCGGAGGTTTTCCATGAGCAATCTCATCTTGGCAAACACATCAAGGTACAAAACATTCACGGAGCTTCCACTATCAACGAGGATCCGGCTTACATCGTAGTTATTTAAATTGAGGGATACAACCAATGCGTCATCATGTGGGAACTGTATCCCTTGGAGATCATCGTCGGAGAAGGAGAGCTCGCCCGTTCGTGCTCTCTTTGGCGCTGAGCCTTCATCATCATTTCTGGAGCTCGAGCTGCCGGCCTCTTCAATCATGTTAATATGGCCGATCACGGGTGGATTGGGAGGAGGAGGAGGCTGCTGAGGCTCGGGCTGGCGGTCACCTCCTTGCCTTGGCTCAGGCGCCCTCCTGAACTGATTCAGTCGGCCCCGCTGGATCAGCCTCTCAATTTTGTTCTTTAGCTGCCAGCATTCCTTAGTGTCGTGGCCATGCTCCCGGTAATAGTGGCAGTATTTGGCGGGGTCCCTTCGAGTTGGGTTCCCTCGGAGAGGGGCTGGCCGGGGAAGCTGGTGCTCTATCTCCATGAGGATTTGCGCCCTGGGTACAGTCAGTGGAGTGTACCGGTCGAATCACCTGGGCAGGCTCCGGAAGCGATTTCTCGGCGGCGATGGGGGAGCTCTCTGGCGATGAGGCGGGCTTGGCTGACGGACGGGCCGGTGCCTATCGAAACCTTTAGGTTCTTTCTTCTTCGCCAGCTCGGCGCGGGCAGCTCTCCGTGACTCCTCGACCCTGGCGTATTTGTCTGCCAGGGCCATCATATCGGAGAGGTTTGGGGGTAGCTGACTTCCATCGTCAAGTAGAAGTCGCTCTCCTTCAAAACTCCCCCGCTAGGGTGGACATAGCCACCTCATGATTAAGGTGGTCCACCTCCAGCATGGCTTTGTTGAAACGACCAAGGTAATTTCTCAAGGACTCCCCCTCTCTCTGCTTAACTTCAGAGAGGGAGTCGGACCTTCGTCGGTGACGGCGGCTACTGACGAACTGGCCAATAAAAAGATGGCTCAGCTCGTCGAATGTATCAATGGAACCCGATTTCAAGGCGTTAAACCAGGTTCAGGCAGATCCTCTGAGGGTGGAAGGGAAGGCGCGGCAGAGGATCGTGTCAGATGCTCCGTGGAACATTATTATTGATCGGAAGCTACTGAGATGATCATCCAGATCAGAAGAGCCATGGTAGGGCTCGATGGCGGACAGCTTAACATGGGAGGGAATCACTTTCTCCATGATCCCTTTGGAGAAAGGGATGCCCTACTCTGCCTTGGGCTGAGGCGGATGGGCCTGCTTGGCGGTGTCCAGCTCCTGACGCATCTCCCAGATTTATCGACGGATCTCCTCTTCAGATGTAAGAGGAGGAGTTGGGCGAGGAGAGTGCGGGGATGGCGTCGAATCATGGCGGAAGGACACCGGAGAGAGGGACCGAGCTCGACGAGATCTGGGAGGATCCCTGTTGTAGCCGCCTCGTGGGACTGGTTTGTCCCCTTTGGGTCGGTGTGGGGGGTCTGTGGCTCCATGCAGACCAGAAGAAGAGGTGGCCGGAGAGAAAGGAGCTGCGGCCTCCTCATGAAGGTATGGAGCAGGGGCAGTTGTGAAGCGCTCCTGAACCAGATGGGTCAGGGCTTGGACCTGCGGGACCAGCGTGGCGAACTGATCCTGGGTCACCTGGATGAGGGGTCTCGACCGGCGGCGGCTGCGGTGCCGCGTTGCTTGTCGGATCAGGTCTTTGAGAGACGACCTGGTCCTGGGCTTCAGAGGTTGCTCTTCTCCGATTAGCCATTGGAGAGGCTCTACTCCAGATCGAGATCCTTATTTCCTTTCTTCAAGTTTTAACGAGACTTGAGGCCCTTCCTCTAGTGCCAATCTGTTGCCGCTGGGATCTGTCCTCCGACTTGGGCGCGATCGGTCTCCTGATCTGGGCTTCCTCCTGGGCGGACCTGCACAGAAGTCCTCACGCGAGAGGCATTGAGGGTGGCCCTCCACGGAAGACCCTCCGACGCTCAAGTCAGTGGGGATCGATGATCAACAGAAATGAGGAGAAGGATCTCTCTGGAGAGTCCCTTCAGGGGTGGCCAATCGGGAGCTCTGGGGGAGCGCCGACAAGCAGTGAAGGAGTGAGAGAGTGAGGGTAAGCTGGTAGGCCAAGGGGTGTCAGCGCATACCTGAGAGAATCTGAGAATGTCGTATTTATAGGCAATCATCTGGATCTTGAGTGCCTTCTGGAAGGTTCGAAGGTTGTTAAGATATGGAAATGATTTGAATCAAGCTGCTGTAAGACCGGTGGGATCCGTATCTTGTTCGTTGAAGGATCGACGACTAGGAGAGCTCTTTGATGGCCTGAGATCTGATAAATGCGTAGGTCCCATGCAGTTATTCTAGATCCTAGACCACTCCTCAATATGATTCTTTGTTTGGGATTTTGTTACGATAGTCCTAGGCTCTCCTGCGTCGGGTTCCACGGAGGTGAGTATCGAGTCATGGATTGCTCGAGGAAGCCGAGCTATGGAAGCTCGAGGAGGCCGAGCTATGGAAGCTCGGGTGGGGGGGCCAAGCTATGGAAGCTCAGAGAAGCTGAGCTATGGGAAGCTCAGGGAAGCCGAGCTATGGGAGCCTCAGGGAAGCCGAGCTATGGGAAGCTCATGGAAGCCGAGCTATAGGTAGCTCGGGAAAGCCAAGCTATGGGAAGCTCGTGGGAGCCGAGCTATAGGTAGCTCGGGGAAGCCGAGCTATGGGTAGCTTGGGGAGAACCGAATCATGGGTAGCTCGAGGGAGGTCGAGCTACGGGTAGCTCGAGAAGAACCGAGCTATGGGTTGCTCGGCCCACTAGACCACATTAGTCAGCTCGTTCTTCATGGGCGTAATGTAGCGGGCGGGGGGATGGGGCTGATCTTAGCCCCTTCGCACGGTTATCAACGCAATGGCGATTTTGTCCCCCAACAAATTTCATCACCACATAACATAAATTGCCAGCGTGCATCATGTATTTTAATATATATTGATGTGCAATGCAAATGCAAATTTAGCCACAGTGTCCAATCCATTCAAGAGATATTGGAAATCGGCCATTTTTTATTATTAAACTGTAGATTATAGATAAAACTAGTTGGGCTTTAATAAAGAGGTAAGGTGAGGAGGGATGTGACGTCATATCTTTATTGGAGGAGAATCACCGGAGCTGAAGAAGCAGAAGAAGGGCCACCGATGCAGTGAGAAGGTTAGGGCTTGGAAGGGTTCCGAATCCGAAGATCGGGATTGAAGAGAAAAAAGATGAGGGAGGGATATAGCTAGGATTTTTTAGTGCGGGAGAGATAGAGAGGGGCTCCGAGTGTTTAAGAAATTAATTCGAGGCCGACACTTTAAAGCATTGTTAAAGTCCAGATTCTCCGATGCTTAAAAGCATCGTTAAAGCCGTTAATTTTCGCTTAAAAAAAAGCATCGGTAGGCTTTCAAGAATTCCTGACGCTACATAAAAGTGTTGGGAAAAAAGGGTTGCCATTCACCAAAATTGTTGTAGTGAACCATGTTCCTTATATGCAATTCAATACAAATGTACCTGCTTTTCCCGTGACGTCTGTTCCAGGAGTGTTTGACCTATTTGCAGTATAAAGCTGCAGCCTTAATTCAGGTTTACAGATACAGTGAAGACCTTGGATAACAGTTAAAAGGCATAAGTTTCATAACATCTATAAAGTTGTTCAAGCTGTTGCCTAATTCCTATAAGAAGGGTTAGATCTTGCAGGAATATTTCTTTGATCGACAAGCAGTTCAAGAATAAATTGTCCCCAATATAAGATCTGCCATAATCTTTTTGATGTAGTTATCCTTGAATAAATCCACCTTCTAACAGCAATTGAATCAGTCAGAACGTTGTTAGCCAATGCATCATGTATCATAGAGGAATTTAGCCAATTCAACTTTCCAAGAGGAAGTTAACCAACGCCGTTTTCACCTATCACAATTATAATTTTGATATGTTAGGTCCATCATGTATCAGAGAATGCAGATGGTTTGCCATGTAACTTTGATTTGTTAAGGAAGCACTTTGCATAAGACTTATTTCCCCAATACACCCCAACTTCTACCATGAAACAATTCCTTGTCATTTCATTTCTTCTTCTTTTCTTCCGGCTGAGAAACATTGTGAGGATGCCATCCTGTCATTTGATAATGAACAATAAAACTTGACAGCAACTTCCTGGATAGGTTACAGCAGCAGATAACAAAACATAGCAATGCGCATGCACACAGATAGATAGATAGAGAGAGAGTGAGAGATCGATGTGATGTAGAACTCTATTGTTCAAATAAGTGTCTGACAGATATGACACAAGCAAGCACTACTCTATTGACAGATATGATTATCCACAACCTTACCTAGAAATCTCGGGTTGGAGAGCTCAAATAACAGACTACCAAAAGTTCTAATACAAATTAATTCAAAAGAACCACCCCAGACAACCAAATGTTCTTGCTCAAAGTAATTCCAAAAACCACCCATACAAATCTACAAAATCTAGTATAGACATGATCAGAAAGGGGCTGAACTTGTTCGGCGAAGCTGATACCTTGGTTCTGGTTGAAGTACATACTGTACCACAGATTCCGGCTCCTGCAGGAGTAAAACAAATGTGAGCTTCTACGTACAGCAGCGAATGGCTTTCTCAACAAGCAAAGTCCAACACTAAAATGGAGAAAGTTATTATCTCTAACATTTAGAAGCTATAAGTAGAAGTTTAGTTAGCACATAACAGTGGCCCATGAGAAAGAATGGATAACTTGCAAAACAATTGCTCGACCGAACTTCTCATCAAAATATCTTGGGCAAAAGGTTCGACAAGAGCAACAGCCATATTCTTCCTCTTTTTCCTTCAAGTCAGATAAATAGATTCTTAACTATTCAAAATATTAATGAAAATAGAAAATTATGGGGATGCAATTAATGATAAGAAATCAAAGCACAGCAGACCATAACATAAGCAGAGAAATATTCGTTATCCGAGATCTGCAAGGTGAAAGGATCGAATAGATTGCAACCACCACTGGATGTCTTTAAGTAGGTCTAACCCACCCAATAAAACATGAATCAACTCTGTATTGGAAAAAGGAAAGGAGAGGCAGCATTTACAGAGAATTTTCTTTTTCATATCACATATGGTTTGCAAAATTTGTGCTCATGTTTTGTTTGGTTTTTCAGATCAGCTTATATTCTAAGAATTGGCCTTACCTTGCTCATAGAAAATGTAAACCAAATTATAGTACCCAAATTCAATGCACATTATTTTAAAAGGAAGCTTTACCATAATTAATAAAAATTAAATTTTCATATATATTCACTTTCATAATGATCAGCATCAAGTTAGCTTTGCAATCTAAAATGAAGGTCAAATGAGAAAGTTATGAGCAATTTAATGAATGTATATCAATGCCAATGAACTTCAAGAGAATTAAGAAAATGTTATTTTGCATTCTACAAAGATTTTTTTTTTAATATTTTATCCAAATTTTTATGCCTCTTTCTTGCAAAAACTTATGTTAGATGAGTTGGAAGTCTAGTGAGAGTTAAAAATCTATTTTACATGCTAATAATTATTTTTAGGAAATTGTTATACTAATGGAAGTAGAAAACCTATTAGCTTTAGAAAATTAGTATCATACGAGAAATAAGAAAACTACTGACTTTTGGAGATCTATTTATATATAAGTTTTAATTAAAATCTTTTGATAAAAAATTTATCAATAAAGCTCTTGAAAACTTTCTTCAATTCCTGGCTTACAGAAATTCTTTACCTATCATAATGTGAGACCATAATTTTGCAGAGTTGTAGAATAGAAGACCCTTAAGAAATTAACATGAAGCCCATAGTTATCCTTTCTATCATACTCATTTGATTTGTGGGAGAAAAAAAATCCTAGCCCCTTAATTTCCCTAACTAAACTTTGCTTCGGATAGAGGTAAGAATTCGTGTACATTGCCATCTATATAATTATGAATATTTTATATGCAAATGCACCATATGTTTGATATTATAAGAATCTCTATACATTATTAATGTCCGATTATATATAGAGGTAGACTTGGCAATATTCAAATGTAATCAAGTCTAGGATTTGATCACCTTTTTATCATTGGATCCATATGGATTTCGAAGTTATCCCACTTTTTTTTTACTTTTTTTATTTTTGAAATTCATGAATTATATAAATCCAAAGGCGAAGGAGGCAACCGAATCCTAATCCACATGGATCCTAGAACTACCTTATCTTTTTTACTTTTTCAACTTTGAGATTTTTAAATTATGTAGATCCAAAGATGGGGGAGGTAACCGAGTCTAAATTTGGCTACATTTGAATGTAACCAAATTTTCCTATGCACATGAGCTGTTTGCATCAAAATTCTGTGTTATTAAATCATATTTTGTTTGGCAAGCATAAAAATTAATTTGGTTGAACTGAATGGTTTGGTAGGAGTTATTTGGACTAGTCATGTGATATAAATTGCTATCACATGCATATATATGAAATTATGAATAGCCCTACCACAAATTGGGGATTGCCCTCATAAACAAGAAAATGGAGAGTGATTGGCAGCCACAAGCAGGAACATAGAGAGTAGATATCTTCAGTCATGGACAAGTATGCAGTATTTGAAAATAGACATAGGGAATGTTCACCACCACAGGAAGAACATGGAGAATGAATATCCCCACCACTAAGAATTATTAAGGTATATTGATGTTTGCCTATCACAAACTTAAGGGTAGCCACGGTTAGTCCGATGCCAAAAAGATAATTTTTGTCAAATCCAAATATGTTAATTAGAAGGAAAGATAGGTCATGTGAAATTGATGTTGATTAGAAAAATTATATATGATATATGTGATATCATTCGAATGGATTGATTAATTGATGGCATGTGATATAGTATATTGGTATTTGAGCATTGCTTATAATATTTTATGATTTTCTGATATTTTTCATTTGATTCAGCATGGATAATTTACAGTTTTATATATTTACATTACATTATATTGGTGTGTACGTGCGCTTCTTATATAGCCGTTGACTTACAATATTTTACTTGTCTTTTCAAAGAATGAGTAGATTCGGACTGTGGCGGGATGCAAGCGAGGAGTAGAATAATTCATAATAATTGGATTATATTTAATACTAGAAGAATAATTGAAGCTTGGTTAAAATATAAAATATAAAAAAAATATAGGGCAAGTGGAATACCCTTTTGAGACTGAACAAAAAAAAGTTAGGATTTTTAGATTGTATTACAAATCTCGTTGTGTCTTTCTCACCTTGTGCGAAGGATACCAGAGTTACCCACAAGCTTTTCATACCAGAGTTATCCTAGGCCATATATGATAGGCTAATAAACTAATATAGAGAGATATCTTTCTCGCGTGAAAAACACACACATTTTTTTTATTATCAGAAGTAGTCAACCTTATCCTATATTTATAAGAATTATTATATAAGAGTTCTAGTCCTACAAAATAAAGTCTCTTTGACCTCTTCATTATTATTCCCTCATGATCAAATAAGGACTCTTATCCTTCGATGATTAATTTAGATAGGGACTCTTATTGCTTTATAATTATCCTATACGAATAATCATAGAATGCCAATGGAGATGCCTATTACAATATATCCTAGTCATACATATTTTTCATTCAAGTGCATTCTCAAACAATCTCTCATCCATTTATTCCCTCCATATAAGGAATGGAATTATGGAGCATGCGACCAAATGAGAAAGATAAACGTGAGGAGTGCTATATTAAGTCAGGAAAGCCATTTACCAACAAACATGAGTTCTATAAACTTCTTCACCGAGCCTTAACTCATCTATTTGAGTGTGTTTATTTGGATCAGAGAAGTTCCTTTTTCAAGACCTAGTCATTTAAAATGTAGTGTTCTTAATCACTTTTAACTTCATTCAGCTCTTCTTTAATTTCAAGCCTGTTCTGCCTCATTACAGAGCTAGCAGCTATCTAGTCTCTATTGCAAGGTGGAGAGCACATGATCCACCAACTACATGTCCTCCTGGAGTTTGTGCGCAAAGCGAACTGGTAGACATCAAACATCAGATTCTTGACCCAAGTCAATACTGTGCAACCCATTAAGGTTGCCTTAATGAAAACCGAAGGTAAAAGATGCTTTGTGATAGAACATTCATCAATTTTAATAAAATGTGCACAATGAAAAGATTATGGAGAGCACATTGATGCCAAGGCAGTGTCTAGAAATAAAACTTTTAAACTTTGTCAATGTCTTCTTTGCTCGATTGCCTATGCTACAAAAGAGAACAGAACAGACAGCTGTTCTTTAAAAGCAAGTTGTTGAACAAATGACTCCCCAATAAGATTTTTCCCTTCAATAACTCATTTCTCTAAGAAATGAATTGACACTTTCATGTCGGTCTCTAAGCCAAGCCTAGGGAAATCTACACCTTACGTAGGAAGAAAAGAAAAACTCGATAATCAAATTACAACTAAAAGTGATGGAAGCTAACGGGTATTTATAGATAGCAGAAGGAGATTAGTAGATCCTCACCAACAATGTTTTTGTATAAAATAAATATGAAAAAGCTATACGAAAAAATAACTAACCACACCAATCAGGTCTAGTGAAATGAGAACGGAAAAAATAGCAACATGATAATCAACTATGAACAAGCTAAACATTCAAAAATTCTCCACAAATAATTCTTATTTTCTCTGTCACAATAATCTGAGATTGGTGTGCTTCCTTAAAATTCCATTACATGCTGACAAAAAAATAACAAAAGACCAGTATTATGTCTGAATATGCCTGAATGAAAGCCGAGCTTCCTACCATCAACAGTGTGGCATCCAGATAGGACCAAGTAGAACAAATGAGATCGCATATTATTACTAAAGTATACCCAAAAAGATTGCACCAAGAAACAAAAAAAAAAAGAATACCTCCATTCATCTTCCTGCACAACTTAATAAAACCATTTACTCCTAAAAATACCAGAGATCATTAGAAGACTACCTAAAGAAACAAGAAAGAGTACATCTAGTGCCATGAATTAGAAGATATAGAAAGATAGCATAAAAAACAACCTTTATCTTCTCATTATCAACATGCTTTGACTATTGCCCCCCCCCCCCCCCCCCCCCCCGCTGAACCCCCAATATATTGATATGGCTGGTAAAAGCCACATGGAGGCTAACGGCCAAAATCACTTAACGGCGGGAGTCGATAGGGCGCTAACGGCCCCAGCTTAGAGGGCTGGTTCTGAGGCGGCCCAGCGCCTAGGCAGCCCCAGCTCCTAGGCGGCCCCAGCTCCAAGGCAGCCTCGGTCCTGACGGCTTTCAGTGCCTAGGTGGCTCCTAGCTCCTAGGCGGCCCCGACTCCAAAGCGGCCCGCTCTTAGGCGACCCCTGCTTCAAAGCGGTCCCAGCTCCTAGGTGGCCCCGGCTCCAGGTGGCCCGGCTCTAAGGTGACCTCCTCTCATCTATGGGCCTTGCTTCAGCTTCCCATGCAAGCCTTCATTTCTGACCAAGCCAAGCCGGGCCCACCAACCAACTTTGGCTCATATGTGTCTAATAAGATAAGCTCCACTAGTTCTGGACAGGCCTGAAAAGTCATCGTCCATCATGAAGCTTTAATGACTGATCAAATGGATCCAAGAAGTCGTCATCTGCCACAAAGTACCAATCATCCAGTTTAGATGGGATGAATCCCACTAATTTTGACATTCCATTCACGAAAGTCGTCACTCATCATAAGATCCCAAGCTTCCGAAGCAAGTTTTATGGACCCCGAGTATCAATAAAATGGGTAAGAGGGACCCCTGGCCAAGGTATGAACACTAAAGTACTTAAAGAGTTTTGGAGGATCTTCTTTCTAACTCTCTTAGCTCGAGCTTCTTTAAACTCACGGCTATGATTCTGATCACTAACTTGAGCATCGGAGGGTCTCCGTCGGAATATCCGGTCCCTAGGACTTCTTGCAATCTCGGAGCCGAGGTGAAGCATCTTCCTCAAACTCATGGTATATATCCACTAACGCTCAAGGACGTCAGCTCAAGTGATCAGGCATCATCATAGATATTCTTATAGCTTTTAAGGAATTCAAGCATGGATCTAAGTTTTCCATTTTCCTCGACATAAGGGAAAATATGTCAAACCTTCACATCCTTATTAACTAGGAAGGATCCATAATTGGTACTACTCAGAATAATGAAAAACATTTATGGAACTTGCACATCATTGGGGTCAAACCACACAAAACATCTTCCTCAAGTATAATCCTATGCAAGCTTCTAATCAATGCCTAGCCTAACATTTTATCTCCCCTTTAGGGACAAAAATGTTAGTTGAAAATTGATGCAACCATGACAGCAATCCATTTCCATAATCTCTTGCTAATCAAATCTCTCAAAAGTTTTTAATCCACCTTAGATACTCGGTAAAGCTATTTCTGCATAGGCACAAGGTTTTTTCTCTTAATCTACTTTCATCTTGCCACTACAAAGTCCCTCCCCAAAAATAATTCATCAGTATCTTTATTTATTTCCTTTTTCCTACTGTTCATAAAATAGAGACTCCTCTAAGTCCTTCGTAATTTCTTATTCCTGCCCATGAAGATGAAATGAAGTAGGTGGAAAAAAAAATAATGACAACGGCCAATCATTAAGAATACCAAAGCAAAAGCTGCTTGCTCTGTTTGCTCTGTCTAAACACCTACTTTTAGATTCATGCACTATCTGACTTTGTTCTGATCTTCACGTACTTCATCGTCTTCTGCTTAAGGACTTCACCAAAAGATGGAGGAAGGTGCCCCCCTCCCTCCTACTAGTGTGGATGAAGCCATGGAAGGATGGATGTCCTGGCGTCGTGCAGCGGCTAGCCATTTTGAGTGGGTTTCTTCTTCCCCTTCTTCGGTGGAGGTGGCAGAGTTGGAGTGCTGCTTTTCGAAGATTATCCAAATTCCCTCAGCGACTTTGGAAGAGGAAACCATAGATGGTTGAACACGACCATCCTAGCGAGAAGCATTTGCGATGGATTCCTTCGAGGCCGTCATTCAAATTTTGGTGAGGAGGTGTATCCAGTGAGGTCGACGTTGTTTGCCTGGGCCACCGGTGCTACATCTTCCATCTCCCTGACCTTGAAGCCAAGGAATTGGTGTTGGGAAGCCCATGGATCGTTAGTGGTTAGCTGATAGCAACGGACAAATGGTGACGAAGTTCGTCCCATCGGCTGTCCCCTGGCCTCCGCCCTTTTTGGGTAAGATTACCTAATTTGCCATTGAAATTTTGGTCCGATGACATCTTGCGTGCTATTCTAGCGCCGGCTGGCTAATTTATCTTCTCTGATTCAGCGACCAAAGACAAAAATAGGGGAGGCTTTGCTAGGGCATGTGTGCATGTCGACCTCTTACGACCTCTCCAGCCAGGAGTCCCGTGAGAGGAAGTTGTGCTCCCTTCTGGCAGCAGTTTGCCTTTGAGCACCTGGATGAGATTTGCTCCCGATGTGGATCAATGCACTTCACTGGCCCCTGCTCGCCTCTGTCGACTCTACATCTTCTTCAGCTAGTGTCAAGTACGGTCCATGGATGGCAGCAATCCGATAGCGGCAAACTCCCCTCGGCCATGTTCGAAATGAGGACGAAAAGTCAGACTAGGAAGGCTCCTCGTCCGATCACGAAGGATGGATGGCAAATGCTGGTGAAGACAGCCCGACGGCACCTCCACAAGGCTGGCTAGCCATTGGTTTCTCCCTCGGCTAGGTTGAATCAGGTGACAGTCGGGTTGAAGAAGGCACATTAGATTGATGAAGGAATGACTGGAATCAGACTAGCACGGTGGATGAAACTGATACTATGCTGATGCCTGATACTCTAACAGAGAGGAGGGGTTCTAGCAATCCCTGAATATTAACTTGGAGATTGAGAACCCCTTTGCCCTTCTTGGCTCTGATAAATGGGTTGGTAGGCCCAAGGTCCTTAAGAAAGTCAACCCTAGTCCATCTAAGAGGGCCAGGCCTGCAGAGTCGCTCACCCACTGAGTTGTCTCCAAAACTGGAAAAGGTAAAGAAAAAGCTAATCCATCACGATTAAAGATCATACAAGACAAATTTACTTTCTCTGCATCCCCGGATTCAACACTGGGCCCTATCAGTCCGGCTGGCAAGGATCCAAGGTTACCTATTGGGAAGAAGAATGAGGGTTTCCAAGTAACTCAGCGGAGGGACAGCAACACGACTTGATCGTCTATAGCCTCAAAGATGCCATTATGGGGAAAGGCCTTGATAACCAGTTCAGGCTTCGTCCTCGCTGGTGATAGAAACGAAAAAGGTTTTGGAGACCAACCAACTTATGGATTGCAATAGCCATAATCCGAGGGTGGCACCTCGCTTAATGAGTGCCCTCCTGATGCTGACATGTTGGATGATTAGGCTGGGACTCAACCCCCCCCCCCCCCCCCAACTACAAAATGAAGATACTTATTTGGAATGTTAGAGGAGCCCAAAAACCCTTGTTTTGCTCCTCCTTTGGCAGACTTATGCAATTATACAATTTTGATATTTGTGTTCTTTTGGAAATCCGATTGTCGGGTGATAGCCTGTCCCAGTTCAGGAGGCAGGTATCCAGATCGTGGTATTCTTATGCTGTCGAGTCAATGAGACTATCAAGAGGTATTTTGGCTCTTTGGTGCAATACTTCCATTAGAGCGGATGCCTTTCATCGGTGCAACCAGCAAGTTGCCCTTGTTATCTCTGAGGAAACATCTACCCTCTGGCTACTCTCGAGTGTTTATGTAACACTGACTTTCGGAAGAGGCGTGTTCTTTGGTCTGAGATTCACTCTCTTTTGCTCAGGGAGTTTCATCCCTCATTGCAGGAGATTTTAATTGCATTATCGGGGCCAATGAAAAAAGGGGGCAGACAGCCTAGTGGTTCAGCGGACATCTCGGAGTTTAGGACTTTATTTTTTCTGCTGGTCTGCTTACTTGGGGTTCTCGGATCCCCAATTTATCTGGTGCAATAACCACTAGGGATCTGCACGAGTCTGGAAGAGATTGGATAGGGCTATGGCCATGGCCCACTGGCTTTAGAATTATCCATCTACACTGTTATTCATCTACCAAGGATTGCTTCTGATCACTGTCCCATCTTGATATCTACAGATGTTACTGTTCAACAGCGGAGATAGTTTCGATTTAAGCAGTTATGGACATCCTATTCCTCCGCTCGGACCATCATCTCTCAGATATGGCATATACCTATGAGAGATAGTGCTACTTACAGGCTATCTAGGTGCCTTAAGCTAGTGAGGCGCAGACTCTCTATATGGAATAGACTGGAGGTTAGGGATATTGTTAGGCAAGTAGAGCAAGTGAAAGCTGATATTACTATCCTCCAGACTAAAGAAGATCAGGAGGGATGCCTTACTGATCATGACATCATAACTCTCCAAGCTAAGCTAGCTCTTCACCATTCTCTTCTATAGCACCAGAAAACTTTTTGAAGGTAGAGGTCTCGGATACAGTGGTTTCGAGATGGGAATCGCAATACCAGATTCTTTCACCAGGCCATCCTGAAGCATCGAGCAACTAATAGGATTTAGCCACTTGCTAGTGAGGTGGGCCATTACCAGGAGGATAGCCATATTATTAGGGATCACTATTTTACTTCTTCAGTCTAGATGGATGTAGCGCACTGATAAGGGTTTCCTATTCATCTGATCCCGACTGCTAAGGTCTCAGTAGAGGAGAATGACCTTCTGATCAGGCCGATCACAGCGGATGAGATTCGGTTGGCTGTTTAGGATCTTGGGCCTGATAAAGCCCCTGGGCCTGATGGGTTTCCGTGTTTTTTCTTTGCTATTATTGGACTATTATGAGCCAGGATGTTGTGCGGGCCATCCAGAGTATTTTTCAGTCTAAATCCATTCTTGCTGATTAAAACCAGACTTTATTACTCTAGTACCTAAGTGCTCCGATGCTTCCACCCTTCAGCACTTTCGGTCCATCAGCCTTTACACGAGCTTGTACAAGGTCTGTGTGCATATTATAGTCACCCACCTACAGAATGTGATACCTTGCCTTATTTCTACTGAACAGGATGCCTTCATCAGAGAGCGGTGCATTACTGATAATATTTTCATAGTCCAAAAATTTATGCACGACCTCCAAAGATCCTTTGCCCACCAGTGTCTCATGGCTGTTAAGCTAGACATGGAGCGACCTTATGACAGGGTAAGCTGGGCCTTTCTATACCGCACTCTTAATGAATTTGGGTTTGACGGCCTTTTTATAGATTGGATCATGGCCTGCATTCATAGACTATCATTCTCTATTATCATTAACGGTAGTCATACTGCTTTCTTTCACTCTACTATTGGGTTGCTTGAGGGATGCCCTATCCCCTTTTCTATTCATTCTTGCTGCTAACGATCTATCTCATGCATTCTCCCAGGCATAGGATGATCTTCGCATTGTGCCTTTTACTGCGGGCCCCTATGTCCATCGGTTCTCATCTTCTGTTTGCTGATGATTGCATTTTACTGGGTCAAGCTACTGTCCATAATGCAGCGACCTTTGCTTCTATTATGCAGCTCTACTGTCAAGCCTCTAGTAGAGAATTAATTTACACAAGTTCATGATCTGTTTTAGTCCGAAGATGACGCTATAATATGGAAGGCCATTATACAAACCCTGGGCATTACTTCTCAGACTGATCGGCTATCTTATCTGGGTATCCCAATTACGAAAAGACAGCCGCGATGTAGGGACGACATTGACCTTGAGTATCGGGTCTGTGACTGTCTTGATGGCTGCAGGTCACAGGTTTATTCATGATGGCAAGGATTACCATTCTACGCTCGGTCCTCACCTCTCTTCCTCTTTATCTTCTATCGAATGCTGCTGTCAGGAGGACTTGTCTGAGGATAGAGAGATGCTTTAGAGACTTTCTCTTGGCCTCTATACAGGATGGCCATGGTATCCATTTGCTAGCCTGGGCACTGTCTGCTTGCCAATTTCTGAAGGTGGCCTTGGAATCCAGTCTTGATAGTCAGAAGAGAGGCACTGATTGCTAGGCACGCTACGGTTTCTACTTAATCCGCATTGGTTTTGGAGATTGTTTATGCAGCCATTATGGGGCCTGGACTCCTATGAATTTTACTCTTCTCGTGATATTCTTCTTTCTGGAATTAAGGAGGTCTGCCGGCATGCTCCGACAATCTTGAATAACATCTCGTGGATGATTGATGATGGATTCTTGGTAGATGTTGTTCAGGATACGTAGATTGCTGAGCTTCCCTCTTACTTTGGCCTACTTTTATCAGTATGAATGTTTCTAGCAGCATGAGAGTTACTGAGTTGATCTCAGGATCATACATCCTGGCACATTCCCACGGTGTCCTAGTTCTTTAGGGAGGAGTTATCTTTCAGGGTACTTTTGATTCCACTCATATCGGTGCACTCATCTGATACCAGATTATGAAGGAGATCTTTCTTTCTACTGCTCCTACCAGGACCTGATGAAGCTTTATAGACCACAGCCTAGAATACGGTAGATACAGCATGGATCTGAAAGCTTCCTATCCATTTTAGGATTCATCTCTTTATCTGAAGCTTGCATGGGATTATCTTCCCACTGCTCCTTACTTGCTGGGAGGAGAATGCCCATTCAGGCTACTTGCTCATTATGAGGACAGGAGGAGGAGACACTAATCATGTCATATTTAGCTGCCCTAGAGCGAGACAGATATAGCAGATAATGGGTTACCACCCTAAGGAGGATGCTACTGGTTTTCGAAGGACTGCTCTATTGAGCGACATTCGAAGGAGAACCAAGTAGCAGGGCGCTATTTGGGCTGGCAGCCTACCAGATCTGGCTATCGCGAAACCAGATTATTTTTGATGATGTTGTTTCTTTCCATAGGGTGTTGAGGAAAGTCATATCCTTCTTTAAAGAATACACATTTCATGGTTCTACTTCTAATTCTGACAGCTCTGGCCATTAGGGCTCCTCTGCTGTCTCGCAGCGATCGACAAACGGTCTTCATATCTTGGGAGCCCCCCTCCAGGGTTTGTTAAAATCAATTTTGATGGGAGTATTCAAAAAGATGTGCAAGCTCAGCATTTATTATCCATGGGACTGATGGAGCAATGTTGGCGGCGGGTGACTTCGGTCTCCTAGATTCCTCAGTTCCTCTGGCTGAGCTTTATGCAGCTTGGCCAGGTTTATCGTTTACCACTCAGATCCTAAATGCTCATTGTCTCTTTATTGAGGGAGCCTCTATTACTGTCATTCGATGGATTCGATAGGATTACTGTGATCATGTTCCAAGCAACCCCTTACTCCATATCTGGTCTACCCTTCGGAAGGTTCACACAATCTAGATCCATCATGTTTATCGAAAAGCTAATGTTGCGGCGGATTAGGTGGCGGCCTCGATGGCCTATCACTCCGAGTTTTGGATTTGGAAGCAGGGTGACCCCTGTCCTATTGTACTAAAGCAAATTTTATTTTCTGATGTATCAGGGTTGACTCGCACTAGACTAGTATGATCATCCGCTTTTACCAAAAAAAAAATCATTAAGAATACTACGACCAAAATAACACATTTGAGGGCTCTCTCAAAATTTATTTTACTTTTCATAACTTCATGTTCAAAAATCCGATGTTTTATGATTTTGCAACATCATTGACCTAAAGGCATATCATTTTCCAACAACAAAGATGTGCATTACAAATCTAGCCAAGTGGTACAAGAGAAATCACTTATGAAGCTTAAGAAGATGAAGAATAAATCTAAGCTCAGTATGATCCTAAGAGTCCTTTGGGGTCTTCTCCTTTAGCACTGAATAGAGGGCTGAATTTGCTAGACATCCTCTAATTGCTAAACATGCTTTCTTCTCCAACGATATTCATTGTTTGTTTGTCATCCCATTTGGCCTTTCCTCCAAAGCCAGATCTAAACCTTGCTGCACAAGAAGATCCTCTACCCGGACTTTCCACATGGAGAAACTTTTCTCCCATCAAATTTTTTAAAATATATTTTTATGCTACGACCCATGGCTAGGTCTCAACCAAAAATAGCACAAAAAATTTTAAAAAATTGAGAAGTACCTTGATGAGGTTTTACTGAAATTTTTTAGCCCTTTGAAGATCTCCAAAGCCCAATTTCTACACCTTTCTTCTTACTAAATCAGGCTTTGATACCAACTGTTGAAGTTGAATAGTGGGATATCGTCACTGGAGAAATACCCTAAGCTTTCACCCTTTCTTGCCAATGATTAGAGCACCGCAGTGGTAAGGCGCTCGCCCTTTGACTCCTTGGTCATGGGTTTGAGCCACCTCCCTTTTCTTTAATTTTTTTCTCTTGGCCCATGCACAGATCTTCATGCTTCATGCAAGCTATGTGTGAGAGTCTGTCTCCCACGCCAGTCCACAAGTCCTCCTACCACGAAGCCAACGCAAGCCATGCATGAGAGTCCGTCTCCTATGCCCTGGATCCCATGGAGACCCATGCTCACTGGATCGATGGCTGGATCCCATGCGACATTGGATCTTATGCACTTCATACTAGTTCCACGAAGCTCCATGTAGCTTCGTTCCTTGCACCTTCTTTCTTCCCCATTCACGCGCGGCCAAGAACAGGGAAGACGATGGAGAGTAGGAAGGAGGAGGAAGAAGATAGGGCTGTGGCTCTGATAATAGAGAAAAATTATTTTAGAGAAAAGAATTGTTTCTCATTCATTAAACCCTAAAAACCAAGGTTTAAATAGTTGATCAAATGGGCTTGGCCCAGACTCAACAAAAACTTTCATGACTAACCCAATGAGATTAAAATAACTCCCAATCCCATGTACATTGGTGACTTGATTTACTCTCAACCCTTGGACCCACACCCAGTCCAATACAAGTTAGCCCAACCTGGGCCTTGATAGCACCACACCAGGCCCAACAATCTCCATCTTGATGCTTCAATGCCTCAACACATCTGTCATGTCCATCAGCTGCATCAACGAAACACACTTATGGAGTTGTCTCATAAAAGAACCTTGGTCAGTGCATCTGCAGGTTCTCCTTGATGTGTACCTTTACAAGCTCTACCTCACTTTCTTCCACTAGCTTTCGATCCTATGGTATCTGATGTCAATGTACTTCGTCCTAGCATGATAGACTGCATTCTGCACAAGCATTATAGCACTTTGGTGTCACAATGTACCCTAATGACCTTCTGAGCAAAACCATCTCTAGCATCAAGCCCTTCAGCCATAGAGCTTCCTTCGCTACCTATGTAATACCTATGTATTCTATCTCCATAGTAGATAAAGCCGTGATGGGCTGCAAATATGAACTCCATGAGACTGGACCACCAAACAGGCTGAACACAAAGCCTGTTGTGGATCTTCTGGTATCCACATCTCCATCAAAGTCTGCATCGCATACCAATATAATTGTCCATAGGCCTTCTTGGACAAGTTGGATCCCTCAGCACCTTCTTGTTATCCATAGCAAATACCAACTCCAACTGTTCCCACCAAGTACCTAAAATCTCCTTCAATGCTCGCTAGTGCTCCCTGCCAGGCTACGCCATGAACCTGCTCATCTGACTCACTACGCGGGCTATATCTAGCCTACAACATACCATGGCATATATAAGGCTACTAGCATCAGAAGCATATGGTACCTTCTTCATCTTCTGAGCCTTCACCTCAATCTGTGGCGACATGGTCTTCGACAGGACAAAGTGTGCCGCCAAAGGCAGTGCCACCGGTTTAGCCTCATTCATCCCAAATCGCTCCAAAACTTTCTTGATGTAGCCATCCTGAGACAAACTAGAACACCTTTGGTCTATCTTTGATAATCTCCATCTTTAGGATCTTCCTAGCATGCCCCAAATCCTTTATCTCAAACTCTCGAGACAAAATTGCCTTTAGTTCTTGTACAACCTTCTTACTCTTGCATGCTATTGGCATGTCATCTACATACAAGAATAAGTACATCCTAGAATCATCATCCAGAGATTTAACATACACACAAGAATCAGACTCACACTTGGAAAGGCCAATGCTCCTGACATAAGTGTCAAATCTCTTGTACCACTGCCTCGGCGACTACTTCAGCCCGTACAAAGATTTCTTCAGCAAACAAACCTTCCCATCTGATCCTAGTTCTCTAAACCTTGGTGGCTGCTTCATATAGATGCTCTCCTCCAAGTGATCATAAAGGAATGTTGCCTTCACATCCATTTGCTCTAGCTTCAATTTCTGAGCTGCTATAATACTAAGCAATAATTTGATGGAAGTGTGCCTGACAACTGGAGAAAGCACCTTACTGCAGTCGATGCTTTCCTTCTAAGAGTATCCTTTGACCACTAGTCTTGCCTTGTACCTGATAACTTCTTTCTCTAAAGGCCCTTCCTTTCACTGATAAACTCATTTGCAACCAATGAATTTCTTTCCTTGTGGCAACTAGACCAACTGCCACATGTCGTTCTTGTAGAAAGACTGCATCTCCTCTGCCATAGCCTGGATCCACCTATCCTTGTTTTGGTTCTCCACAGCCTCCTCATAGGTATAGGGGTCTCTATTTGTTGTCACCAGGGCATATGACATTAAATCTTTGAAGCTGTATCAAACTGATGGCGGCACATTCCTTATGGACCTATGCAGTGCGATCCCAGTATCAATCCTCTGCCCAGCTGCATCCTGTTGAACTCCCTGGTTTCTGTCCCCTCCGTAGTCCTCTCCATCTGAATCTCAAATCTTTCTAGTCCATTAGCAAATGGTACGACTGTGTAGAAGTCATCTGACTAGTGCTGCCTCGCTATACCTCCTGCGGTTCCTGTTATGCTTTTATGCCATCTTTCCTCTGGAGGATTGAGCTCTCATCGAAGGTCACATCTCTACTGATGACAACCTTCTTCTCCAAGGGGTCCCATAGCCAATACCCCTTGATTCCATGTAGGTAGCTCAAAATACCATCTTCTTTGACCTGGCATCAAACTTGCTCCACTCTCTAGCAACAATATGCACATATGCTGTGCATCCAAACACCCTCAGATAGTTTAGGCTTGTCTTTCCTTCAGACCATATCTTCTCTGGAATGCCTTCATCCAACCTGGTGTGTAGTGACTAATTGACTAAGTAGCTCGCTGCATCTACTACGTCAATCCAAAATATCTTTGAAAGCCCTGTCTGCAGCCTCAAGCATCTTGACTTTTTCAACAGTGTTTTGTTCATCCTCTCAGTTATCTCATTCTGTTAAGGAGTTCTCATCACTGAGAAGTGTCTTTTGATACCCAATCCTTACAAAAACTCTGAAGCTCCCTACTAGTGTATTCCTCACCATTATCTAAGCTCAGACATTTCACACTCCTTTTCTGCTCCTTCTCCACGTTAGTCTTTCAGATTTTGAACTTGATGAAGACTTCTGATTTCTCCTTCATGAAATAGACCCATAGCTTTCTTGAGAAATCATCTTTCAGGATCATGAAGTATCTAGCTCATTTCTTAAAAAAACTGGGCCAGTCCCAAAACATCTATATGTACTAGCTCCAAGGGTTTTTCACTCCTAGCTATGCTGACTGAAAACTGCACTCTCTTTTGCTTCCCTATCTGACATGGCTCACAGATCATCATAACTCCACCACTCAGGTCTAGAAGCAGTCCCTTCTTGCTCAGTTCTTTCATCCCTGTCTCCCATGTGGCCTAGACGTAATGCCACATCCTGTACATATCCTGAGGATCATATTCTATAACTGTTGCCTCATATCTCCCGGTCACCATAGAGCCCTTCATCCTGTATAGGTTGTTCTCTAGCCTTCTCCCTCTCATCACCACCATAGCTTCATTGGAGATGTTCAAAACTTCACTCCTGGCATAATTGCTGAAGCTGTATATAGTCTACTACAAGTACTCCAGTGACACCAGATTCTTTTTGAACTCTAGGATATGTTTCACGCTGGTAAGAGTACGCATCATGCCATCAAACATTCTCACCCTCACTATGTCAATTTCTGCCACCTTGCAAGGGTAATCATCTCCAAGAGTCACACTTCCCTCATCAATCTCTATGTAAGCACAAACCATGACCGGTTAGGAGTGTAATGATGAGAACAAGCTGAATCCAGGGTCCACATCTTCGTGTTATGCTTGTGACCATCTGATACCACCAAGAGATCACCCTTCACCTCCTAGTCTGCAACTACACTTACTGATTCAGATCCTACCTTTTCTCCCTTCAGTTTTTTTCACTTAGGACAGTCCCTCTTGAAATATCCTACCTCATCATACTTGTAGAACTTTGACCATACCCTAGGCCTGCATCTGTCCCTGCCTCTATCTGACCTTTTTCCTACTGACAGACCCTCATGGGGAACAGCTTTCTTGGTCATCTTCTTCCTCTGCTCATTCGTCCGAAACATCAAGATAATATCTTCATAGAACAGTGTCTCCTTCCCATAAAGCAGCGTCATAACCAATGAGTTATATAATGTGGGTAGCGAATACAATAGTAGAAGTGCCTTATCTTCCTCCTCCATCTTGACCCCAACATTCAGCAATTTATTGCTCATCTGGTCGAACACTTGGATGTAGGCCAACATATCTCTACCTTCTGCCATTCAAAGACTGTAGAGGCGCTTCTTCAACATCAACTTGTTGCACATGTTCTTCCTCATGTAGAGGGTGTGCAACTTCGTCCAGAGTCCCTTTGAGGTCTTCTTCTCTAACACTGAATAGAGGGCTAAATATGCTAGACATCCTTTGATCGCTGAACATGCTTTCTTCTCCAACAATATCCACTGTTTGTTTGTTCTTCCATCTGGCTTTTTCTTCAAAGCCAGATCTAAACCTTGCTGCACAAGGTCCTCTACCCAGATGTCCACATGAAGAAACTTTCTTTCCATCAAACTTTTCAAAATATATTTTTATGCTACTACCCATAGCTAGATCTCAACAAAAAATAACACAAAAAATTCTAAAAAATTAAGAAGTAGCTTAATAAGGCCTTGCTGAATTTTTTAACCCTTTGAAGATCTCCAAAGCCTAATTTCTACGCCTTCCTTCTTGCTGAATCAGGCTCTGATGATAACTGTTGAAGTTGAATAGTGGGATCTTGTCACTGGAGAAATACTTTGAGCTTTCACCCTTTTTTGCGGTAAGGCTCTCACCCTTTGACCCCTTGGTCACGGGTCTGAACCACCGCTCACCTCCCTTTTCTTTAATCTTTTTCTCCTGACCCGTGCGTAGATCTTCATGCTTCACGCAAGCCGATGCTTCACGCAAGCTATGCATGAGAGTCCAATACGCAAGTCCTCCTTCTCTCACGAAGCCAAAGTCCAGTTCGTAAG
Source organism: Calamus simplicifolius (assembly GCA_900491605.1). NCBI lineage: Eukaryota > Viridiplantae > Streptophyta > Magnoliopsida > Arecales > Arecaceae > Calamus > Calamus simplicifolius. The sequence goes on along the minus strand of UESW01001392.1, from coordinate 307,637 downwards.
TCCTCCAACGAAGCCCATGCAAGCCGTGCGTGAGAGTCTGTCTCCTATGCATCTCCCACACCTGGAACCCATCCTCCTCCCATGAAGCCGATGCAATCCATGCTTGAGAGTCCGTCTCCCATGTGTCTCCCATGCCCCCTGGATCCCACGGAGACCCAAGCTTGTTGGATCGGTGGCTAGATCCCATGCGGCTTCGTTTCTTGATTCCACGAAGCCTCGTGTGGCTTTGTACTTATTCCACAAAGCTTTGTTACTGGCGCCTTCTTTCTTCCCCGTTCATGCATGGCCGAGAACAGGGAAGACGATGGAGAGCAGAAAGAAGAAGGGAGAAGATAGGGCTGCAGTTCTGATGTAAGAGGAAAAAATATTTTGTGAGAAAAGAATATGTTTCTCATTCATCAAACCTTAGAAATCTGGGTTATATAGTACATTAAATGGGTTTGGCTCAAACTCAACAAAAACTTTTATGGACTAACTCAATAAGATTAAAATAACTTCCAAGTCTGTGTACATCCGTGACTTGATTTAATTTTAATCCTTAGACCCATATCCAATCCAATACAAGTTAGTCCAACCTAAAGCTTGATAGCACCATCCTAGACCCAAAATAGCTCTTATGATAAAATAATTTATTTTATGATCATGATATTGAAAAAGACAATGTTTTCTTATGTCACAACATCTCTACCGAACAGTGAACGAATATATGTCCACTCTTTCAAAACACCTTCAAGAACCTTCGAGCAATATAGATGCACGTCCAAACAACCCAAGTATAAAAATAAAGATTATTATAAATATATCACATAATGAAAAAATAAAAAATATCTTTAACATACAAATACTATGATCTCTAGGCTCCTCTTTTTTGAGCTGCCAGAAACACATCCTACCCCCAAAAGATATTAACGAAAAGAGCCCTCAACTTCCAGCAGATCCTCCTTTTTTTTTTTTTTTTAAAGTATATTGTTAAAGCATCAATATCTAGAACTTACATTTGGCCACTTGCCGATAAGCATATTCACCTCACACTCAACCTTCATATAAGTACGCGATAACCCTTTGGAATCACATAGCACACAACTACAACTTGCCTCCAATTTAAACACTTGCTAACTAACACAATCCTCCCCGCTCCCCCATAGATGCACCACTCAATCAACTTATCTGAAGGCCACGTTCCCTCTGCCAACACTAAGGTAGTGTTTGAAATAGAGGATAAGAGGGGATATATTCCCTTTTATTCTCAAAAACTATAACTATAAGGGATAGTTGGAATAAAGTTAACCGAAAGGATAATCCATGGTTAACCATAGGATATCCCTTCAATTTATTTTCTAAAAAATACAGGAATATCTGGTTATCCCTCCAAATAAGAGTAAAAAAAAGTTATCCTATGGATTTACCTTTTTGCATTTGATAGGATCAATGTGATAGCCAAAGGATATCCCTAGGGATAGTCAAAGGATAAACTCTATCTCGTATACTTATCCATAGATAATATTTTTTCTATCAAACACTATCTAAGTCTTTCTTAAAAGAATTGGAAACCGTCACTTCAGTACGATAGCACCAGTATCATACCATTCAGATAGGAGGACAAGATCGGTGCAGATGTGGGATGTCATCAAATACTGATTGTACCATTCCGTATATATTAGGAGGTATGTTACAGTTCCTTTTTATTTTTGTTTCTGTACCAATAGTACTAGTATTGTACCATTTCAGCACAAAACCTGCCGCCAATTACTAGCATGTTGGACCTTTCTTTCGTAACTAACCGATGAATAAATATTTAAAGTTATTTTTAAATTAATATTTTTTGACATCGATTTAATAAGAATATATAGAATGAAACGTAATAATTTTATAAAAATAAAATTAAATAATATATATTATTTTAAATTATTTTTTTTAAATAACACTTTTAAGAAGCAATACTTGAAATAGTATTTTTAAAAGCATTATTTTAAATAACATTTTATTCTTTTACATCATTTTTATAAAACCGTTGTATTTCATTCTATTCCTGTTAAACCGATGCCAAAAGATACTGATTTAAAAAACAGCTTAAATCTTCTGCCTTCTGTCATCTCTTGTCCTACATATTCATAAAATGATAGATTCTTCCAAGTCCTTTACAAATTCTTGATCACACCAGCTAGGATCATAAACCAAATTAAGTATGCCTCCCAAAAAGGAAGACTAACACAAGGCATAAGATCTACCCTTATCATTAGCATTAATATTATCACTTTTTTCGTGTGTAATGAACAAGCAACCAAAAATAAACTTTCCTTTGGACGAAGCATTTTGGTTGCAGAAGTATCAATTGCAGTACCAATTCTTTTGTGCCTCACGTTATTGGAATGGAATCAAGTCAAGAATGGAATCAAGATAGATGGATTGGGTAAACATGGTTATTCCATTTCTATGTTTCTTATGTACAATAAACCTGAGAGAATGAAATTAGATTTATTGTAAATTTAACATTCTATCATTATTTATAAAAAATAATTTAAAAAGTCAATAAATCCATCTTTCAAATTCTATAACATAAAATCCTGATATCAATATATTATAAATTTAATATAACTCATATGATATTAATATAACTTATGTAAGAGTTATATTAATATATATTACAGTATTATTTTTTATAATATTATAGCATTAAATTTAATATTATACTAATTATAATATAATATATATTATATTAATGAAAGTTGTTTTTTTTGTGATGATAAATATAACATTAAATTATATTATTATTTAATATAATATTATATTATAATGTTGTTATATTAATCTTTTTTGGTGATGATGGAACACAAGTTATGGTAAATTTAATATTAAGGGAAGGATACTCCTCAAGGAATAACCTAAGGGCAAAGTTGAAATAATAAAAATATAAGTGATGAGACAATGAAATGAAATTATGGTTCATGAGTGGAGAAAGTGAAACGTCCATTCCCCTTAGCAAAGGAATTCTCATTTAAGAGGAATGGCAATTCTGCCTTTATTTTAGGTAATCAAAAAATATAATGGAATCAATATTGGAATCGCTGTTCTATTCTAGTTTTGATTCTGCCCAACCAAACATGGCATTAATTGCTAAGCTAGGTGCCTTAGTAATCTGCTACACACAATTCGACAAGCTTTATAGCTTACATTTTATATTTTCTAAAAATATAATAAATCATCTTTCTCAAGGATCAAGAAGGTCCATTGGCACTAAGACCCTCACCAAGAAAAGCTTTTTACAAACCAAATAAATTCCCTTTAACTATTCCTCCCATCCATGGTAGAATAAAATTACAAAAGTAAATCCTACTACCATGCATCCTTGAAAAAATCTTAATTTGATCAAAATTCATTTCTATATCTAATAATTCCCCGCCCAAAGCTCTTCAAATCCAAAGTTTCATTCTTTATATTCATCCTAAAGCATGAGGAAACCTTAAAATTGATTGAAATATGTGCCGGCCACTACCTCCTACACTCATTCCCCCACCCCAAAACCAAAAAAAAAAAAAAAAAGAAAAACAATACCCAAAAATAGAAGGTACAAACAACAACCATGCTTTACAATTCCCTCCCCCCCCCCCCCCCCCCCCCCATTCAGTCACATCCTAGTCCTTTTTTAAGTTCAATTATATCTCTCTATGCTAAACACGCAAATGATTCCTTGATTGTTAGCATTTTAGCTCCTAAATTTTGTGAGTACTATCTTTACACACCCTCCACTTTATATGCCTTATATGCCTTAGATTCGCTATAAGACTGGCCAAAATAGTTTTGCATGTCCAATAACAATTCTTTTATAACATCAAGTCCATCTTCACAATATCTTATGGTGAAGTGGTTTGTGCTCATAACTCTTAGATCAAATAAAATAGAAATGTCAAGTGAGGTTGGCCACAGAAATCCAGACAAGCATATAGAGTAATAATGCTCCTCTTGCCCGTTAGTCTCCATTAACATAAAATGATTCAACAAAAACTGATTTTTGACATACAACAAGCAAGTCATGTCTGATCTACTCAAATCAAGTGCAATAGTCTACCTAAAAGGAGAAAAAAAATGTATCCTAGATTTTCAGGAAGTTTCATTGCAAACAATACAAAGAATTTTAGGATGCTTCCACAAACTTCATATTATATATTTTTCTTGCATGTCAGTTTAATGATGATATTCAGCCTAGCACATTGACAAGGCTGATTAAGAATGAGTGCTCCATGCGTCCACATTAATGCAGGAATTTATAATTTTTCCCCAAAAAAATAAGTGAATGAATGGAGATTCTTGCTGAACTGAAGTATAAAAATTATCATGATAGACAAATATTATCATAATATCCACCAAATCGTCACAAACCCTATGACCCATCATAGAATCACATTATCAATCAACAAGATGGCCAAAATATCAACCATCTTAAGGTCCCACCTAATAGAAACTTCTCTTTTTTGCATGGTTCTATGCCATGAAGTATCTAGGAGAATCATAAAATTGTGATGGTTGACACCAATGTGGAAATATGGTAGCCAGATATCAACGATCATAAGGGCCTAATCAGTAGCATCTTTTCTGTTGCATGGTCCTACGCCATCAATGTCTAGGAGAATCATAAAATTGAGGCGTCTGACACAAATGTGGAAATAGCTTTTGTGATTCTTAATAATTAATGGATGATATCAGCATAGGAAGGCACGAAGCATAAAACTACAGGATGAAGTTAAATTCATGCTCCAACAGCAGAGCATCCACATCATATCTTCGTATCAGCATGCTAGCTCCCATATGAACTATTTCAAGCCTCATTGGATCATTTTATAATTAACTTGTAAACTTTATAGGATACTTTATTACTAAATGACACCAAAAGTTAATAATAAGTTAAAACAAGAATGAATATACTCAACTCAACTCAACTCAACTAAGCCTTTTCCCAACTACATGGGGTCGGCTATAGGAGATCTGACGAAGTTTTATGTTGGTTGTCAGCTACCTAACGCAACTCTTCTTTTTTTTTTATTTGGGTTTGAGAAAACAATAATGAATATCAAGAAAGAAATATTTAAAAATGATATGGGGCAAACTTTTCTTGTGGGCTTTTAAGTGTCAGGTGTGTTTGCCACTCTTTTCATTTTCAAAGAGCCCTTTTTCTTTCAGTGGGTTTCGGGCCTTGTTGCACTAAAAGAAGCCAACTAATTTTAGCCCCCTCACTAGTACTTCCGCATCTCCTCTTGCTCCTTATCATCATTAGATCCCTTGAGACCTTTTTTTCCTCCACAGTGCCCTCTACAATGATTTCTATGTTTTCTGTTGTTTATGTCAGAGTAGCTGCAACTTTTTGTTACAACTTACCAGGCTTCTAGGCTAGAAGAGGCTCAAAACCAGGAAACTAATCTGTCACATGTCAGCAAAACCCTCATTTATTGCAGCAACATAGCCAAGTTTCTTAAGCTTTTATGTTGGAACTGAGACTCAAAATGGACCACAACCCTGAAGAGCAGTGTCCTTACCTGATTCCTTGGGACAGACCATTGAAACCTATTTCGAACTACCTTTTATATTATTCTATTTCCACTTTTAAGCGCACTGATTTGTGATCTCTTTGTTATAACATTGCATAACAATCTAGTACGGGCTTCCTTTTAATTTGGTCATAGTTCTCTCAATCAGACCTAAAATCTCAGAACAGATACACTTGATAGACTTATTACATAAATTATTATGACAATTTTTGGTGATCAAAGTTCTGGTTATGTTTTACTACAAGCATTATTTGTACTCAGATTAACAAGTTTATCTGAATAAGTTTAATTAAAGCCTAGATCACAATGCAATACCATATCGTGAGTTCACATGGAATCCAGCCAAAGACAACAGAAATTTCCAGATGAAATATGTGAAAATTGCACCACTTAACAATCAATGTGAAACAAGAGAGAGAAAGAAGAAAGTAAACATCCAAAAATAAAATTTTCAAGCGATTCGGAACATCAATTGTGAGGAAAGCGGAAAGAGAGGAAAAAGATTAAAAGCTACCTTCTGCTTCTTCAGCCTCTCATTCTCCTCTTCCAGTCGGGAAATCTTATTCTCCAGCTCATTTGTGTAAGCCTGGTTCACCACAAAAGGGCAAAAAATGCATGCCTTCCTCAGATCACAGCATCCTAAAATAAGGATGAGAAAGAACAAATACCTATCTGAGATGATGCAGAAATGGAGAGAGAAAAACATAAAACCAGTTGTAGCCCGCCACCTGTTTCCTAGCTCGTGAACGAGCAGCTGACTCTCGATTCTTGATCATCCTTTTCTGCCTCCTCTCTACTGTCGTCTCTGCCACATCTTCGGCAGCTCCCCTCTTCCTTCCTGGGGTGAGTGGATCAGACATTGTCCCTGCCGGTGGCCTCCCTTGCTCCTTGCGATACACCACATCCAATATGGCACCAGTCCCAGCTCCTAATGGCCGGGGGGTTGGCCGACCCACATAAGCTCCCATTACTCCCTGCTGAGCCTGTTGCTGCTGCTGATATTGATGCACCCAATGCATTGCCGGCGGTGGTAAACACTGCGTCCCTGCCACTGAATCGCCAATCCTCAGAGAACCAACTTGAGCTTCACTCCTTATCAGTCCCCTCAGCGACCACCCCGGCCTTCACCAGGAAATCCTCAAGGGTCAGCTCCCCAAGCGTTGGCTGCCTCCCATGGCTCAAGCCCAGCTCCTCGTTGGCTTTCCTCTGTTGGATGCCCCTCCACACCTCATCCACTGTTTTCTTGCTCAGTGCCCTGACACACTGATGCTCCCCTGACACTGAAGTCCCAGACCCCAACCACACTGGCCGCCGAGGTCAGTCGCCAGTGGCTGGTTCACTTCACCGGGAAACACATTTCTGAGGAGCTCATCTAAGTTCATGCTGTGCAAGGGCTCGCCCAAGCGGCACTGAACCTCGCTGAGGGTGAGGCTGTAGGGAGACCCCTTCCTCGCCAAGCTCTGAATCTTAGAGTGCTGGCTGCCACCACCCTGAGACCCCATTGTCTGAGTCCCCATTCCACCAGTTTATTTACTCAAGTACAGGAATCTCAGAATTCAACATGCAACGATTCTTGGAAACCCACAAAGGGATCTCTTTTCTTATCTAGATTTCATCACTCCAACCAAAAGTCCCACATCCAACATTCCACACCCCAATCTGCAAGCCAAAAGCTAAAAAAATTAAAAAGCAGCATATGAGGGAGCAAGCAAAACCCTTCCTTTCCTACACAAAAAGTCGCAAAACTCTCATAAGAGATTCCAGGCAGCAAAAGACTGTAAAAAGGAACTGAAAGTTCCACCAATTCCAACACAACCAAACTCTAACAAACAACCCATAGCAGAGAATTTGAACCAAAAGATCTTAGAGAGGATGTCAATTCAATGACTTATTAGAGTAAAACAATAAAAAGTACATAATCAAACATCTAGAGCTCAAAACTGACCCAAAATCCATAATTCAAGCCACCAAATGTTGTATAAAGCAGTCATAGCATCTGAGAAAGCAGAGGTCCAAGCATGCCAAACAAAACCCAGCAGGAAAGGAATTTTGAAGAGCTTGTCTCCCCTTAGAAAAGGTAATACAAGAATATAATCCTGTGTACTGGATATTTATTTGCAATTTTGTTCCATATTTGCAAGCTTAATTCAAGCTTTTGACTACAAACAAAGGAATCCCAGTTACAGCTACCTGCTGAACTGAACCAGATCAGAATCTCTGAGCAGCACCAGCCAGCTCTCCATCTCCATGTTTCTTTTTACCAGTGATCCACACACTTGGCACTGGGACAAGGGAGGGGGAGGGAGTCCCAAAGTCAAGGACCCATTTAAGGAAAGGCCAAGGCTTCAGCAGACTTATATTTATATTTGGTGAGGTGATTGGCGCTGACAGCCTTCAGCTGGACCCACAAAGGTGGAGCCAGCAGTATATCCGACTGTGCACCCACAGAACTAGCAATTGTTAAGAGAACTGTTGGTCTGTGTGGCCGGTGGGCTCCAGCTCTGTTGTTTGGTGGCAAATTGAAGGTCTGAGCGCATGTATTTTATCTCTGGGTGTAAAAGACTATGGAATATTGAGGTTCCTTTTACCTTGAGCTTGCAGGGTTAGAGTGAGAGATTTTTCTAGGTGTGGATCACAGTGAAAGCAACTTTAAAGATAAGTGATCACTGAGCATTAAGCCTTGTCTCTCCTGTTGGGGTTAGATTGGAACTAAGCCCTTTCTAATAGGGGAAGACATCAATAATATATGCACCATCTTAAATTAGAGACTCCTAAAGGTGTGGGAATAATTCCCTATTTTATTTTATGTTTTAGGTTTCTAAGGTGCATGACAACATACGTGACTTTTAGCTTTATTTTTTAAAAATAAAGCGGCCATCTTAGAACTTGAATGATTATTCTTGTCGATCTAAGCTTTTTATCATTGTTACTTTTCTGGCAAGAAACCTAAATTCAATGGCTATTTACAAGTCTCCAGGAGAAGTTTCGTATCAAAATCCTACTAGGGTTAGGGGTTAGGCAGCTTGTTTAACATGTCATGAACTCTATATTTTTGAGTTACTTCAGGTTTTTTTATTTACTACAATATTATGAATGATAATAAGAAACATTAATATTGCTTTATTACGATAAAACATGAATAGCACAATGCATAAAGTACGAATGAATATAAAAAATTAAGAGAGAAAAAAGAAAAGAACATAAGATATAGAATTAAAGTGGTTCGACCCTACATACATAGGGAAGGAAGAATAGAGAAATTTTACTTTCAAAAGATGGAGTACAAAATACGATAGAAGTCTCTTACAAAACCCTTACCCTAAATCCTCTTAATCCTCTAATAACTTTGTAAAATATAGTTTTATACAAGTTTGCACTACTACAGATCTTACAAATTTTTTTACTCAAATTTTCTTTATAAAATATCGAATTGAACCATGTATCTAATCAGGTGTAGAAATTTAAGGTATACCTAACATCATTAATATTATTAATAATGTTTTAATGAGTGGTGCTTAAAAACACCGTACTCACCCGAGTTCTATTTCTATTATGACTTCAAGCATATTGCCTTTATATTCCTAAATGGAGCTAGAGTATGCTTATTTGCAATTATAGGAGGCTACTCTCAACAATCCATCACACTGACTTTTACTTGTAAGAAATCATTGAGCACGTTTGATAAAAGTGAAAAAATCCATAATTAATATGTGACAATCCAAAACCTTATCCAAAACAATTAAACAAAAATACTATTTAGACTCCTTAATTTTATAAGTATTTACAATATTCTTACTACATAATTGATGTGGAATTAGATATTTATCATCATAGGCTTTTACATACTTTCTTCATTCAAGTTCTAACATCCTTCTAAATAAATGATCGATGTCTAAATCTATATCCAAATCTAATCAAATCTAAACATAAACAAATAAAGTTCATCAGCAGTATCTCTTAATCCATATAGTTTATGGACTGGGTCTATCCTAATACCATTTGTCACAACTTAAGTGTTTACCTAAAAAGGTAAATCACAAAGTGTTATTTAAGCTTCTCGCTTCTTTATAAGTATTCAAAATCTTTTCAATAAGAAAAAAAAATTTAGGCTTAAATATAACTGAGAGTCATACGTGCACTTTGTTGCATAATAATCCTGTACAAATGATTTTCTAAGTCACATACTTATGATGAAGTGAAATGTTAATGAACCCCTTGATCGGTGATGGAGGTTTCATCAAGAGCAAAGACACCCAAGCCCATGCCATGAAAATACTTAGGCGATTTTCATCTTCCATCAATGAAAACCCTGCTTGTTTGGAGCCAATCTTAGTCCATTAAACTTCCTATATATTAAGTTAGAGAAATCTTAGGCTGTTTATTAAGAAGCATTTGGATTTGTTAGATATTATGCTTTGAGAAGATGATAGAGCTATGTTCCATTATGAGAAAGAATGGCACTGATGAATGACCCTTTAAGTTTCTTGAAAAAAAAAAATACTCTTCCAAGCATTACATCCTTCTTTAGCCGGATGGAGTGAAAGTGGCCCACCCTCATATTAGTGAATAAAAAACTTGATGAGCCTCATGATGAAAAGATGAAATTCCTCCAATACATGATTATATGCTTGACAATCCTGATTATATTTATGGTGGAGGCTACTAAAGTCATCTTTAATCAACAAAATGGAGTTTTTTTGCATCAACCTTTCAATTTTTCTCCATCTTTTCTACTTTATACCAACCTCACTTTTACTTATTTTGCAAATGGCAAGAGATTATACAATTCAAGCAAACACTTGATGATATATAATTTTTTAAATTCATCTTATACGACGGCCCCTACAACTTTACAAAATAAGTGCCTCTAACATCAACTTTTAGGAGATAGTAAAGATCTATAAAAATAATGATTATGCAAAAATGTAATTTATGTTATAAATGTAGCTATATTTGTAAAACAATCTGTCTTCTTGGTTGACCTTTTAAACCACGTGTCTATAAAAGAAATTATATAGAGTAGTAATCTTAGATTGAATATAACTTGGTCATGGATGGAGGTTCCCAAAGTTGCCATTCATCTAGGCTACTACTATGGCTTAGTCTCCCTTTTAAGATAATATCTTCTGCTAATGATCCAAACAACTCAAGATAATAGGAAAATCCAGTTCTTGAAGCGTACTAAGCAGCTATCATTTCAATAGATGGAATAGATGTTTAAGGTGATATGAGATAATAAATTCTAGTCCTGCAGATTTTGGATGATCCCAACCATCAAGGTTAATTTTAAGATATCTTGATTAGGAGGCTATGAGGAAGCAGTTTTTTAAATATAGGATCCTAAAAGTAAGTAATTGCCCTTGCCCAAGGTTCTAGAGAATATAAATGAATGATGCTTTATGGGTTGGATAAACTTTGTTGCTACATGAAAGACCTACTTAGAGATATGAATAAGGTGAAATCTTTTATTTTGAAACATTTTCTAGTATTTCTTCCCTTCCAACAAGCCATAGTAAGTATGCTAGAAAGGATTGTAAGAAAAGTTGATAGAAGACAACCAAGTAGCAGTAAATCAGCTCATTTACTCATAAATTGTTGTTCCATTTTTTAACTGCTAGCAAACTATTATGCTATCTTACCTTTTATTCAAGAGGCAAAGCAAGGATAAATGGCTATCATCTTTCGTTGTCTTTGTAGCTTGCACATGTATAAATCATGGGAGCTTCTGTTTGCACCGCAAAATTGCTCTCTACACCCCTCAATTTTTTTAAAAAAATTAATTCCTAAACTACCCTTAAAACCCTCTCCCTCTCTCCCCCGTTCGCTTCGACAGACCCCTCCCTGGTTTCCCCTCCTCCCCGATCGCTCCGCCCCCGCTCCCTCGCCCCACCGGGGCAAGAGGAAGTTGGGGAAGAGGGGGCACCAAAGTGAACTGGGAAGGGGGAAGTTGAAGGGGGGAGCTGCCAGAGCGAACCGGGGGGGAGGGATCCGCCGGAGCGAATGGGGGGGGGGGCGAGGGTTTTAAGGGTAGTTTAGGAATTGATTTTTAAAAAAAATTGAGGGGTGTAGAGAGCAATTTTTGTAGTGCAAATAGAAGCTCCCATGAATCATACATCTACTAAGAGCTTGAATAAATATGACATCAAAAATAAAGAATTTACAAAAATGCCACTTTATTTTTCTTTGTGTATGTTTGAAATATTTTTATTTATTATATTTTATGTAATTTAAATTTTTTGAATATATATATATATATATAGAGAGAGCGAGAGTTAGACTTAGCTGTATTCGAATGTCGCCAAGTTTAGATTTGATCGCCTCCTTCACCCTTGGATTCATACAATTCATGAATCTTAAAGATAAAAAAAAAAAAGATGATTTGACTTCGGGATATATGTATATCTAAGGATAGAAGAGATGATCGGATTTTGGACTTAGTTACATCCGAATATAGTCAAGTTTAACTCACATATATATATATAATAATAATAATAATAACAAAATTTGTAATATGAAGCATTATCATTTTCTCCAAAATGAATTAAAAAAAGAGGAATGGAGGAGTTCCATCTTCATTGACAACAAAAAATGAAAAGGAGCGCAAGATTACAATTACATTAGACCTAATGGGGGAAGAGGACAAAATCATTTAATACCTAATTACCTCAACCATTTATTGATCCAACCAACTCATATAAGAGCATTGTAACCTATTTGTGTATGTAATGTAAATCACATAATAGTTGTGCAAGTGCTTATCTGCCATAACATGTATGCATTAAATTAGATTTCAAATAAAAAGCTAATCCTTGAATTTCGTAATAAGCGAATGATATTATTTCCATCTTTCATGGTAAGAAAAGGAAAGAATAAAAGAAGATGATTCAATCAGAGGGGGAAAAACATTCCAACCCATTCAACTTGAATATACCAAAAGAATTTTCTTTTTAAAAAAAGTAGAGTTTAGATCTCTTTTTCTTAATTTCATTAATCAATAATAAAACTAAGTTACAAAACCCCTACTTATATTTGTGTGGTCCATCTTTTTGTAATCCGGATTAAATTTTTTTTAGTTAAAGAGATTATAACTTTTTCCAAAATAGATATCTTGTGGAAATAATTATAAAAATATAAAATTTCATAGAAGGTGATATGAGTTTTTATATTAACTTTGTCTCCAAAGATTTTGCTGAATTTTTCCTAGAATAAGATATGTAGATAAAATCTTTTCCGAGAAGAGAATTTTTAGTTTGATTGGAATGTTTTCAGAACCGAACAATAAAGTTTGACCTTGATCAGATATGATTTAGTATTAGTTTTATTCAGTGCATCACAAATTTCTAAGTAAATCAAGTCAAAATAGTCCATATGTAACAATAAATATATAAATCAATTACCTAACTATGTCATAGATATATTATATATAAAATAATGCTAAACAATATGTATAGAAAACATATTTTATGTATATAAGACTTGATGGATAACCACATACAATTACAATTAACAATACATAAGTGATTGATAAACTGTATTGTAACCCGGTGGGAGGGGGGGATTCCTTATGTTCAAGAAGGGTCCACTAGTTCTAGATTGGTTCAAGTAGGTTCGGGTTCAGATTGAAAATTAGCAATACAAATCTAATTCACATTGAAATTGATCATATTATTTTCAAATCATTTTTTTGAATCAAAGTCTAATTTAGATAGCTTTCGTTTGTGTGGATAGATTAACTTTATGTGAAAGCCCATGAGGACGAGTGTTTAGACTTATACTAGCTATGTTTTGAGAAGATTCTGGGTATTTGTATAAGATCAATAAGTTCAAGTAATTTTTTGGCTAGTCACTTGCATTTTTACAAATGTTATTAGAGTGGACTTGATTCATAATCAATGTGGACCAAAGGACATGCAAATGGATATGTTTGCAATTAGATTTAATTGGATTTCGATGTGGTTCTGGATACGGTTCCTTAGTTTGGCAAGGATATCCAGGCTTGAATGGGAGCATATATGATAGCTCATCATGTTGAACTACTACAGTAGAAGGAACCCAAGTTCTTTTCAGCGAAATCGAAAGCCTTCTGCTCTGCCAGTGCTAGTTTTTCTTTGGACAGTGGCCCTCTCATTAGATTTTGGAAGGACTAATGGTTCAGATCTGAACCTCCTTGCACCTTGTTTCCTATATTCTCTTCTTTGGCAGACAATGAAGATTGCTTGATTTGGACTTCAATGACTGGCAAGGTGATTTCATGAGTTAGTTCATTGACTTCAAGGAACTATAAGCTTTCATCAGGATGCTTTTGCTCTTGCTAGACTACAAAACTGTTACACTTTTAGATTGAGTGAAGGAATTTTTTGGCCAGTACCGTTTACAGATTCCTCACTTTTGAGGAGCAGTGTCATCTTTTGCGATTCCTTGCCATTGCCTTCTAGTTTTATGGTTCTCTTATTTGGCTATCCAAAATAAAACCTTGCTGCTAAAAGTCTAAGAAAAGAAGAATCGAAATTCTGCTATTACGTGCAACTTTTGTGGTCAATATGATGGGCTCATTGACCATCTGTTGTAAAGCTGTAATTATTATGGTCATTGGGCACCATTTTGGTACAATGTGAACCTCTCCAGTTTTCCAATATTTTTTGGCCTTGAACATTATGAAAGACCTCAACCATGAGAATTTGTAATAGAAATCTGGGATATCCTAGCAGTGGTAATTTAATTGTCTGTGGTCTAAGGTTAATGATGGAATCTTTGAGAATAAGAAACTCGGGACTTCAGTTATCAAACAAATTAAGCTTTTGGTTGAGGGCTGATTAAAGGGTGCCCAGAGAAGTTTGGAGAAGAAATTTTGATGAGTGTTAACAATTTGTAATTTTTTGGTGTTTGTTTTACTACCTTCTCCACAGAGGAAGTGTCTATCTTGTACTACTTTTCTTAGCTTAATAAAAATAATTGGACTTTGTCTGATCTCTCCTTTCAATTTTCAAAAAAATAAGGTCAGATTCTACACTGAGGGCTTAGGGTCTATAGGCCATGTTCTCCTCCAGTGGTTAGTGTTCCTTTAGATGGCAAACTCATGCCTACTTGATATTGTCGTTGTTTTGGAATCTTTTTGCTTCTCTAAAAGTTAATGGATTACCATATAAAAATTGATATTAAAGGAAGCATTTGGACAACACTTCTACCATATCTTGCTTTTGTTTTTACTGTTTTTGAAAGTGATATATCTTAGCTACCAGAAATTTCAGGCATTTTAAAACCGACTTGAAAACAAAGGAGTTCCATCATACATGTTCTTCAGTCTAGTCCAATTTACTTCTTAAATTTATGAAAATAAGAATAGCAAATAAAAGTACTACCAAACAACTCTAAATTTTTGAAAACTAATTAGATAAATAAGATTCATCACCCTGTGAGAACCATGGCCATCAAATTAGATCAAACCTCCTCGATCATACTTGATTTAACTTGGCCAAAAATCAGGTTAAAAGCAACATTAAGTAGCTAAAATGGTGATTTATATCTGATCAATTATGTGGCATTAATACAGCAATAGAGTTCAGTTATCAAAGCAAAAGCTCAGAATACCTAGAAATTATGTTTCTTTCTTAGGGATGAGCCTCATGGTGCATTATCCTAATAACTAGCTGTCAAATCAAACACAAAGGCCTAATAAATTTAACAAAGATTGGTTAATAAATTGCAATTGTCTAGGTTAAATGGCATGGTAGTGTGCCTTAGGCTTAGTGCTTGGATCCTTATAAAATCACTAAAGCATGGCAAGTGGAAGTTCTTTAACATGGAAGGGGAACAAAGAAGCCAAGGAACCAAGGCATACAATGATGGTCATTTCCCTCCACTTTGTATATTTGAAAAGGGAAGCACCTTGAAGAGACAAAAACAAATGAATTCCATCAAAACTCACTTTTGTATTCTGTGCCCACATTTTGAATGAGAAGCTGAGTTTGAGCTACAAGCATGAGAAAGGACATTCAGGACTCCGTGATCATGTGTAAGCATGATCAAGAATAAAGTTCTTCCTCTTTTCTCAGCTTTTGCAAGCTGCCTTTCTTTTGAGGGCTTGTTGGGTGAACACAAGCAGCTAGAAGAGCGAACAAATAACTTTCAGATGTGTTAACATCCAATGAGAACTTTTCCTGCTTGGCTATCAGTACAAGGACAATGTAAGCATTTCTCATTTATTTTAATCAAGGTAGAACATGTATATTAAGTTGCCACTTCATTGATTGGTTGCCTTTATCTTTTCTTCCTCTGATCTTAAGTTTTCTAATATATTACTCGAATCAAAGCTAAGCTCCTGCACTTCCTCCCTCTTTCCAAAAAACAAGATCAATGAATGGAGGAAATCTATGGATGTTAAAAACTTAAATCCACTTCTCATGTCATTTTATTGAGGCAATGTGGTTTGTCTCTGTTGAGGAAAAAAATCGCCTTGATACAGAGAGGTCAAGGTCAAGGATCAAGTTCCGATAATCGTACGGTTTTGATAAGCCTGAGCTGATCATAGAACTTTAAGTCAAAAAAGAAGAGGGCTTGGAGGATGAATAGAGTAAAAGTGGTTAATGCCATGGAATGTATTGATACAAATCATGATAGTGGGTCCAGTGATGGATTTAGTTGGGCTTCTTTATCCACTGCTAGTGGAGCCTGTCCTCAAAATGCAAAACACTCTTGAGAGCTACAATGCACGTCATTTAAATTAACCAGACCCTCAAACCAATAGCAATAAAAAAATACAGTTATCAGATTAAAGTAATTATCTAAAAATAAAAAGCCGAGAGTAGCGCTTACTAGGATGACATTTGTGCAACCTAGCATGGCAAAGACTATGTGAGCAAAAAGATGGATAAAGATATCTTTATTCTCTTGCACATGACTTCATGGAAGCATTATGCATCATGAACTAGGATAACTGACGCAGGATCAGGCAAAGCAAACATGCACTATGAGAAAATTCATCTAGAGATCAATGAAAATTGACAATAAGTAATGATTGAGCTCTTCCAGAAGCTTGGTATAGCCTAAGAGCATGAGTAGTGATGAAGACAAAGGCTACTGAAAGAAGTGTAAACTTGTGATAGAGTTTTATGGAGAAATTCACAGTGCCTCAAGCACTAAGTAATGTTGGTCTCTACTGGAAATTTAAAATGCAAACCTTGACATGAAAGAAATGACAACTTAATTAGGACAAAAAGGAAGCAAGTATATATTCTTGTGACATCAAGAAACATCTGCCAGTGTTCACATGGAGTTTTGCAGGTAAAACCTTCTTTAGGGAGATTCTAACCCAAGCAGCTCCAATAATGCAGTACGGAATTGCAAGTGGTAGTTTGGCACCTTCCCATGATGAAAATTCGTTATTTCTTAAAAATATTATGCTTTTTCTTAAACCTCATCAGAGGGGTATAAAGCTATTAGGATCCTTGTAGACTAAAGCAATGGACAAAGAAGATGCTTTGACTGTTTTCCGCCATTATATAGGATAATATGAAGCCATGACACCTGATTATTTTCTTCTTGTTTCGTAAACTTGAATTTTGATAAGAAGTGCTTGGATCTGTCTATTTGTTTGCATCAAAGGAAAACTACTGATCAATATAGGTCTTCCTTGCTTCTCTTAAAAAGACAGACAGAGCCTGTTTACATTCACTTAAAGACACCAGCCTTCTATTCTGGATGAGCTTTGAAACCTGACCTTTCCAAGCAACACTGGTCCAACTTTTGAGTTCCTGTATGGATCTGACACCAAAAGCTTATATGCTTAATTCCAGCCCAGAAATAGTGGAACTTTCACAGTTGTTTTCTAATGCATCCATACCATCCTGAGGATTAAGCAGGATGGATGATATCTGGCTGCAGCCCTTGGATATGAAAATTCCCAAGACTGGACCTTGTAATGGCCTGCTTCAGGAGCAATTGGGCTAGTTCCACAGAGCAGGGCAGTACAAGTGCATTTTTTTCTTGATAAAATGATTAATTGGTCCTCCCATCATTTTCAGAGCATAGTGAAATTTAAAATTCTCTGATAACATAGAGAATCATTCTCCATGCTTGACAATTTTCAGTACACTGACTAAATGATAAATTTCCTTCGAAAAAGCTTTGAAAATAACAAAAAGCTGATACACTCACTTGTTAACTGGCTAAAAAGAGTCCTCTCATGAAAGTAGTAAACTGCTTACATTCACTGCAACCTAGCAGTGCATTGGTCATTTCCACCTACCAAAAGATTCAAGCACCGGTGCCAATGGAAAAAGTAAAGATAAAGCACTATGGTTGCTGACCTATCGCATTGTAGAGCAGTAAGTAGATGCTTTGCATTATGGATATGACCCAATCATTCAAAATTAAGCACTTATCCCTAAACAAAACGCAGCATTCTGAACAGAACAACTGCTGTGGATGATTTAACATCATTGTTCACAGTGTACGATTATCAAGAACCAAAATAAACTCAATAGTTTTGATTATTAAAGAAAAAAAAAATTGTTGTTCCATGCAAACATAGCCATATGGTTATGTAAAATATAACACATCCAAGTTGAATGCTACTTGATATGATACTAGTATATGAGATTAAGACTTTAGCAGAGTAATCCATTATTGCTTGAGGTCTGTGAAGATATACATTTAAATTGAAAATCTCAAACCAATTTCTACCAGCCAATTTTAAAATATTTGCCCTTTAATATATTTTAATGAGCGTACACCTCTGTTCTCTTTGCTTGACTATCATTAGTCTAGTTTTGTATGAAGTACTACCAATCCATTCTCATGTAATCCTCATACAATTTTGATCAAAATGTAAATAACAAAGTATAATCAAGGTTTAACAAAAATTTCTACATGATTTGCTCCTTCAAGGACTAAAGCAATCATTTTGAAAGTTTGACAAATTTGAACTGGAATTGCACCTTATATCTTCACCATCCATATGAAAACCAAATTATTTTTCTTTTAGTTTGTGGATGATTATGAATGATAATTAAATGCTTTATTACATAATTAACTTTGATAAGAACTTATTAATTTATGGCTCAATAGATCCAATTACAGCAAAAGTTATCCCTAGACAGTAACAAACCTAAAATGAGTAGGAGGCTTTTGCAAATACATCTTGGAATATTCATTATTTTTACACACACAAGATATAAGCAACACCCTGTTGAATTTTAGTTATAGACAAATTAACTTGAATACTTTAAATCTTTGTACTTGTTGAATCTGATAAACAGTTCCATATAAACATAAAAGAATTATAAATATTATTAAAACTTTATTAACATATCAAAATTGCCATGATTTTTTAATATATATATATTTTGCCATAATGTTCTATGGTTTGATATGGTCGATATAAGTTTTTAGTGGCCAAAAATGAAAACTTTCATTAGCACAAAAACAGAATATATACAGAAATTCTCCTAAACAACCCTCTCAGTGCTCAAGTAATGTATTAATAAATAATTTATTCCCTTTATGTGGGCATATTGATCCTCAGCACTATAGCATTGATTAGCACAAAATATCCAAATGATAATGGTTATGATTCCACCCCTTTTACAGTTTAATCAAGCAAAAATCTACAAAACTTTAGCATCTCGCACTAGTTCAGTTTCAAAATGAGTTTAGTTTTCAAGATAGGTTAGACCGTGATTCAGAAACTTGAAAACAATACATGGGTTGGGATTGGGCTGGCTTTTACCTGTCTCAATCAGAAACTTGATCCAACCTGCACTCCCTTATTTCTTCCTTCCTCCCATCTCCATTAGGGCTGGGGAGGAAGGGGGTAAAGCAATGGTTATGCCAGGAATTTCATCATGGATTATATAATTGCTATCTTTTAAAAGAAAAATCATGAGAAAACATGATTTAATTGGGTAGTCATGGTTCAAAATCAGGCACAAATATTAGCCAGATAATTTCTTCCATAATGTATCCTCATGGATCTAAACTCCCAGATCGGATCCTGTCTTTTGAGCCGAAACATAGTCACGATTTGATTCGTTTGATGGCCTAGGTTCAACTTGATGTCAGACAGTATCTAGCTCGCAAATCTATCCCTCGATCTCAATAGTCCACCACTAAATCATGTGGGCCCCTGGTCACAATTGAATTGGATCAGACCCAGTGGAAGCTTACGGGAGTAAATCTACACTGGGTGAGATTAGAACAAACAAAAGGAGTTGAGGCGATGAAGGCCATCCATTTCTCATCTCAGCCTTCCCTTCTCCCTCTCTATCGTTGAAGAGGAGGGAAAAAAAAAAAAAAAGGAAAAAAAAATGTGCTCGTTATACTCAGCTCCCTTCAGCTCTAGAATTGCAAAATTTTCTACCGTTCTTCCCGCCCTGAAGACCAGCGGCCGCTACGCCAGTCTTGGTCGCAGGCGAAGCGTGAGAGCCGAGGCGCCGTCTGATGGTTTGGATGCTCCCACCGTCCAAGAAAGCAGTGAACAAGAGGCAGAAAACAGCAGCAGTAGCAGCAGCAAGCCGCCTCCTCTTCCTTCAGCTGCTTCCGACTTAGATAAAGACATCAAGAAGGTGAGATTCTCCGCTAACGTTTTCATAATTCGTCTCTGTTTCTGAAGTGTTCGTTAACCCTGTCTAATTCTAATGGGATCAACTTGTCTTGTGCTTGTGTTTGTTTTCCATGATATATTGAACAACTTTGGTCATGTTTGAACTTCATGAACATCTTGATGCAAACCAAAATAGTAGACTAAGAGACTAGTGGAGTGTTCACTGCTAAATAATTGGTCATTCAAACCCCATTCATGAATTGTTTGCATTGCTCAACCAACATATGTTATTTTTTCCTCCGTTGGAGTTCAACTAAAGATGAGGCAAAGTCTTCTGAGACGTTACTTGTCTAAAAAGAAACTTCTAATTAAAATTAAGCTCCACTAGACTTAAATTTCTATACCTTCCTAACAGAACACGTCTAACTTATTTTTAGCCCATGTACTGGCTATTTAACACTTCTAGAGATACCTGTGATTCATATGAAAATAAATGAATGATTTTTTATGTGCTAATATAGAGTTTGTCATGCATACATTGTTTGAAACGTTTGCTCTTGCTATTCCCCTAGTCTCTTTATTGTAATGTAATGCTATATTCAAAACAGAAGTAGGATTTATTCACTTCAAAGAATCCAACTTCTCAATCATTATAAAGATCATGTGGCATAAAAACATGATGATTCTTCTTCATACTAATGAAAAAGATTACATCTATATATTAAGTAATTTACATCTATATATATTAAGTGATTTCTTGGAACCCTATGACATAACCATCTAGACCTCCAGAAAAAAAAGCCATCTCTATAGCGGCATACTACATATAAAATCCCAAAGTTTGAAAGATGCTGATAAAGAACACCATTTTTTTTTCATCGTCTTTTCAGATTTCATATTAGCAGTGTAAATTGACCGTATTCCTTCTTACTGTTTGTTTCATCCTCCGAGCTACTAACTTACTTGGCAAGTCATTGATGTGCAGACATAAAACCTCATGCATTTCAATGAATACTTCTTTTTCATGCATGAGATGTATAGGTGACAATTAGTACGTGTCTCATCGAGTTTTATGCACTCCTTAAAATTGTTTATGTGACGAGATATCGAATCCTTGGAATACACAGAATTTTTGGTATCATACATGGAGTTCCCATATCTTTATGCCTTTATAAATTTTTTTGTCAGCTTATATGGATGTGTCCCTACCAACTCTTTAAAATGAACCCACATATTATGATTTCTTCATGTATCAGAAAATGACTTATGGAGCACTTTATTTTTAAAATACTCAACTCAACTCAACTCATCTAAGCCTTTTCCCAACTACATGGGGTTTATTTTTGAAAATGCAAAATGGAAAATAATTAATGAAAATTTCCAATTTGGAGTGCAACGTACTAATTCAAACCAACCAGATAAATGAAACATCATCTCTTTATTGTCTTCCATAGCCTCCAAACCATGAGATCCAACTATAGAAATGTCCCTCATAGAACTGGTTGAATTCCACATAATCTGCAGCACTTCCATACTATGTTGACCATAATAGTCTCTGCAAGCACAATGCGCAGAATCAGAGCATCATAATTGGCACCACTCTCCCTCTTTCTCAAGATATATCAAAAACTTCAGCTGTTGATCAATGAAGTATGTTATCTCCCTAAGGGTCTTAGTGATTGAGTTGAGATATGCTATATAATTACAGACTTATCAAGATTCTCCAAATATTTGATTAAAGATCACTACTGACAATCCTCCCATTTCCATGTAAATTTTCCAGCAAATGTATCTCAACATCATGATCTGATTTGTTGACAAAAATGTAACCAATTTGCTTTTATATTCATCTCTTGAACTCTATGGTGCTTGTTTCAAGAGTACATTGTTATCCTGCCCTAGATTGACATTACTAAGACAAGTTATTAAGATTTGTGTATCCCAAAAATTATTCACTAGACCACTTTGAATATTCCATGTCTTGTCAAACCCAATACCATTTCTTTCATATACAAAAACTTATGATTATTTATAGTAGAGCCTTCCTTAAATTCTTGCTGCATGCACCACTTAATCAGTCACTAACATTAAAGAACTAACTAAATTTTATATTGTACTTCTCTTGATACCTAAAAGTACTTCAAGTATATTAATTAGAAAAGTCCAGCAATATAATCAGTAGTTCCTAGAAATATTTGCTGGTCCTTTCATTTCTACTCTATCAATCAATCTATGTAAATTATGACCTTTCATTTCTACTCTATCAATTGATCTATTTAAATTGTGACTGTTTCTAGTTTTAGCTTATATTTGTTCACTTTCTTGATTATCCAAGAGAAAGAGAGATTATTTTTAACACCACAATGGCTAAACAATCATTTGATACAGATAAATTCTGGAGTCCTTTTTTTTCTTCTTTTTTCTTCCTGGTTATCAAGGTGCAAAAAAGAAAATGACTAGATATTAGTCTTTTATCAATCAAATCACAGTGCATTGTCCAGGGCAGGCGAAGAATTGTAGAGTAGGGTTCATCAATGCCTGTTTCCTATTCCATTCATTAGAAATAAATGGACTGTTAATGTGTCCATGTGGTATGCCCCTGGCCCCCTAGTCATCATCTAATCATAAATGGTCAGAGACTGATATGGATCTTTCTTTCCAACATATATAACCAGTTTTCAAATAGTTTTCTTTTGAAAAGAAAAAACAAATGGCGCATACATTATAGTGTATAGACATTATACATGGCTAGTCAGCTTTGCAATCAAGCAATATTTATTCATGATGTAAGTCTAAACGTGTATAGCATGCATAGATTCAGTATACACATGCATACTCAATGGATTCATGCTAGCTGGGTGTTATATTCGTAAGTCTGTATATAGGTTCATGCCGAGATGATTTCATTCGATATTTATTCTTTCTTAGTATTATAACTTAGTCCCTGACTCCAAACCGTCACAAAAACTTGGATGCCCTACTCCTCACTGAGATCCTGTCATATGATTATGTGCCACATAAGAAGCATTGACATAAGTACAGTCAAAATAGATCTATTTATTTTTCAGTCTGCAATGGAAATTTTGCCTGATGAGATAATTATTTTTGGCATCTGAAGAGCTCAGACTTTTATCTGAAGCTAATTTTCAATTAACTGCAAATAGGTTGCAAAGAATAACAATATAAGGTTTGGTTGGTCTTCCCATGTCTTCTGCTTTCCTGTGAGTGCTGGATTCATATGTTTCTGGCTTAAATGATTTGGAGTTGTAAATTTTGATAAGGATTCTTAAATGCCAACGACTGTTGCATATGATGGGTAGATCTGCTTGGATTTTCCCACATCTAGGAGAATGGCACATTTTACCCTCCATTTACTTTCAGTCTGTTTTTAATTCTTTATTCAAAATCTCTTGGCTTCCCCCCTTCTCGTGCTTTTTCTACTTTCTTCTACCTATTTAAACTAAATTAGATTCCAAGTTTACTTTAATTTTATCTACCTCTTGAACAAGACATCTTAAAAAGCCACTTCAAACATTCCTTGTCTTTTTTTGGAAAAAAAAAATTGTTTTCTTGGTTTTTTTTTTTTTTTTTTCAACACAACTTAACTTTGTGCCAAAGCATTAGTGCAAAGACTAACCTGTAATGCCTTGCATAAATTTTCCATTTATTTTGACAATTTACCTTATTAAATTTGGTAGGTTATAGTCACCTTTGTTGCTTAGGACCGCCTACCCAAAAGCCTTAATCCTCACCATTCTAAATTGCAACATCTAACTCTCTGGTGGTTATTAGGAAAAGGAGCTCAATGCATGAGTTTCAAACCATTGTAGGGTCTAGGAAAGGTTAGATGCATGTGGTCTTACCTCTATATGTAAATAAGCTATTTTCATGTTTTAAATCCATGATACTCAGGTCACAGTAGAGAAACCTTACCATTGTGCTAAAGCCCATCCTCTTAGTTTCTTATTAATAATTGACCTTTTATACCTTGTTGACAAGATGAGGTAGAACTTTAGCTATTAGTTGTCCACTATTTCTCAGGGTTTCTGCCATTTCTTCCAGGCTTCTTGGTTCTTGTTGTCATTTCTGCCTTCTTTTCTTTGGATGAATCTTCTTTAATGTGTCTTTACCTTTGTTCCATCATTTTGTCTGGCCATCTGCCTTTTAGTTTTGTGTTAGAGCTTTAGTTTCTTATGTAAACCTTTTCTGCCTCTCTAGTCTGTAGCGTCGATTGATGGGTTTGCATCATCCTTAGCTTTAGACATATGTATTCAGCTGTCATAATCAACTTCTGTCATATTGTGACTCCGTGTTTATCTTTACTGCTGTCTATTAACTCCTACAAGCCACCTGCTTGCCTGTAAGTCAAATTTGTTGCCTTGTCCCAATTGCTTGACCACATTTTCAACCTCTGTAAATTTTTTTTTTTTTGCTGTAGCTTTTCATTTTCATGTCACAAGACCACATTTTCAACTTCTATAATTTTTTATCTCATAGCTTTCCATTGTCCTGTCACAAGTTCAATGGGTCTCTTGACCATTTCTAGTATTTAGAGGTTCCTTTGCCCAGTTTTAAGGTTACTATGCTACCTCCTCTCTGCTGCTTCTTCCTAACAATGGATTTCATTTTCTGGTTGTTCCATTTTTCATGTGGCATTGATTTATGATCCTTCTCAAGTTAGAAATCACATGTTAAAATTTACTGAATATTTTTTTTATAAAAATACATTGTATAAAGTGCTTTTTTTTTTTTGTGTACTTTTTTAATGAGTTTATACATGTGTTGTTTGTAAAATGCGGGTATATTTGCATCTCTCAATTTAGTTGCATGGTCATTGGAAGCAAGTCTTATAGCTGATTATATTTGCTTCATGTCCTTTTGAATATCTGCATATTTCTAAAGTTATAAAAAAGAAGGGGCAAAATGAATGATGACTCAACAATTCAAGTGATACTTCAGAAATTTTGTTGGATTTCATGAACTTGCATCATGTTTCTCAATCTGTTTCACTCCTAGTGGTTTTTGAGGTCATTATTTCCCATAATTGATGGGTGTGTAGACATATATGGTTGTGGGCATATGCATCCTAAGCTTTATGTCATAACAGGTTGTTCAGAAGACTGCTGCCACTTTTGCACCAAGGGCTTCCACCACCACCAAGAACCCTGCTGTACCTGGAACTGCTTTATATACTCTTTTCGAGGTTCAAGGCTATGCCTCAATGTTGTTTGGTGGAGCCCTTTCATTTAATCTGATATTCCCATCGAATGAACCAGATATATGGAGACTAATGGGGATGTGGTCTGTGTGGATGTTCAGTAAGTTATGCTTCACTCTTGAAATGTTTGGCTTGTTTCTTTTCAAATCTTTTACTGTATCCTTTTTCATCCTATCCCCATACAATAACTGGAATTCTTGAAAATCTGTCAAAAATGCTATATATTATCAAATGATAACCATTATATTTTCCACCTTTTGCTTTCTTGATTTTTGATATTGTTTTCCTTTTTATCCCTCTCTCCTGTTTATGTATATGTTTCTCTAAATAAATTCTTTATCGGTGAAGAAAAAATAGTAATATATATTTGTGCTTGACTCCCAACCATGTAAATCTTTTGATGCCTCTCATTTTTTGGGACTACTCCAAAAAGAAACTTTTTTGCTTTCTCTAAATTTAATATGCTTCCTTTGAGTTTTGTTTGAAAAATCAATAAAAATGTCAAACCCTTGGAAGAACTTCCTAAAACTATTTTAACTTCAAGTCTCTCAACCTAAGTCATATGGAAGTTTTCTGTTGCTTGGTACCAAGCTTGTAAATTTATGATGTTTTCTCTATAGATTGTACTTGTTTCTTGCTTTGTCATAAAAATCACTGTAGTAGTACATTGAGTTTGCTATTTCACTATTGTAAAAATTGCAGTCTGAATCAATATTCCAATCAGATGAAGGATCTGAACCCCCTCCATCATCTACGATTTATTCAAAGGCTATGATTTGCTTGCATATAAGATTTGCAAAATTGATATCAAGAACTGTATCTGTACATTAATGGTTCAATACAGCATGGTTGGTATGAGATAGCATGCACCCCATACCAAAACAAGGCGTCATACTTTTCTCACTCCCAATCATTATACTACTTGAAACTATGTAGTACAGGGCATTTTGTTTTGTTCAAACTAATTCGGTTCATACCAAATCGAATTTCGATACCATATCAATACCTTACCAATACGATATGGTACATTTAGTATGGGTTGGTGCGGCAAACTTTGCATATATCTATCCTAACATATTTTATGGATTTTAGTAGAGAATCTTGTTATTGAAGTACATCAAGAAAATCTTCACAAGAAGACATGCAAAATCCATCTCATCTGAATTTGTGAATTAAATGGACTTTTGAGGCATCCTGTAATGGTGTTGAACAGAATCTTGCACTATTTATCTGGTTAAAGGTCCTATGACATCACTAGAATGCATTGAATGTTCAGGAAAATGCCAAGTAAGGACATTAAGCTTCTGTAATGATATGCAGAACATTTCAAGGTAGAGTTGATCTTGGAATGATAAAGGATATTGATGGACTTGATCTCACAATAATTGTAATAATATATGGGATCAGTAGATCATTCCACCTTTGAATATAGCATATATTTATTCCTTTAATGTTTGACTTCTTGATTTGTATTCTAAAAAAACCTTCTCCATGTAGGCATGCTTATTCCTTAATATAAATTTATAAAATTTTCATGAGTTTTCTCTTGTTTTGTGAATCTTTATGGATAATGTCAAAAAGGTTTGGTTTTATTGGTGTGAAACGAACTCGTAGGGGTCAAATCATGGAGAAGAAAGGCAATTTGTCTTTCATTAATGGATGTATTTCTTATATGCTTCAAAATAGACACATTTACAGATGGCTTTTATAAAAGATTTGACTTTGGGTGCCACCAAAGGACATCAATCTAAGCTGCAAGAGTTATTTAACCACCTGTCCATCGATTGTTTTACAACCTGTTTCAAGCAATTAATGGCTGTAGCACATTTGTCAACAAACTCAACTAATACCACATGTTCATTAGGTTTTGCAGACAAATCGTGTTAATCAGATTCAGAATTTCCTTTATGAGACCGTGCTATCTCTAGGTTTTGTAAGACAGGTAGGCCGAACCTTAAAAAGCTCATGTAGAGCCTTCCTACAATTTGTTAGTCCTAAAGTTCAACTATAGGTTATACATTTTTTTAAAAACGAAAAAAAAAAACTAAGTTAATATATTATACATTCATACTCAAGATAACCTACCCTTGATTAATTGAATGGTAGAGAAGTCAAGTTATTCATACTGGACCAGTAGTGGATCGTTTTTGAGAATCTTTGATCTTTTTCGCATTCTATATTTTTTTAATCTTCTTGATGTTGTTGCAAGGTTTTACTATCTGCTTTGATTCAACACATTAATTTGCAGATAACAATCACAATTAACTAAAGATGGTGGTTATGGTTTGACTGTTCCCAGGGCATAATTCACATAGTTATGCTGTATGCCTATGTCAATCAAAGTTGATAAACTACATCATTTATCAAATGTAGACCAAAATTTTGGTGTTTCTGATAATTTCCAATGGTGTGGATCTAAACAATTTTTCATGGTGCTCAAAACCATCCACTTGGTGCATCAAATCAGAATATTTCAAATTTGTTCATGCACATTGGGCATCCCACTATCATGTATCATTGGTCATCAGCTAAGCTGTAGACATTTAAAACCATCCTGATATATTAAAATTTTCAGCTAAGCTGTGATAGAGATTGTATATTCTCTTTAATAATCATGCAACTTTCTCCTAACTGAATTTAAATATTTATGCAGCTATACCTTCGCTTAGAGCACGTGACTGCTCTAAGAATGAGAAAGAAGCTCTGAACTACCTGTTTCTTCTCATCCCTCTGCTCAATGTTCTGATACCATTTTTCTGGAAGTCTTTCTCAGTTGTCTGGTCTGCAGATACCATTGCTTTCTTTGTGATGTACGCATGGAAGGTATTCTCTCATAACTCTTATAAGCTATTGACTTTGTTCCCATTCATCCTCTTAAGTACTTTACCTGTCTGCAGCTTGGGTGGCTTCAGAGATCAGAGTGAGAGGCTGGTTTGGTAGCTAAAGTTTGACAAATTTCTCATTCCAAGTAAATAAGCCCATGTGTTAACACAAATAGACAAGGATTTTCCTTAAAAATTATCTCTATGCTTAAACATCGAAATTGAAGCTTTCAAGGCTATGGAGTGATGGAACAGACTCATGATTATTTGCCTACTCAATACAAGGGAAATCAACTTGTTCTTGTGGTGGTTCATCCCTTTTTTCATGTACATATATAGAGGAATATTGCCAAGGAACTTGCCTTGAGAGAAACCTGATAATTAAGGGGCTTGTTCTGAAGCAAGCACTTTTACCTTGCTTTATTTCTTTATGTTTACAGGTTTACAAATGTCTTATACGTTTACCAATGTTAGATGAATTCAAAACCATGGATGGCTTTTGAAGTGGGGAGGAGATGGCTGAGGACTGGTTGAAGCAGTCTCTGAAGCATAGGTTCGAGTTCTTTTTTACTTGTTCTTTTATTAACTCATGGGCAGTCTACTACATTCTACAATATACCTTTGGTCCTCAAAACTTCCACTCAAAATTTATTTGTCTTTAAACTTTCGGTTATTATAGTTTAATCTTTTATATCTAAATATATTGCATTCATGATGTCCTATCATAATAGCTGATGTGATAATGAATTGGTTAGTAGAATGACATGTCAACTATTGCGTCAATTGATATTAGAAATGCAACATTCTCAAAATATAAGGGTCTAAAGCATTTTAGGATCAAAATAATTTTTGAATGAAAGTTTGAGGATCAAGAAAGTATATTTTCATCTTCCATCAAAGTTGGCGAAGTGCGATGATGTGAAAAATATGGTTCAAAAGTTCTCTCAGACTGAACTCCAACATTTGAACCACCCAAATATTGTACTCATCCCAAAAGTCAAAGCTTCAGAGGTACCTTGATTTCAGGCCAATTAATCTATATAATGTAGAATACAAAATTATCTCAAAAATTTCTGGCAAATCTACTACGACCTATCCTTCATCAGCTAGTTTGTCATCTCCCACAAGGATTTGTACCAGGTTCACCAGATTGTTAATAACACTGCTATTGCTCAAGAAATATTACGTTCTATGAAATGCTCCAAAAAGTAATCATGGCTGTTTTGCATTAAATATTCATCTGGCAAGCACTGCTGAATCTCTATGGGTTTTTTTCTGACATTTTCTGCTTACACTACAATAAATATCTGCTATATTTCTTAGCCCAGTTGTAATCAGTGGTGTGTTATAGAACGAGTTATTGTTTTAAACCATAAGTGATTTTTAATAAGGTTGTCCTCTTTCTTATGTTTTTCTGATCATCCCAGGGACTACGTCTCACATTTTGGAAAGAAAAATGAATTTGAAAATTATTCATGGCCTTCAGGCTGCTAGGATTGCTCCTCCCATCTGGCATGGCTACTATAACTGAAGTAATCAGCAGTGTATTTTAGCAAATTTGTCCAATGAATCCATCACAGTTTAATCTTAGAAATCCACTCTTGATTAGGTAGACATCCGTGCAATGCATAGGCACTGATGTAATTTAAATTTTAAAAATAAAAAATAAATAAATGCTAACAACTTAAATCTTAGAATTATAATATGTTTAATTATATATTGCTCTTAATATCTGGAATCCAAAGAATATATGAATTGAAATGGATAGTTAATTACATGTGAACCATATGGGAGAATTATTTCCAAAGTCAACTAAATATATTAAAATTATTTCTTTAAGAATTTATTTTTCAGAAACTCACTTTTCAGTTGTACACTTCCTGAGAATTTCTCTTTTCAAACATTATCCTCACGTTTTCTAAATGAGGTTGTTGGTGTAACACTAAGTTAGATGGTGTGATTTTTATTGGATTAACAAACTTATCTCATAAAGTAGATCTAAAGATATAGAATGTTTCATACTTTTGAAAGTTATCTATTTGCTGCTTGGTTCTATGAGAAAACAATAGTGATGGAAATTGTGCATAAGTTGAATGGGAATGTCAATGTTTGAATATGTGAAACTTTAGATTCTCAATTTTTGAGCAAAACTGTTGATTCTCAATTGAATGATTCATATCAATAATGTGCGATAATATAAATGTAGTGCTTGGTTTTTGTGATTATTTTTGATGGCTAATTTTCTCAAGATAATCATGGATCCTTAAGGAATTATAATTCATATTGAATGCTAACATAATGGTAGCGATCGTAGTATTAGCACCCTTAACCTATAAAAAGAAATCAGTCAGTGTCGGAAGCATGGATGTTGGACTAACTTTTGAATCTTGAATCCCGTCCGTCACTTACTATCCGAAAAAAAAGAAAAAAAAAAAAAAAAAACATCTGGCCAATTTTGATCTAATGTGATGCATATTGATGGGTGTGATAACCCTTTCAATTGTTCCACATCGAAAAATTGGGAGTTGGTTAAGTGGTTTATATGTAGTAAAGCAAGAAGGACAAGATACCAATTAGATCCCTTTTTGGACTGTGGTGGCCCAAGTTGGTGTGGACCTTTCCGTCTTCCCGAAGCGGGCCCGTCACACGGGTCGTTACAATATGGTATCAAAGCCTGTGCCTAGTGGTTGTGATCAATTACTCCTGGTGACGAGGATGCCCCCTTTGTTAAGGGGGTAGATTGTGATAACCCTCAATTGTCCCACATCGAAAAATTGGAAGTTGGTTAAGTGATTTTTATGTAGCAAAGCAAGAAGGACAAGATACCAATTGGATCCTTTTTTGGGCTGTGATAGCCCAAATTGGTGTGGACCTTGTTCATCTTGCTTTCTTGTAACAAAACGGGCCCGTGGGCCCAGATCATTACAATGGGTCAGAATTAGAAAGCAAGGAGATGTCACGTTAAGATAAGAAACAGATGGTTTCATTAAAAGGTCTACTCTCACACCATATATCAGACTTTTGGGTCACATGAATAACCATCTAATCGAGGTATGCATGTGCTAGGAAGGAGAGGCTTTTGATGTTTTGATCAAACACTTTTAGCTTTACTCTCTCTCTCTCTCTCTCTCTCTCTCTCTCTCTCTCTCTCTCTCTATATATATATATATATATATATATATATATATATATATATATATAGATGAGATGCTTAAATCAAACATCTAGATTTATTATCTCTAAGCAAAACTCAACATGATAGAAATCCAACTCATAATCCCACTCTGGAGATACCATCATGATTAAGCTGGTGCTTTCTTATATTCATATCCATTTCATGGCTAGTATAGGTCTCTCAAAATAATGTGCTATCAAAATTACGACACTTTTTGGGATAATCATTTCAACCTTCTAAGGAGAATGGCAGCCTTGAAATTAAGATGTGACTTTTGTTAATTAAGCATCTATCATTAAACTCTTCTAGCACTTTTCTCAAGGAAGAAGATTTCCTTCGGCTCAAAATTCTCCAAACTAAGTATAACAGAGATTTTTTTTTTTTTTTTCCAGAAACCACAAGAACAGTACTTTTTGTTCATATATTTGAATTAGGGACTTTCTTTAAAAAAAGATAAATTAGTTTTTACATTATATCTTAACTGATGATCATATAGCTTAATCATACCATGAGCATACACTACATACTAAATAAAAGTACAATTAATACTAGTGAGATGGATAGTTATATTACAGCTACAAAATTAATAAGCCAAATTTTAGACTAAATAGAAAATATAATTAATAATAATGACAAAAAAGATTGTGCGAAATAATTGATCTAAGTGATGTTAACAAGTGACAATTTTATAGGACAAAAAATGCTATTTCAAGATAGCTTATGAGTTAGGATTTATTAAAAGAGCTAGGCATAAATTATCGAAGAATATCTATTTGGTAATACAATGGAAGAGTCATGCCTCTGAAAGTTGCGTTAAGAAAAGATGCGAGTCATATGCATGATTAGGATAGTCAAAGGTATAGTAATTTAATAACATAAATATTATTCAATAACTTTATATAAATAATGTTCTACATATTAATCTAACCAATTTGTTCTTATCTTTATCTTCTATCTTAAAACAACTTAATATACTTTGCAAGCAAATGTAATATAATTTCTCTCAACCTCGTCGTTGTTTATCTTCTTTGATAAATGATATTATAGTAACAAAAGTTTTTTTAATAATAAGATGGTAAAATTCTAATTTATTCATTTATTTATATTTCTAATTCTTATCCACTAACATAGCAAAACTATCCAATCACAACCCATCTAGTATAACTTTCTTGGGCTCAGACCATTAAAAAAAGGAAAAATCTTTGCGTACCGAGTGCGGTGCAGCTCACATGTACCATGCTCGATGATTAACGTGTAGCACGTGTGTGCACATATGCCAAGAGCAGAAATAAATTTTTTATTGTCGGCACATGCGCCACGCCAATCATTGGGCAAAGTGTAGCTTCTGCTACACCGCACCAGTATAGCAAGACTTTTTTCTTAAAAAAATATAGTCTTAGCCCATCAAATCCCCTCAAGCGAAAGAAGAGAGGATTAAAAAAAAAAGATAACAGTTAGCAAGTATAAACTCGTTTATCAATATTCTTGATCCATGGATCCATGCCGAACTTCAAAGCCATTCCGAAGAGAAGTTCACAAATGTTTAAAAAGAAGTGTGATTCGATCATACACTTTCGACAAATCAGTGGAATAATGACTTTGTCTTGAAATGCTTGATTTAAATCTCGAATATTAGAAGATTGGATCAAGGGATTGGCACAGAGGACTCCTGAAATTATATCCAAACACCTTATTGAAATTTGACTGTCAAGTCCACCTAAATACCTTTCAAGAGAAAATATAGTCTCACATGTTTGAAGAGCAAACCCTCTGTCAGAAGATAAAAAAATAGAACCGTATGTCTCTCTTTATTTAGAGATATCCTAGTAAGGTCGTTCCTGCTAAAACTAAATTCACTAAACTCCACTTTTCATCACAAATGTTCAGTGAACTTCAAGGCTTAGAAAAGTATGAACATCTATTCTAAGCGCAATAGCTTGAATAGTTTGGTTTCTTTTTCTTACACTATTTGCACTCAATGATCATTTCATCCAAGATGGATAAAGATCGCATTGTCTTATGGCTGGATTCACCTCACTATCCTTCAAGCTGTAAATATAGTCCTTGTTTAAATTCAAAGCAAGCAACTCTTATACATAGGCCAAGATAATAAAGGAGTGTTTGGTATGGGTTGATCTCTCTAGGATCATCAATGAATAAGATGATGATGGGATCATCCATTTGTTTGCACTAAGATGATCCATCATACATGATGGTAGTTTAATATCTATCCTCACTTGATGAGTTACCTCTCAAAGAGATAATCCTATTATCATCCTTAAAAATAGGGGTGATTCAAGATTACATTCCTCTGCAATTATCTTCAACTCAAATCTATAGGCCAAAATAATCCTTATTTATAATACATATATTAATAGCAATAATTTATATATAAAATGATATATAAATTAATATATTATACTATACTATATATATTATGTATATAAATTTATAATATAATATAATATTAGTTTATATATATAATTTTTATATAAATTTTTATATTATATATATGCTATTATATTATTTATGTTATAGTATATAATATAAATATATAAGGTAATTTGATATTTTATGGTTAGCATTTGGATTTCAATGGCATACCAAACATAACGATGGTAGACCATCAATGATCCTTGCTCACTATGATGAGTCATACTAAATACATTGATATTTAAAATCACTTTAGGATTAAAATCACTAGTGATCCAAGACCATCAAGGATGTTCCTCAAATAGTCATCAAATGCATCCTAAAGTTAGTTGAGCAAAGTGGTGGGATTTTGATTCCAATTAGAGCCAACACCTCAACAGTGAAGTAGATATAAAGTAAGAAAGGCAGCAGTTAGCCTCTCTTTTTTTTAAATAAAAAAAAGTAAAGTTCAAAAAAAATAAAAAAATAAAGCTTCAAAGCCACTAAACGTTTTGATGTGCCCTCTTCTTATTTGAGTTAAAATGTAATATCTATGGCTTCTCACTATGTGGAACCACATTATTACATTGGCGTTCTATCATCCTCCATGCCCTATTAATAAAACAGAAGTTCAAGTTTTCAAAGTAGCTTTCTATTGCTGGAACAAATAAATTTTTCTACAGTTATTATATAAAAAGATGCAATATCTATTATTTAGGCCAAAAAGGAGAAGAATCTATCAAATCATACTATAGAAACTTTGTAATAAAAATTATGCAGAATTTTTGGATGATTCTCAAATTTTCACCTAAAGTTTTTTTTTTTATTTTAATTTTTAAACTTTTAGTTGCTATAATTTATATCCTTATGTTTAAAAAATATTACATTTATAATCAATTAAAATTAATACTCGCATCAAGATAAGATACCAACTTTTTCATCAATTAACACCTTTTGACTGCAACATTATTAAAACATAAGGTACTCAATGTAACATCAAAGCACTTACGGTAGGTGCCAATTGCCAAATTGAGCCTGGTCACCAGAGCTCCTCCGAAGGCGTCAGATATGATCTGTATCAGGCCAAGCCGACCTAAAATCAAGTTGGGTCCGGACCAAGACGAGCCACCATCACCCCTGGTTGCAACTAATTAAACAATCCCACGGATTCAAAGTCCCATCGCAAGCGAATCAATCCCATGGACCCATCAGCGAAGCCGCCCACCGCGCCGCAGTCCCCTTCGCCCACCCCTCCTCCGCCGCTCCACCAGACCGACGCCGACGAGGAGGACGAGAACGTGAAGCAGCTCAAGGAGTGCTCCGCCGTCTACTTAGCCCTACAGGCAAGCGTCTCTCTCTCTCTCTCTCTCAAACGCTTCGTTTTGCCTTGGATCTCAACCGCACCCATGTTTCTATATTATTCCAGGAATGCCTCGCCCGGACCAACCGGAACTGGAAATCGTGCCAACCCGGTACTATATCTTCTTCTTTTGGGCTCATCGATTTTAGGTTTTACTCGTTTTGATTCTACTAGTCGAGAACTATTTGATAGAACACTTCGTTTTGACCAAATTTATGGGTTACAGATATTTTACAGACCAATTTTAGTCCCTTTTTGGATTGAAGAAATTGGTTTGAGTCGATAGTCGTATTCTATTTATTTGGGTTTGGACATATAAACTCAATTTTGTAACTCAATGTTCGAAGATGAATTCTTTGAATTCGAAGTAATCAAATTCAAATCCGAGTTTTTTCCCACGTTCGAACTGTACGCATAATAATTCTTATTTATATAGCATTGTTTTTGTTTTTGTTTTTTGTTTTTTTTTTAATTATGTTCTTGTATGTTTCTTTAGCAAACAGATATCAATTAACTTAGGGGAGAACAACTATACAAAATAGTCAATGGCTATAATTTTTCAAACAAAAGTTTTTGTTTGCGTATGTTTGCGTGCATATAGTTTATATGTTTCAAAGTTGCAACATAGTGTTGCTTTGGTGCACCTATTTTTGAATCAGTTATCAAAAAGATTGTAAAACCTTTCCTGATACAACGTATTCCACCATCTGAACTGCTCTAACATCAACAACCACCGAGACTCTTAATATATGAGACTTTTTTTCCATTAGCATAATTATATCTGAAACCTTACTGATTGACTATCTCACATTTAATATCGCATGTCATCAAATGAAGGCAATGCAAAGGCTAGATGTTGGTTAAAGTATTTCATTGTGTTATACTTTAGGTTTTTGACTTGTATAGTTATATGGCTTGGTTTATGTCATCAACTGCAGGCAATGCAAAGACTAGATGTTTGTTAAAGTATTTCATTGTGTTCTACATTAGGTTGGTGACTTGCATAGGTGTATGGTTTTGGTTTAATCTATTATGAAGAATTGTTCTATGCCAAACCCATGAGTGATATATGCATGCTAGAATCATTTTGTGCATATTTGCTCAAAAAGAAAAATCTACATTGAATTTGGGTGAATTTCAAGAATCATTGGCGAGTATCTTTTCCATGGGTTTTATTAGGACATATGATGGTAAAAATAGGTTCAGCGAAAACCAATGAAAAGCCTTCAAACCATATTTTTCATAAAGTTAATTGTCTTTAGGTTTTTATGTTTACATGCAGACATATTAACAGCTGGACATTTCTAAGGCAGTGAATCGATCATCTAGATCAAGAAGTTTTTATATTTTTATATTAATTCCGTTTACAGAAAAGATAAAAGGAGAAAATCCATGTCATGATAAATGCAAGGGTTAGGGTCTTCAGATCTGTTATTTTTCCCAAGTTTCATAAAATAGTAAGTTTCTGGCAAAACTTTGCTTTTATGGGTAAACTGGAACAGTTTATTGCTAATCTGTTATCACCAATGAGATTCCCATCCAAACACTGTGTTCTTTCTTTATTAATTCCTATTCGATCCCCTCCCCCTATCTGTTGATCCCTGATTTTTCCACTCTTTGTCTTCTTGCCAGTGAAACCATTGAGATCTTTCTACTCCTTATAACTGAAAATACTTATAAATTTATTTTTTACTCTTCAATGACATGCATGTGGGGGCCTGCATGCTAGTGTGTATTTAGTTGAAATATTATTGCCTATCAGATTGAGGCTTCAGTGGTATTGGTGCAAAATCAGTGATAAAATATTGTGGACCCATGCACACTTTCTGCAGCTCCACAACTCAGCTCAACTCAACTCATCTAAGCCTTTTCCCAACTACATGGGATCGGCTACATGAATATTATGGACCCATGAATCTGCAGCTCCACAAATTCTTAAATAATATTGGCATGTCAAAATTGCTTCTTCTGGCAGGCAGTAAGGTGGCAATTTGTTCTTCTTTCCCCACTTAATCTACTTGCAGTGAGAACATTTATAAGCTGATGGTAGATTGTTGCTATTATCCTTTGCAACGCAATGTAGTCCATTACTATTACTTTGTGTTCATCAGGTTCTGTTCCTTTTGTGTTTAACAGAAGTTCAAGCATTAAAAGCCTGTCATGCAAGGAGAAATGATGGTAGAGAAAAGTGAAAGTGATCGCTAGCTACAGTTTGACAACCCTGTAGGTGGTTGCACACAGCAGCTATGCTAAAAGTTCTAGCTTATTTATTGAGAAACTCCTTCAAGGTTAATGACATGGAGGAAACTGCAACAGCATAAACATTATGGCACGGCGAATTCATAAAGCATTCTTTCTTATTACGAAACTATGTTGAAAATTGTATGAACATGTTCTTAACTTTGACATATTAAAACATTCCTGGTTATTTCAATAGCTGACAAATACCAAAATTCATGGAAACCAATATTTCTGTCTATAATCGACCAGGATCAAGTGAATGTATGTGGTTGGGATTAGTATGTTATAATCTTAATTTCACATTCATTTCATTGTTTGGTTTAGTTGCCTTGTGAAGGAGGGAAGGATATGAAATTAGAGGCTTAGATTGGTGTAGGAATAATGCGTGTCCGTTTCCTCCATTTTCCATCCGGTTCAGCTCCTTGATAACAAACTTTGTGTGATAAAGAGAACGAAGTATCATACGGTCTGCAGAGTATGAGAGAAATGTATCCAGATGGAAGAATTCAAGGCCTGTAAAACTGAATGCTAGAAGTGGATGCATGGATTATCTACAATGGGCAGTAAACGCAATAGAGATGAGGGTGCTTTGAGGTCATATTCAATTCTTAAAAATCGAAATATATGTTAGGCATAGAATACAAAGAATATGGAAGATGAGAAAATGGTTGGAGAGATGCGGGTTTATGGGTGTTTTTATTTTATAGAAGGTAAAATAAAGATGATGATGATGATAGTCTTGGTAATTGCTTTGTTGATTTGGTTCGAGTACCTTACCTTATTTTGGTTTGAGTACCTTTACCTTTTACATTTGCTAAAAAACATGCCTCTACACACACACACTGCTCCCTTGTTCTTTGCATCGAGAAGATGATGATGAAGTAAGGTCTTTCTCAAATAGGTTTGAGAAGGTTAGTGCAAGAAAACAGTCGAAAAGATAACAAAGTGGTTGGATCTTATAAGATTGCTTCTCCTTGTTCCACTTTAAAACCTGCATTTATGTTACCTTTTGTTTAGTAATTCAAATTGCTAGATACTGATCACGGTTGCTGGAAATTTTTTTCCTTCCAGCTGGTAGAAGCATGATGTTTATGACCTTGTTGGGCTTAATCATAAAAGTAGCCATTACAGACCTTAATGAGAGCCCATCATGCTTAATGACATTCTTCAGTAGATTCTTCCATTTCGCACAGTACATTTGAACTGTGCTACATTCATAGTACCTATTTCAAAGAATCCTCATGAAATATGAAGACAGCTTCTAAATCTAAGGTAGCATATCAAAAAGGTGACATGTTCATTAATTAGCAGAAACATTTTCATAAGATCTAAGTTCTGAGGAAGAAGGCTGCATTTGATTCAATGACAGGAAATATGGATTATATATTTGAGCCAAAATCCCATACACATAAAAAAGGGATAATTTAAAAAATCAAACATCTCAAATAAAATATAGATTGGGAGCACTTTTAAATGTTTACGATGAAACCTGGGCCTTACTAAATTTGATAATTCAATCAACATGCTAGTCTGGCAGTCATATAAGAAGAACAAAGAGGAAAATTATCATTAGACTCAATAAATATGCTGCCTTGTTTCTTGTATTGTTGTTAAAAAAAAATCCGAAAAAATATGCATATGATAAATATGTTGAAGCAATATACTGTATGCCTCTAAGCCATTACAAAGCCATTACAAAACCCTTAAATGTCAGCTTGACACATAAAAATAAAGGCTTGGATGGTTGATACCCCCAGAGCTCTTTATCTAGACAGCAATTGATGCCAAGAAGCAATACACCACATATAACCGGACTTCTATGCTATTGTGCAAACTTCGAAGTATTGGATGGACTGTGTGAACCATGTGGACTGTGCCTTTAGATCATGAAGCCTCTGCTACTGGAGCTTGACCTCCACACATCATGTGTCCCAGCTAATTGCTAGGATGCATCTTTAACCGGATCCAAGGTGGGAATTGAGAGCCAGGCTGTGCATTACCAGCCTACTTAGGTATGGAGATTGAACAAGTACATATAAGCCAGAGACCTTAGTTTAGTAAAATCATGCTTCAAGGACTCTGGAGATATATATTGCAGGTGTTCTTCTAGATGCATGGTTTCTGTGGATAGGGAGGCAGGAATAAAACCATACAAAGGATTAGTTTTGCAGCCTATATTATCTCGGGGAAGAGCTCTCTAGAGCTTGTTATGATCGCCTGCTCAGATGTTGAGCGAGAGATTTGGTGCGTGGTAGATTTAGATTCCAACGATAGGTGGCGCCTTAAGAGTAAGACCACCATCTTGAGCAGAGATCGGAAATGAAGCCAATTTCCCCAGGGGAGGCGACCATGGAATCGGTCGGGGAGGGGAACTGGAACTGGCGTTACGTCACATCGAGCATAATTTTCTTTATAGTAGTTAATCAGTATCAAGGACGAGTAGACTTGCTCAGGATTCCAAGATTCAAGTATGACTCGATCATGGGAAGAACAATTCAGATGCCCGAGACATTCCAGATAACTTAATATCCATTAGCTATATGAAGCAGGTATCAATACAATCCATAAGTCAAACTTCCTTATTCGCACAGAAAGCAGC
This sequence comes from Calamus simplicifolius, assembly GCA_900491605.1. Lineage (NCBI taxonomy): Eukaryota > Viridiplantae > Streptophyta > Magnoliopsida > Arecales > Arecaceae > Calamus > Calamus simplicifolius. The sequence goes on along the minus strand of UESW01001392.1, from coordinate 267,731 downwards.
AGGCGTAATCAACGTGGAGGAAAGTAAGCAAGTTGTTCAGGAGGCAGGAGTGAACTTGAGCGAAATGCTATTGACACAGTGGCGTTCATCAGTAGGTGTGTTAAAACCCTCTCCTTTAAACACATGACCCAGATGCCCACCACAAGCTGCGCAAGTGATTTCAGTTCTCATCCCATCAGCATCAAGCTGAAAATATAAGTCAGCCTTCTTAGCAATTGTTGTGAGCACAAAAAATATATCTATATACATATTATCATTATGAAATAGTAAGTGAAGAAAAAGACACACCGTGCGCTTTATGGCTCCAGGAAGACCCTCATAGAAAGCTGGCCAGCCACACCCAGAATTGAACTTGGTAGTGGACTTGTAAAGTGGAGTCCCACATCCAGCACACTCGTATATGCCCGCATCAGAGAATTTGTCATATTGGCCAGTGCCTGAATATCTGAAAAACATCATCATGTTAGCGCACACAAATAAAAAGAAACAAGGTCTCTCTCTCTCTCTCTCTCTTTTTCTTGACTAGGTGTTAGTTGGCATGCGACAAGTTCCAAAATTGAACCCTCTGGGGAAAAGAATGTTAGTACTCATCATTCAAATTTTTTCATTGTCTCAAATGTAAGTGCATGAACACCAATATGTAAGCATGCATACAGTGTATGTTAAGTCCTACAGTTTTTGCTTTTTATTATACTGGGCACTTCTCAGGCTTCTAAATGACTGAAACAGTAATGCAATACGTTGGACATAATTATTGAGTTAAATGACAATCTTAGGCATTAGTCAGTAGCAACAACCCTTTAAACCATTCACTAACTGATATGAATGCCAGCTTAGCAATTGACTCCAACTTATGAGCTACTCCAAGAGCCAATATCCAGTTGCTTCCTCCTCCTCCTTTCTTTGTCTTTTTTATTTTTCTGAGGTTCTCTGCTTCTTTTTACTTTTTTTAAAAGATAACATAAATGGTATTATGAACCATAAACATCATAAGCCCAGCATGAAATCTGAAACTGGACCACTAGAGCTCATGAATCATGATAAGTTTCATCATTGGATTGAGGAAACCAAAAATACAGGTTGCTGGTATAAACTGAAGCAGGCTTTCCCTTTTCTTGAGACTTGCACTTTGCACATAATCAAGCATGATGAAATGAGAGAGAGGTAGAAATTGGAAGACAAGTCAGAACAAAAGATGTACGCTTGCACAACGAAGTGATAAGAAAGGCAGAAATTGGAAGACAAGTCAAAAACACTTGATATCTTAAGTGAATGCTTGCACATGTTTTTTCAGGAAAAAAATGTTACATCAAAGTTATGTGGGTTTTCTTATGAAGGCGAGATTGAAATAGAGCCCTTGCTTGACTCATATTTTTGGGCTTGCATCTATCAAAATGTCATTTGATTCAAGGAATGCATAAAGATCATCTTGAATTTCCTAAGCTATTTTCGTTTGTTATTTTTCTATAAGGAAAACATTTCCATGCAAAATACTTGATTTGATTCAAAAATGAAAAGAAAGAAATGCCTGAAATGCATTTACACAAATCAACTGTTTAACCATAAAATCATCTGTTGATTGTCAAACACATTCAAGTTCTGATGTCATCATGCTTTGTAAATAAAGATTCTTTATTATATAGCCAATCAACCATTTTAACTTATGATGGAGCATAACTATGAGTTGAGAAGGTCAGACAAAAGGATTGAACAAAACCTTTATGACCAGCTGACTTGAATCGTCTGAATTGGTCCAAATTCCTAGCCAAGGCATCTTCAAGCAAGGTTCCATGGTCTTAGAAAGCCAGTCGATAGGTAAAGAAAAGTACAGCTTAAACACATCATCTAGCAAAATATGTCTCAACATGAAAACTATACTGGAGTAAAAGAATCACACGGAAAAGTAACCATCCTTTAATAATACCTGAATTAGAAGCTGATTCAAAATTAGGTTTGGATGCAGAAGCAAGGAAGCAGAGCTTGGGTGCAGAAGCAAGGAAGCAGAGCTTGGGTGCAGAAGCAAGATATTCCAAAGCGGATGCAGGGTAGAAGACTCCAACTAGTATAAAGCAACCAAATTGAGCATCATAATTTGTAAATGAAGTGATGGCAGTCTAATTTGTAAATAAAGCTTCATTATTTACATTAAAAATCAACCAAGCGTTTTCCCATTTACATGGGGGTTATGATGGAGCAAAACTCCAGTTCGAGAAAGCTGCATGGAAAAATTGAGCAAAATCTTTATGATGGGTTGTTAGATTGACTTGAATCCCTGTGTCCATGCCAAATTTCTAAACTGAACATCTTCAGGCAAGGTTGAAGCCTTCCATCAGTCTTAGACAACCAGTTAATAGGCAGCAAAACCTAGAGGCCTAGCAAAATAAACATTTTCTTGCAAAATACATCTCAACATAAACAATTATATTAAGGAAACAAGGAACCATTTAATACCTGAATCAGAAGCAGATGCAAGAGTAGGTTTGAACATAGGAGCAGGGAAGTGGAGCTTTATGAAAACTTTGAATAGGAAGAACTTAGTAAGCGGGTGCTAGAGCAAGATACTTGAGATTTCAAAGCAGGTGCATCACTCTAGGAAAAAGACTCCAGCATAATAAACCAATAATCACATAAATCAAGCAAGAGACAAGGTATCAAGCTAAGTAGCCAAAATAATGAAACACTAAAAACTATTAAAAGTTGAAGAAGTAATTGAGTGAATTTGCACATATTCAAATTACTAGTTTTTAAGGTTAAAGTGGAGAGTAATAGACAACTGTATAATTTTAGCTGATATATGTATTAATTCTAATAATGAGACATGCTAGAAATAGCGAGTTAAGAAGTAGACCAACGATAAGTTCAATTGTTAGGCAGCATAATGCCTGTGATTCAGTGGCTAGAAACAACAAAGCAAAAGAATGTGGAAACAGTAAGTAACCTAAATCACAATATTTCAAGAGATTGCTTCTATGGTTCTGAATGACCAGACAACTGAGACAATCCAAAACAAGATGAATTCAGCATATAGCTATTTAAATTAACAAATGCTGAGACTGCCAGCTGGAAAACAATATCAGAGTAATCCATAATTCCAAATAAGAAGATAGATGCACCAAAGTCAAGCTAAAAAATCATAAGCCCAAAACAAAACAATTAAACAAAATAGTCAAGACTATTTTCAAAGACCAACTACCAGATAAACAGAACAACACCGTTGACAATTAACGTGGCAGACCAACATTTCCAACCTAAAAGCTGAGAATAAGCTGGGCTTGATCCCTTGATCACATCTCAATAACATTATATGATTCATCTGTGTTTGAATATAAGCCTCAAGGCACATCAAGATTTTGACAAGAAGGAAATTCTAAGCAGCCAAAAAATCAAATTGTTCAAACAGCAACATCTAAGGAACAATCGATAGAATAACACATATTATAAGGATACATAATCAAATTCACAGTCTAAATGCAACAGAACTAATCATCAGGATCATACAAGTTTATTAAGAATTTGATAAAAGAAACAACCCAGAACCAGGTAATTGTCAATTAAAATCTATTAACCAAGAAAACCATGCAAACTCACATGATTTACTCCAAATTGGCACATCATTTTCTCAGGAAAATCCCAAGAAGGCACGTTGAAAATTTGAGGCTATGTTGGGAGTTTTTTTATTCCAAAAAGCCTTCCTTTCTGACGAAAAGTTTAGGCAAGGGTTAATTACCTTTTATAAAAGAAAGGAAGTTTTGATTCGAAAATCACAATTCCACCTCCTTTTTATTAACCCAAAGGTTTTATGGCTTCTGAAAGCCAAGATCTTTCTGTGAAGGTGTTTGAGGCTTGATAAAGAAAAAGGTCTAAAAATGAGGCAAAAACCATGTACTCAAGAGAACTCTTTCAAACATACCATGATTTCAGGGATTCATGAATTTCCATTAAACATCCAAACAATAATCAGATTTCAAAAACTACAGATTAAATAGACCTAAAAAGATAAAATATCATCATGTCATGGTCCATCAAAAACATTTATACAAAAAAAAAAATCATCAAATCACCTCAATGGGAGGAGTAAAAAAACTCAGATCAAGACACAAACACGAAGCAAAAGAGAGGGAGGGAAAATAAAAAAAAAAAAAATCCTACTCAGTTCCCTTCATCCGAAGGATCCGGAACTGCTCCGGCGAGAGGATTGCCCTCCACTCCTCCTCCGATTTCTGGACGGAGCCCGACGACGCCATCACCACACCACTCCTCCGGCTCGGATGAGATAAGAACAACCTCGGGTTGGGAGTGGTTAGAGATAAAGTTCTCGCCTTGGAGGGCTTTATCGCTGTGGTGGGTCGGTAGAAAGACCGGGTCACTGTTAACTGGGCAGGAGGTACTTGGGAAGCGAGACCAATTAGGGCTTTAGAAGGAACCTGGGATGCATTCCTTAAAATCTTGTGCTGGATTCCCATCTCTTATCCTTGGTTTCCTTTGTTTTTTTTCCCGTTTGTTTGCTATTCAAAGGAGAGCTTGGTGGTGGTATTGGCCATTGGATCTTCAAAGCTTGTCTTTTTATTGACGTGGTGGAGGCTGGCTGCACCGAGCGAAACGCTTGGTGAAGATGGCTTACGCCATGTTGGTTTTGGAGAGAAGGTCAAGTCCAGCCCAAGTTGGCACTCGCCTTTATATCTTTGCATTATTTGAGTCCTCTAGGGTTTATATGTTTGATTAAAAAAAAAAAAAGATTGCATGAATCATCTGTTTTCTTGGGCAGACAGAGTAGATTTTTTCTATTTTTTAAATCAACAAATTAAGAAATTTGACTGCTATATTTGGAAAAATATTTCTGTTTTATGATTTTTTTCCCCTATCAAGTTCCCCAAACCAAATTACTTTTTATGGGATTTAAAATCCTTCCAAATACTACTTGTCAAAACATGGAGATGCAAAAATAGAGTAATATTCAAAGTTTCAGTTTATTATTTGAGTATCTTGTTTATAGAGGAATGAATTAATGATTTTTTTTTTTTTTTTTTGCTTTATCATAGATTAATTGCTTTATGAAACCCATCTTTAATTGCATAAGAAATCCACCTTTTATATGTTTGTATATCAAACTCTTCCTCATTCTAAAAATTGTCCAATGAGATCTCAAACTAGCTTATCTTTCAAGATAATAAAACAATTATGATATTTTTTATTACTCGTTATGCTACTCAACTTTTTAGAGCTTAAATTCGAGAACCATAATGTCAAAAAAGTAGCTTGCTAGTTAGGTGCTAAATGATCATGTGAAGAAAGATTACTCTTATTTTTGTTTTTCTTAATTTGTATTTTAAATACTTCTTTTATTTGGCTTTTCAACACTTTCTTGCCGCTTTAATATTTTTATTAAAAGTAGATTAGTTTTTTTTACTTAAAAATTGAATGATTAAACTTGCACCCTTTAGTGGGTCATGAATATATGAATAACATATCTATACATTTTGTATGAAGAATTGCTTAATTATTAATGTATAAGAAAATATTATATTTATATTAGTTGATATACATTGAAGGATCTCACTAGCTTTATCCTAGATCTAAAATTAAAAGTAGCATAGACAAACATATATCAAGTGAGGTGCTCGATATTTAATTAATATACGTCAGAATTTTACTAATATATACCATCAACCTTATATTTTTAAAGATAAAATTATTTAAAAATTCTTTTTGAGTGTGTGTATATATATATATATATATTGTTTATTTATAAATTTTAAATTAAGTACCAGACCAATAGCTATGTAATCTAAAATCCAAGGGATATATATATGTACAATAATTGTTCCATATATACCAATAAAAATGTTGGATGAGGCGACACAAAAGCATAGAATAACGTTGCAACATTAATTAAAATTAAAATAATGTCTCAATTTTTTTTCAACTTTCAACCCCTTAGAGCTAAATAAGGCTAGGTTCAATGGGAGATACCTCTTTTCTTTTTAATTGACGCACAATTACCACCTAAAGTCTCATCAAACGAACCCCTAATAACTCTTTTGGGTTATAATTTTAGTTTTTAAATTCTTGGATAAAGACAAGCAACATTGATTCACAATAATTTTAACTAATTATTTTGAAGTAAAATAAAGATCTCAAATCAATTGATTCAAGATATGAGGAACTATTCTCATACGCAGCCATACAGTATGAAATTTTAAAAATATATCACTTTTTTTTAAGATTAGGTCTCAATCATGGGGAAACTTGGGCATGATTTAAGGTTGGGTTTTTTTTCCGAGATTGATTCGGCTCGGACCGTGGGTGGATGAGTCCGATTTAAATAAAGGTTTTTGGGCTCCAAACTTTAGACCAAATTAGCTCGAGAGGCCTGAGCCCGGTTCTTGCCCTACGTGACCCTGTGCCTGTGGTGATATCCGTGCTCGGTTCGTGGAGCGCGCCTCCTCTCGGCGTGCCCGTCCTCGCCCTTGCCGCCTTCACCTCCGCTGGTACGGCCCCTCCTCCGGCCTTCTCCATCGCGCACTGCTCAATTCCTCCGCCGTCTCTTAGCGCTGCCCACATCCCAATCGTCGTCGTTTCTTGGACCCCCGCCCTGGCACCCCTGCCGCTGCTGCTGTCGTCTTGGCTACTCTACTCCCCCAAATCCGCTTCTTTTCTTCGATTCTGTCCCCGCCCAGTCTTTATTCACTCTCTCATCTATTTTTTTTAAAACTCCTATTGATTTCTTGAGGAGGTGGCTGGGAACGGCTCAAGAAGAGTCTGGGATTTTGGCTGGGGTTAAGGTTTTTGCTGGCTTCCAATATAAACGCCCTGCAGCTGGTGTCCTGCTGTGCCTTTTCTTGTGATGGCGTTTGACGATTTTGGCAAGAACTCGGGCCGTCTGGCGTTCCAAGATCCATTCCCCGTTTCGGAAACTCCCCTTCTGTTCCCTCTCCGCCGAACCCTAACCCTTTTGATAAAAAGAACCAATCCGTGGCGGTCCCGCCGCTGAATCGGCAGCAGCAAATTCCTTGGCAACAACAAACGCCTCCTCCATCGGAAAGGTGAGTGCTGCTATTCCGTTTATATTTGATCGATTGGGATTCTTTGTTTCGGTTCTCGTTTGTATGCAGTGATTAGTGATTTGAAGTTTGATTCAGTTCGTAAGTTGTTTCTGCGGATCTAGTGTCTTCTTGGCTCCGGTAATCTGACAAAAGTAAGAAAAAAATCCCACTAAAAGTTGTCCAGAATATCTCTTTAGTGCATGAATTAGGGTTCTTTGGGCACGCTACTTCTCATTTATGGCTAGGGTAAGGGCTATGTTATGATGGGTTCGATTTGTGTGCACATAGACATCTTTTCAAATTTGGTATTCCTTATGCTTTCTCAGGCTTTGCATGATGTATGTTGGAAGCGTATAACTGTCCTTTTAGCTTAACATGCTTTTTGTTGTCACAAAAGTATCCCACAAATGAACAAAGTCAAGTTATAATGCAGGTTAAACCGAGCCATGTTTATAGAAGAATTTTAAGTTGAATTTCCTTTGTCCTCTTTAGAAAACACAAAATTGAGGGGTCACTCTTAAGGTGATAGTTAAGCATATGTTTTAGTGCTGAACTTTGATATTATGCATCACTGCATATTGTAGACTTCAAATTATCAATCACATTTAGGAGAAAGATTTTCAACTTGAAATTCAAAATCAACTCAAGAACTTAAATTACATTTAGTTTGGATTTTATGACTATCTCTCCGAGTTTGTGGAAGAGCTGGAGTGAGGCTTCAGTGAGCCTATGACCTCATAGGGAAACATGAAGCAAAATCTATATCTTTTTTGGTTGAGGTCCCTATCCCTGTATAGCTTGCATCTGAAGGATGTGGGTGCTTTATGCCTTCCCTTTCTCACTAAGAGGTGATGATTCAGGAAGATAATGCCTTTTATCTAGTTATCTGCATCAAATGTAGGCAATTCTTCATTAGGTGCTGGTGAAAAACAAATGTATATTGAGTAGAAGAAAAAGAATGTGACATCAGTTTCAGGACCCCTAGAAATGAAAGACCTTTAACAATGTGGAATGATCATTCCTGAAGTATATCTTTGTTCAATTGGATTTTAAGCAAATGGAGTAGATGGATAACTGGTGTTTTCACCTCATTTTTCCATGAAACATCAAAACTTTAAGTGGGATTTGACTTATTTTAGTTGTATTTAAGAGGGAGATTTAATTGCTTTTGGGGAGAGGCTTTGATTGCTCAAAGGGTTCAATCATTAGTTTAGGAGTGCATGGCCTATCTTACATGCTGTTCATCATTTGCATCCTTATTTTTCAGGTTTGGGAGGACTGTTCAATGAGAATTTGTTTTAGCATCAGGTGCTTGTTGTTTCTTATAAGATAATTCTGGTTAAAAATGCCATGGATGAGAATATATCGAAAAGTACATGAGCAATCCATATCATTTCACTCAAATGATACCAACTTTGGGGATCATATTTAAAATTTTTCTGTAGAGCTAATTGTGAGGATTATGTTAAATTGAAATGCCTAAGTCTTCACCTTGCATCTTTTAGAGCTATATTATCTAGCATTTTATCAATGTCTTAGAATTGTACTTTTTAGCATTCGCTTTCAAACAATCAAATGGCAAAACTTTACTAAAGAAAGTCACTTTTCAACATGTCAATTTTCGGAAGGCAATGACTTCAGCTCAACCACATTCCAGCAACCAAACACGGCCTAAGATGAAATAGACATTATGGAAACTTATCTAGAAAGTTTAATGCCTGGACAAGTGCTTCATATTTGGTTAATTGGTTGCTTAGATAGCCCTTGCTGAGGTTTTTCCATTCAAAATCCAGCGAATGACACTCATATCGTAATTGTTTCTCATGCAGGCTTGTTGTCCCTTCTCCTAATTGGCCCAATGAACCAAAACAGCCACTTAACCTTGGTTATCCTGCAAATTCTGAAAAGCTTTCTCCTGTTGGAGCTTATGCCACAGCATATCATGTTGAGGCTAAATTTCCAACCAAGTCTCCGAACCAACATATTCCCAAAAGGACTAGATCACCTCCTTTGCCATCTCATGATGCTGATGATCTGGAACATTATAATCCAACTGTTGCTGATTATAGAAGGTGAATATGCCATTCCATTTTGGTTGTCTTTTTTATCGTGCATTTTAATTATTTATGTTCACTAATATACAGTAGTTAGACATATTTTATGTGGTAATGGGGCTTCGTTGCATGCAAGCTAGCAAAAGCATTGAGGTCTTACCGTTTCAGTTTCAATCTGCCATGCTAGAGTGACTATTAGATATGTCATCAGTTGGTGGTGGTCTTATTTCTCCTCGGTCATTTTTTTCCCTCTAGTTTAGCTGTTGCTAATTTTGATGGTTATCTTCAGACGGTATACTTTTGATACATAACTAATCTTTTTGGCACAGCTTATTGCCAAAGGAGCATTTTAAGTTTGGGTGGTATTATTAAGGTGTTAGGATTTCCCCCCCTCTTTAGTAGTTATAGAACCATCCTTATCATACCGTTGTAAGTTAATAGTGCAGTTTACCAATTTAATACTTTAGTAGTGGTGGATTGCAAATCTCCAGATATAAAAGCAAATTTACTAATTATGACCATCTGGAAGTATGGTGAGTTTCCTACTGTTAGCCTGCTAATTGTTTTTCATATTCTCCACTGGATAAAATAAGGATATAAGATGGCTTTATGTAGTAAATAATTTATTAGTTATGGTTAGCTCAACTATTATCCTTATTCAGCGTTTCTTTTGCCATATGTTTCGGTACTATGATTTTGAATGAAGCTGATTCTCATAATTGCTCATGCCTTTCTTCCGCAACTACTTAGTGCTATTATAAAATTTATTTGCTACCTTTTTGGTTTGCACCCATAACACATAAGGAAAGTGCATAAAGTTTGGACAGCACTAGTACAATACAGAAGAATTGTTAAAGCCTTATGTGCAAACTTGGTAGAAAATCTTGATGCCTTTTGCAGCTCAATTCCTGGTCAAATGTCAGCCTGATGAATTTTTATATTTCTAAAGGAAGATCTAATTTCTCCTGAATGGCATGGTAACCTACCTCAAAAATATGAAACTGTTTTATGAAATGCTAGCAGTTACCAGCATAGTTTATGTTGCCTAATTATGCAAATAGTTTTCTATGACCACAAGCCATCACTTTATTGACACCTAAGTTTTCATGAATTTTATTTTTTTCTTTTTCTAGCTATGGGCTCTTGCTAATACCCATGCCATGACCAACAGAAGTCCTTCAAGTTTATGGAAAGTCCTATCTAAGTCACATGACTTGTTATAATCACTGTTGTCAAGATCATATGACGGTGATGCAGATCAGAATTGCCCCCCATAATTCAATCGGATCCTTGGATCCAGATTGATTGCAAGATACAGAATTGGGTTGTAGAATCTGGATCCAAGTCATGTTTTTCAATATTTAAGTTTTTTTGAATTTTATGATGGCCAATTCGTCATTGATACACTTGCAAAACATCGAAGCAGCAATTTTCTTTAAATTTTCAACTACTAAGAGTTAGGGAAAAAAGACTTTAGTTGCTTAGGAGCTAAGACATAGAATTATCCTTCTGCTATTTTTAATAATTTGATTGCTTCTATAATCTCTTACCTCAACTTCAAAGGAGAATAAAGTTCAATAGGCCTATATCTATATCACTCAAATTGAGATATTTTATGGACTTATATGGTGAAATAAAGCTATATTGCTTAATTGAGCATAGTGTGTTTTCTTAGACTCATTTCTTGTTTAATCACAATTTAATCATGCTTCTTATCCATGTTGTATGAACCCTATTTTTCATGTTTAAAAGTAATCAGAAAAAATCTTGCATTTTGTGATCTGATCCAATTTGACTCCCTTTACCATTTACTACACGATCTGGTTGTAATATCTCATCTATAGTGGCCATAAGACACAACGAGGAACTATGAGTATACATATTTAAGGTCAGTTGTTAACAGATAAGTTCTTTAACAAGTCTTTGGTAAAGACATAACAGGATGCAATGAGTCAACTAATTTAATCCACTCTACTGCTACAGTGTTCAAGGATATGAAGGATCATTTGTCCCTTGCACATCGGTCATGGTTGATATCATGGCACATAGCCTTTGCATCGTATTATGGCAGAGTTGTTATACTCGTATTGATTTGTTTCAGTGTTCTGCATTTGTTTGGTAAGAATTGTCTGGGTTCCATTCATCGCTCCTAAGTTTCCTATGAAGACTTGCATCCAGGCACTTTGTTTTGGCTAGAGTACCAATGGCCACATTTTTCAGCTTTCTCACAACCATAACTGCTTATTCATATTTCAATTGTTCAATCATCTTATCTTGTTGGAGGTGTCTGAACTCTTGTATTGATTCCTGTTGATAGAGTGGAAACTCCTGCAAACATGCAGTTTGAGAATGGAATGTTGAAACTTCAAAAAGGATAAGGTCACCACTACCGGGTTTTGAAGGCAATCAATCTGTCCAGAAGGTTGATTTTCTCATGAGGAATCTTGGATGTTAGTTTCTTTCTTTCTTTTTTCCCCTCTTTAATGATTCTTTAATTCTTAGTTCTTCTCCAAATGCTAGTGTTAGCAGCAATTAGATTGAGATAATATATCAATGCATATCTTACTAATAGCACTTTTCCTTATATATTATCTATAAATTATTAAGCATTTTTATGGGCCTGTCTTGAAACCTTGCTGCATTTTGGTTTGTTTCTGAAATTTTTTACATTCTTGGTATTCCTGTTAGTGAGAAATCATCACAGTTTCAGCTGTTTCCTCACCTTACATTTTTCATCTTGATGGACCATAAATGCTGCAATTATTTTTCAGGCCTGATGTATCCCCTCCTAGATTGGGCAGCCGAAGGAAATCTCCAGTAAATTATGATAAGTCCTCTCCTCAACAGAGCATTCACCATGTTGAGTCATATTCTGATACACAGAATGCTTCAACTCTCTCTCCACCAAGGCCTTCTTTTCCTAATGCAACCAAAAGGGCTAGATCTCCTTTACCCTCTGCCGATGCTTTGGCAACATCTACTGAACTTGATTCTGAGAGGTATTTTCTGTTATTCTGTTTACTATTCGGCTCTCTTCAGGGACACTTGCATTCTATATCTCATAAATTCAACAAGTTGGTGTATTCTGAAGTAAATTTTTAGTGCAGGGAAATGCAAGCAAAGGCAAGGCGGTTAGCCCGCTTTGGTTCTGAACTGAGCCAACCAATGCAGAACGTGCATGATCTAGTAAAGCGTAAACCTTCTGGAAATAGACAAAACCAATCTTCTTTGGACAAATGGAATGCGGATAAGAATTCTGATGTTGCACGGGATTTGGCTAGTGGTGACGGTTGGTTTGATACTGAAGGCTCAGAATCATCTCAAGTTGTGGTTGGCCTTTGTCCAGATATGTGTCCAGGTATGTTCAAGGTTTTGGATGTCATAGTCATGTGTATTTATTATCTATCTTAATAGTTGTTAGATGCTTAAATGAATGTCACCCTTGTTCTTTATCAACAAAACTCAAAGAGCATTAAACCATCTCAGAGTAGTAAGCTGGATTGATGTTCTTATGTTTTAGAATCTGAACGAGAGGAGCGTGAGAGAAAAGGAGATCTTGACAGGTATGAGCGCTTTGATGGAGAAAGAAACCAAACGAGCAAATTTCTTGCTGTTAAAAAGGTAATTAATGAGTAATCTTAGTCTCATGTCCACCTAATAGAATTTGTTCCGAAATTACCTTTCACCTATAACAAAAAGCCTGATTGGAAGTTCTTATCTAATTCATACAGTATAATAGGACAGCTGAGCGAGAAGCTGACTTGATAAGACCTATGCCAGTCCTGCAGAAGACGGTTGATTATCTTCTGAGTTGCTGGATCAACCTTATAATGACGATTTTTTGAGTATTTACAACTTTTTGTGGGATAGAATGCGAGCTATAAGGATGGACCTTAGAATGCAGCATATTTTCAACCAACAAGCTATCGTCATGCTAGAGCAGATGGTATCGTTCAGTTATCATTCTGTTTGCCTTTTTCTTTCTTTTTGCTGTCTATGCAATACAAGTTGAAGAGTTGTTGTTTCTTTTCTGTCCCAAGATAAGACTCCACATTATTGCTATGCATGAGTTGTGTGAATACAAGAAAGGTGAGGGTTTCTCAGAAGGATTTGATGCACACTTGAACATAGAACAAATGAACAAGACATCAGTCGAGCTGTTTCAAATGTACGATGACCACAGGAAGCAGGGAATCAGTGTTCCAACAGAAAAGGAGTTCCGTGGTTATTATGCGCTTCTTAAGTTGGATAAGCATCCAGGGTACAAAGTAAGTTATCTTTCATCTTGGCCATGCCTTTAACCAGATTTAATTGTTACCTTATTTCTCTCTTTCTATGCTAGGTGGAACCTGCAGAACTCTCACTTGACCTTGCTAGGATGACTCCAGAGATAAGATGCACTCCAGAAATTTTATTTGCTCGAGATGTAGCAAGGTGTTTACATGCATTAACAGAGTTATTTTTAATATATTAACATGAATTGTAACAGAACCCAATGGTTTTGCCATTCCAGAGCTTGTAGAATAGGTAATTATATTGCCTTTTTTCGCCTTGCAAGGAAAGCAACTTACCTCCAGGCTTGTTTGATGCATGCACACTTTGCCAAGGTAATATACTTCCATGTAATGCACATTCCTTTACCGTGAAATTCATATGACTGATATGGTTGTGTGCTGATATTTTCTGAACATCATGCATAGGTTTCCTTGATATCCCATTGAAAATGAATGATGCATCAATGAAGCTGGAATATACTTCATTCTATTATCTTTGCTCATGTAATAAATTCTTTTGATGCATTAATTTCAAATATTTCTAATCTAGCTATTATTAGTAAGAAACATGAATGGAATTTGTGTATTGATTTTTGTGTTGGAGTATGGATCTTAAAATAAATGAGTAGCAAAGATGAAGTTCTAGGGGATCCCATTAGGTGTAGGATCATTGTAGTGGAAGAGATTCTTTTGAGATTTCCTTGGCTGCATGATCAACGATGTTTTCACATTTGAAGACTTTTATGAGGCCAATGGAAGATGATGATATTTTTGGCCAAAACTATTATGCAGGGGATTTATATTCCTTGCATGCAGCCAGTTGAGTTTAAGAGGAAAAAAACAGGTGATTTGCATGCCTTGCAAGTGGTTTTGAGTGAGCGTGGAGAGATATAAAGGTAACAGTCGGCCAATCAGGAGTATTTGATGGTCACTAGTTGGTAGTCTGGGACATTGTTAACTTGACATATTAGCAATTTGATAATGAATATGTCATCTTTTGGTTCCCTTATAGTTTAATTTTGGAAACTTTCATGTCTAATTTTGGCAAGGAGCTGCGTAGTTTGAAATTATATTGTTTTTTGAACTCAATTAGTTCTTGAGATTCTTTTATAGCTACAGATTGAATTAGGAAAGTCTCATCAAATTGTTACTTAATAAGGGTTTCCAAGTTTATCTGAATCATGGTAGGTCGAACCGTGTTGAACTAGCCTTTTCAGGCTGAACTGATTGAAAATCGGCATGGTTTTGGTTTTTAGTTCAGTTTAGACCCTGAATTGGTGCAAATTATCTGGTTTAAGGGTGGGTTTTGTTTTTTTTTTTTTTTTTTGGGGGGGGGGGGGGGGTGGTGTGACATGTGATCGCTTGTGAGCTCACATCCTCTCTCTTCTCTTCCTTATTTTCATTTAAAATCATTTAAGTAAGATTTCTTATGGAAACAAGAGAATATTTTCCATTTGAATTCAGCAAAAATATCAAAAAAAATTAAATTCCTTAATTTTTTTAGTCAATTCTTCCTCTCAACAGCAAATTCAAAGAATTTCAAAAAATGATACTTTATTAAACATTAAGTTGGGTACTTTTATGCTAAATAAAAATCATAGAAAATTAATTTAACTTAAAATGATGAAAAAACAAAATATCGAGAAAAATTATTTATTAATATAAGTTGTCAGGCTTTAATCAACTCTTGGTTAAATTTATAGGGTTTCAAAATGAGAGAGGATCATGGTAATAATGAACCTCATATTGATTTATGCCAACTTAATTCATAGCTCATTAAAATGATAAAATTATCTTGCTATAAAATTCTAAAGTTAAATATGTTTTTTAGGGTCCAAATAGTGATGGGTCGCTAGACTAAAGGTCGGATTTTTTCTAGTGACATGGTATAGATTGAATCCTAAGAAATACATATTAACTTTAGGATTTTATGGTAAGTTTAATTTTATTGTTTGGATGTACTATGCATCAAGTTAGCATAGCACAGTGTGAGGTTTGCTAGTATTGTAATCCTGTCTAAAATTGAAAATCTTGTAAGTTCGGTCTAGAGTTGATCTAAGCTTTCAACTTGTGTTTTAAAATAATTTTTTTAGTATTTTATTTTCTCATAATTTTTAAGTTAAATTGATTTTCTGAGATTTTTATTTGGAGTGAAAATACTCTAACTTGATATTTACCAAAGCGTTATTTTCTGAAATTCTCCGAATTTGTTCTTGCATTATTTTCTAAATTTTTTTAAATTTGTTCTTTAGAGGGAGAGTTGACATTTTATTCTTAAGGAATTTGATTTTTTTAATATTTTTGTTGAATTCAAATGGAGGTATTTTCTTATTTTTATAAGAAATTTTAAGTAAATAGATTTTATTTACTTAAATGATTTTGAATGAAAATAAGAAAGAGGAAAGGATGAGAGCTTATGGAAGGTTTCCAGCCTCGTATACCATATAAAAATTGAAAAAAATATAAAAAAATAAAAAAATTACAAAACATGGTGAATCGACTCATACTTCAGTTAACTATCAGTTTGGTATCAAACCGCGTTTTAGCCTACTACAATCTGAATATTTCTAAGTCATCTTTTCTTTGTCTAATAAGTATAATTCTCTTTCTTTCATCACTCTCAGACTAGTTAAAATATTCACAAGTCAAAATAGAAATCCTTGCTTATCCCCTTAAAATAAAGTTTTTTTTTTTTCATTTCTATGTTTTGGCGTCTTAAAATTACAACAGACCTACCAGACTGAATACTATTTATATACTAAATTATGGGTTTTCTCTTCTTCTTCCTCCATGGTGTAACCCTATGCTTGGAAGGTCAGACTCCTTTTTACCTTAGGTTATCTCTTATCATGCATTGCCTCCGAGACTAGGCATGTGCCAAAGAATGTGACAATCAGCTGCAAGCATGCAGGTTTAAGTCCTATGGCATGCAAGGCATTAATTTCAGATAAACATAATAATTAACTAATAATAATTCATAACATAAATTTTTCATGACAAGTCAATTTCAAACAATAAGTCCATGACTAAATTTATAAAAGGTTTACAATGGTCAAACCAGAACAGTTGGAATATTCCTCAGAATCATAAGGCTGGATTAGTGCAACTAAAGCCTCACTCTAAGCACATGTCCGATATCTACCAACAGCCTCCTATGCCTCGGGCTGTAAAAAAGAGAAACAAAAAGATGGTGAGTTAAAAGCATAATAAGCAACCAAAATCATAGCTAGATGTATTAAGTAAGCTCATCAATACTTTTAATCATATATTAATGCATAATGTAAATATCATTTTGAAATTTATATGTAACATACTAATGTTGTCAAATAAGAATCTCATCAATAAAATTATACATATTATTCCAACAAAACTCTGTGTATACACTTAATTCCTTATAATTCAATTGTTTTTCTAAAAATCAATTTTGATAAGCCATCTTATAATTATATTTTCACATTCATTTTAATAAGTAATCAATCTGTAAAACTATGGCCACATATAATCCTTTAACCAGGTTCAAAGAATATCGTACTATATATAACCTCTGGGAAGTATATGTAAAGTAATGTCACATTTAACCTTTACAGAGTAGGTCCAAAGTGCATAGGGTTTCAAAACAAACATATGGCTATGTATAATCATGACTGAGAGTTCATAATATGCAAATTGACTGGGAGTTCATAATATGTACATTCTCAATAATCATGTCAATTTCTTATTTTATAATTTACAGATATGGTCCCTTAACCATAGATTACTTATTCATGCATAATATTAATATTTCAAATTTCAAACTAAATATTCAAGTACTTTCACATATAAATTCAGGAGCAAATTTCTAGGTAATTTGGCAATTATAACAGAACTCTATAAATACATATGCATACAATTTTTGAAACTACAGAATTCTAGTAAGCTTGCATGATCTCATTTACATATAAATAAGGCATACCAAATATTTTATAAAATTTTTAAACCATTTGATAATCTCATGTGTGTGTGTGTGTAATAGCACTCTAATAATTAAATTCTATCACTTTGAGACTCTCTCTCCAAGACCTAATATTATCCAAAATATAGACATATCAATATTGAAATAATTTTCTAAAATTCCTGGAGTCCTCAATTAAATAACTTATTTATTTCTTATTTTCACAATTCAAATTTTTGATTCATTACACTCAAATCAATTTGGTCTAGGCCCACATTGGTCTGACCATACTCTAGACTACTTACTCAAAATCAATTTGAAATCAAAGACCATGATCTCACCTTAATTAGATGATTGGGGGGAACAGGCTTTGAGCAATTTATCCAGTAATAATCATGGTTTCAGACTTGTGACTTGTCCCATAATTCTAATCGTCTACTGAGGTTGAAGGTCCTGATCACAGGTATGAGCTTGATCAACCTTCAACCATAAAGGGAAGGAGAAAAGTAACTCTAACAACTGCACTACCATCAATGGAAGTCTATCAATTAAAACCATATTTGATCTAAATTAGGATCTGCGAGAGAAGGGATGAATTTCAATATAGCAGGTGGTTACAAGTTAGGTCCAAAGTCCAAGACTGTATATCTTGAGGAATAGAGAAAAGGTAACACTCTGCCGGTTCCACCTACGATCCACTTAGAGAAAGGAAGAGTTTTTTTTTTTTTCCTTGCAGAGAGAAATGAGAAAAAAAATGAAAGAGAACGAAAGGGAGGTTTTGTCCTCTCGGTGGAATGCTCAAAGATGCTGTCCTTGCACTAGTCATCTCTCATAGTATTTATGGTGTCACGTCCAAGCTAGGAATTGAAGAATTTCAAGATATTTATTGACAAATAATCCATGTTAAAAGATTATAAGTATAACTAGAGCCTATTTATAGAGTAAAATAGTCTAAAGACAATAGACATTCTAGTTCTTGTAGGATATCGATTTTTGAAAGAAAACTAAAGCGGTAAATATCTAAAAATAGATTCCTAACTGATATCAAACTTGTAAGCCATCTAACATGAGTTTTCATAATAAAGCGTAAAAAAGAGTTTATAGAATAAAGAAATATAAAAAGTTTGGTTAACATACAGAAAAAATATCCTTAAACTATGGCTGCGTAACGTCACTTTTATAATATCTAGAAGTTTTCCAAAACTAACACATCTTCTATAAATTGCTCATAAGTTCCTCATCCAACCTTTGGGCGATTCAAGATGCATTGGAAAGGTAACTAAATGCTAGACTTAATAGATGTGAATTTACTTGAAAACTTTAACTATATTGATCTTAGTAAAGCTTTCTTTTGGATTGATGTATATTTAGTTGCCTTTTCTAATGTGGTTGGAGGTGAAATTGCGCACACACACACACATACATATGTGTGCCCGAATCAACCTAGTAGGAGGATGGTACTAGTTTGACTCTATGTCAACTTAGTTGGATATCGACTTTTATTTTCAACTGGGGCTGGTAAAGTAGATTGGACCTTTGATCCTCATTAGATTGGGCAAAAGGGCCAGGCCTCACTCTTCTTTTATTCCTTTTCCTCTAGTCTCACTCAAGGCTTTAAATCCCATGAGACAGGATTGTTCTGATTTTTTCATGAAATGGGATGTGCCATCATCTCACCGTGTCACAACACTTGAGATGAGGACATCCCAAGACATGCCAACTGGGAAAGCTAGGACAATGGCGAAATAGTCCCGTCACAACGCTTGGAAAAGTAAGCTGCTTCGGTTTATTGTTGGGATGTTGAAACCATGGCCTCACTATTATGACATTTTCTCTATTTTGTTTATCCCATTGACCAAAGTCTAACAAGCCTTTTGAAATAAATTACCATCAAACTTGCAATATTAATTAACCCTTAGGAGGGCCTCCTTAGTTCCCAATCAAACAATAGTTCTATATCATTGGGTCATCATCTGCATATCATACTAATTTCATCCAAACAATGCAACATCTATAGTGCAGCCTATGTCTAATCATGTTTAGAAAGAAAATTCCTGCAACATTAAATCGCATCACTTTTTGAATTTCTTTATCCTCTCATGTCCTTAATTTGGTTTTTGGAACTTCATCTCTTTTATTTTCTAGTGTAATTGTGGAACAAAATCAAATTTAATTTTTTGCAACATTAAATTACATAAAACTTTGAACTTCTGTCTCTTATGTTCTTTATTTGTTTTTCAGATTTTCATCTCTTATATTTGTCAGAATAAGTGTGGAAAACTGCCATCAAAACTGGTGCTTTTCTGAAATGTGGATTTTCTTGTTGGGAGTGCCACCTCTATCATTGTTGGATGGTTTAGATTGTTGCAACTTTCCTTCTAATCTCCTGCATCATTTGAAGTTAGTGAACTTTACTGCATCATTTGGTTAATCTCATAGTTAAGTTGAACTTTACTGCCAAAGTAGTGAAATATTGGAATCCTAGCTAGCAGACATAGTTTGATGAGCTCTAAAACTAAAAAGAGGAATTAGGTGATCTCTCTCTCCACCCCTGCAGGAGTTCAAATTGCGCTAGCTCATCCACACTCGCACATTTAAAGCCCTAATCTTTATTACAGTTGTTACTTGTTAATGGTTTAAACAAGCTCCACATCAACTTTGTTTCTTGCAATTTTATTGATCATATGCTCTATGTACCTAAGACAGATTAGCATAATTTTCCATGATTTAACCTTACCATATAATCTTTGATGCAACTGTTAATGAAATATTGTGAACACATGTAATTTAAGCAACACTTTTTTTTGTCCAGTTAAGAATGCAGGCACTTGCTTCTTTGCACAGTGGTCTTCAGAATAACCAAGGAATCCCCATTTCACATGTTGTAAACTGGCTAGGCATGGAGGTAAATTTTTCCATGAAGTTCCTGGTTAATTATCAAATTCATGCCTGGATAACTTAATCGTCGGATGATTTCTTTACCCTGCACAGGGGGAGGATATTGAGAGTCTTCTAGATTATCATGGGTTTGTATTAAAGAAATATGAAGAGATGTATTTGGTTAAGGAAGGACCCTTTCTTAATAGCGACATGGATTTCCCAACCAAGTGCGCAAAACTTGTGCACCTCAAGAAGTCAAATAAGATTATTGATGATGTTTATTGTGCTCCTACCATCTCAGACGTCTCTGAAGAAACAAAAATTGTATCAGATGTCCCAGAAAGCATTGATCAGAGAGCTGTATCATCCAAAACAGAAGACCGGGTGAATGCAAGTAATGAAGAAGTGCATGGCTACAGATCTGCTTCTGATCTTAGGGTGGTCACTCAAACAGAACAAATGCTTGAGGTGCCACTGCCAGCTACGGTAGTTGAAGGAAATAATGCTGAAATGACAGAAGTCTTTCAACCATTTGCTAGTCATATAATTGAAGATAACTCAGTACATAACCATACACAGTGGGATGAGGATGAACAAATGACTGAATCAGATGGAGATACCTCCATGGATCAAGGAATCTTGTTTAAAGTGGAGGGAGATATAGTTCAAGCTGGAGTACCTGGAATCTCAAACTCCAAGTGCATAATGGAGGATTCAGCCCCTCTGACAGGAGCAGGCAAAAGCCTAGATCATGAAGAATCAACAGTTGTGCTTTATCAGAGGAATGAAGTTGCAAGCGAAAAGCTGAAACTGATTATAAGGTCATTGTTTTTTTTTAAAATTTTTTTTAATAATGTGTTTTAGAAACAAGAGCTAATGGTTATGGTCTATACATTTACTACCAGAAAATGGAAGCAAAGACAGCACTGCTGAGGGAAATCCGGGAAGAAAGAGA
Source organism: Calamus simplicifolius (assembly GCA_900491605.1). NCBI lineage: Eukaryota > Viridiplantae > Streptophyta > Magnoliopsida > Arecales > Arecaceae > Calamus > Calamus simplicifolius. The sequence goes on along the minus strand of UESW01001392.1, from coordinate 246,594 downwards.
GTTTTGTGCAAATGCAGCATTGAGTTCACTCTCACTAGGACCACCAGTTCGACTAAATGAGGTGGTAAGTTATTTTCCTGATGTCTGATTTCTACAAATATGTGAAAAAGATATTTTAAATTTAGCTTCTTATTCTACTTTATCTTTGAATGAAGCCACCAAGACGAGCCAGCAATGAGCTCAACATTGATTATGTTACACGAGAGAGAGATAGAAGATATAGAAAATCATGGTCAATACTGAATGTCTCAGAACTTGTTGCACCAATTTTGAGTGCAAAAAATCTGATGCCAAATGCCTTTGCTGGAAGCTGCTTGTCTTTGTCCAGGAAAAAAACACAGAGGGTAAGACCATTTCTTTGGCTACAAAATGGTTGCTGTCAAACTTATGGGGCCGGGTAAGGAAAATGATGAACTGATATTTTCATCATCTTGCTTATCAATATGGAAAAAGTGGATCAACAAAAATAGTCCTTCCGAAACCTGCTGTTTGTCTGTCATTAGGGAGGCAATGTTTGACCACGGGCAGCAACTTTCTAAAGATGATAATATTGATGGTACAAGCTGTATTGTGTTTCTGGCGTCTGAAAGCATTCCATGGGAAATTCAGAGGGTCCGGCTTCAGAACCTTTTAATGTCCATACCATCTGGATCAAACTTACCTCTTTTGATATTATTCGGTTGTGCAATTAAAGAAGAGACTGTTGCAGTTACAATTATCAACAGACTTGGACTTCATGATGCAGACAAGACGAGGATAAAGTTATTTTCAGTTATTTTCCTGGCTGAAAAGCTCTCCCAAGAGCACTTTGGTTTCTTCAGTGATGATAAATTGAGAGAGGGTCTGCAGTGGCTGGCAAACTGTTCACCTCTACAACCTTCTCTTAGGCTGGTGAAGACCCGGGAACTGGTCTTGAGTTATTTGAAATCTTCACTGAAGGTCCTTGACAACTGTAATGCCTCTGAAGTGGGCCCAGACCACTGCATCTCAGCTTTCAACATAGCCCTGGACCAATTGGCAGAGGAAATTCTGACTGCAGCATCCATGAACCAGATCCACTGGCCTTGTCCCGAAATTGATCTGCTTGAGAAATTGAGCAGTGAAAGAATGGTAGCAGACATGTTCTTACCAAGCATTGGTTGGAGCTTGCCTGCAAGAATTGGACCACTCGCTAGAGCACTCGAAGGCTGTAAACTTCCAAAATTTTCTTATGACCTGTCTTTGTTGAGCCAAGGTTCCCATATGGGTTCACAAATTTTAAATCAGAAACTAACCTTTGAAGAAAGCTTAATTAGTTATCTTACTGAATCAAGTCAATTATTGAATTTGGATCTAGCTACTAAGGAGGCAAGTGTAATGGTGCAAAAGGGTGCCGGTCTTGAGCTGCGTGATTCATGTTATTACATCATTCCTAGATGGGTTACAATTTTCTGGCGGATCTACAATTGGCGACTAATGAATTTGGCAGCTGGGGAGTCCTCAATTGCTTATGTGTTGGATCGGTCCGAGATGAATTCACTCTTGCGGAATGATGCTGATACATCTATGAAGTCCAATCAGGTTATGCAGGATTTGGACAGCAGATTTAGTTCTGAAGAGCATCAAGCGCTGCATTCTGTTTCAGATGGAGTTACGTTTGATGAATTTTTTGAAATCAACTTTAATGTTCCGTTTGTGGAGCAACCATCATCAGTTGACATGCCAGAATGTTCGCCCCCAAGGGTCACCCCAATGCCTCCATGTTCGCCTCCAGGTGTCAACCCTGAAGTTGGCCGTGCTTCTGAGACTGACAATGGAATTCAGAAAAATGATGAGGTTTTGAGAGGCAGTAGTTTTGCTGGTGATTTCTCCCTGTCAGAGGATAGAAATAAGCAGGGGATGGTAGCACCTTTGTCTATGAATAATGATAGGTTGGCCAAGCTATTGGAGCAGTGTAAGAGGTTGCAAGACATGATAGATGAAAAGCTTGCTATTTATTTCTGAATCTCATCTGTCTTCTTTTCCAATAATTATATAATGTTGTATTTTAATCATGTCCTTTTTCATTTGTTTCTACTAGCTGATATTCCCTGAGATGCCATTGAGTAAATTATAATGAGCTTCTTAAGTATGTTCACCACACAATTGCACCAAATTGCTCTGATGTGCGGCATACTTGAAAAGCTTATGGGAGATGGATGAGCCATTCTTGGCCCGTTTCGGGTAAAATGGCTGTCTGACTCAGAATATTCTGAGATCAAACATGGTTTACACGTCAAGCGGATGGGTAGCTGGTTTGCTGGGTAAGGTGCTGTTCGCGGGGAAATTCTATTTGGCCATAGTTTACACTTCATTTAGCTTTTTTTTTTTTTATGCAGAAGCCCTCCAATTTTACTTAGTAGCCCTCTTAAATTTATAAAATTTCTAAACTACCACTTTCTCCTTCACCCCCCTCCTCTCCGCCTCCTAAAATTACTGAGTCTCCCTCCTTTCCCTTCCTTTCGACTGCGCTCTCCCTTTCGCTCACGATCTTCACTAGCGGTGGCTTCCTCGGCAGCGGCTCTTCTTTCTCGATTTCATGGTCTTCTTTCTCGTTTTATGGTAAGCTTTCTCTCCCTTCCCCTTTCCTTCCTCACTCAATCCGCCCCCTCTCCGCCTCCCTCCTTCCCTTCCTCCTGCTTTAAAAGCCTCCGCCACCTCTCCGCCTCCCTCCTATGATCCACAGTCGGTTGAGTCTCTATTCGGCCATGGTTGGCCGAATAGAGACTCTGTTCGGCCCAGCAGGCCGAACAGAATTAAATCTGTTTTGGGTTGGGTTCCCAACAGGCCGAACAGAATTAATTAATTATAAATTATAATTATAATAGTAATAAAGTATATTATAATTAAGAGATATTATAATTATTATAATAAAGTATACTATAAAGTATAATAAAAATATTATAATAAAGTATATTATAATAAAAGTAGTATAATAAAGTATATATAATAAAAGTATTATAATAATTATATTATAATTATAAAAGTATTATAATATAGTATTATAATAAAGTATTATAATTATAATAGTATTATAATAAATATATTATATTATAATTATAATTAATTATAATTATAATAAAGTGTACTGTAAAGTATAATAATATAGACTTTAAAATAAAATATATAATTAAGAGATATTAAAAAATATGATAATATATATCTTTTAAAATTTTTATTTTAAATGAGTTTATATTATTAATATTATTAATAAATATATATTATTAATATTTTAAAAATAAAAAAATTAAAATTAAAGAGAGTTATGTTATTAATAAAGAGTTATTAAAATTTTTTAAAATATATTATTAATGTTTATCTTTTAAATTTTTTTATCAATGAGTTTATATTATTAATATACATTACTAATAAATATATGTTACTAATATAAATATATTATAAATATATTATTAAAATAGTTTAGGTTATCGATGAAATATTTTGACATAATTTTATCTGTGTTTTAATGATGAATAATGCAATGTTCCCGATATGGATGCTGGTCCCTCACGAGTTAGAGTTAGACCCATAACGTCTGCCAGGAGATGTCGTAGAACCCAGGTTGAGCCTCAGGTTCCTGAGGTTCTTGTACACCATCGCCCCCAGATGAGACAGTAGACGAGGACATCATAGCTATAGATGTTGATGATGATGAAGCGGATGGGCCTTGTCCAGGCGGTCCTGAGGATGAGTCTGTTCTTAAGAGTTTCAGGACATATTGCAGCCTTCATCTGGAGGCAACATGTATTTGTTCGTTGTTCTACTGTATTTTATTTAATATATTATTCGATGCTGTTATATGTGTTATTCATGTTATCCATTTATATTTCACAGGAATAGACTCCACTGAAGTGCATGAATCATGCTGCCAAAGTAGGTGAGTAGCAGTGGCGGGCATCAGGGCAATCGAATAGGAGATTCAGGGATATAGTTCAGCAATCGGGTCTTCTTGAGCTAGTGCATTGCTCTTATCGGTTCGCCGATAAGATTCTTGTCTCAAGCTTTGTAGAGAGATGGAAGCCCGAGACGAACACCTTCCATCTTCCCTTTAGCGAGATGATAATCACGTTGGATGATGTTGCCGCCATATTAGGGATTAGTGTCATGGGTGCCTCAGTGTCCTTGTCTACAGATAGGATGAGTGATCGGGATGCTGAGGACCTACTAGTGCAGCTATGGATGTATCATGGGATGACACGTTCAGGAGGTTCTATCTGTCCACGGTCAGTCTGTGAGGTTAGAGTGGCTGAAGAGTCATTTCATGATGTATCAGATAGAGATAGCCGCCATAGGATAGACTGTGCAGCGTGAGCGTATTTGCTTTTTTTGTTAGGGTGTACACTTTTTGTCGATAAGAGCGGGACGAGGGTGCCTATAGCTTATCTTGCTCTGCTTTGGCATTGGATAGAGTGAGCACATATGCCTGGGGTGCGAGTGCCTTGGCTCATTTATATCGGCAGTTAGGGATTGTGTCTATGGCATCCATTAGACAGATAGTGGATATATGATGCTTCTCCAGGCATGGATTTATGAGCATTTTCTCTTTCTCACTCCTCATCCAGCCCTGGACTATACTGATGCTAGGCCCTGCATACACCGATGGACTCCCGGCACTCCACCCCATTCTACGACGGACCATTTGGTGATTCTACGCGAGTCATTGGACGTATTAAGTGCAGATGAGGTATGTACCATAGGACCATGCACTTGTATATTTCTATAATTTGTCATACATTATCAAATTGATTACGATTTAATATATACAGGTAGTTTGGGATCCCCATCGTCTTATCCGGGATGATCGTCCATTCCTTGATATTGCATTCTTTAGTGGATGTCTGAAGTGCATGGATGTCGTAGAACCCTATCATCCTGAAAGGGTTTTACGATAGTTCGGTAGGATACAGACGATCCCCCGTATGCCACTAGCCCTGAGCGAGCCAGCAGAGGATCGATAGCAGCATCATACCGCATCTGGTACGTCTTCTATGAGCAGTTATGGGAGAGGTGGGAGGATCACCTGCTGAGCTAGCGAGCATGAGCCATCCGGTGACCCGACCCTCAGATTGCATACCGAGATTTTTGGAGTGGTATTCTTGGATCACGCATCTAGCTGTTCACCCTCCGGAGAGCCGATCCAGTATCTACTTCTGATCATGTCCCGATGATGCTGATGCTGATGTGCAAGGCCGACGTATTGCAGATGCACTTGGCCTTTGCACTAGCATACCTGATATGGATCGGAGGAGGCTGCTGCGTCACAAGGGACGTACATGTACGATGTCATATCGCAGATTGCACATGTGTTGCAGGGTCAGCATATCTCTACGGTTGAGTCTGATCACTACAAGAAAATACTAAATAGCGACCCCATTTTAGCGACGCATTTTGCGTCGCTAAATTGTGACCAAAATTGCGACGCATCAACGACAAAACAAATAGCGACGCAGAAAAGATGTGTCATAATTTAGCGACGCATTAGCGCAAAAATTAAGAAAATTATAAAAACCATTAATTTAGCGACGCAACAAAATTCATCGCTAAATAGCGATTCATTAGCGACGCAATTCGAAAAAAATTTAAATATATTAATTTTAATTTTAAATAATTTTAAAAAATCATTAATTTAGCGATTGCAACAAAATGCATCGCTAAATAGCGACGCATTGGTGATGCAATTCAAAAAAATAAAAAAATAAATATAAAATTTAAATAATTTTTAAAAATCGTTAATTTAGTGACGCAACAGAATGCATCGCTAAATAGCGATGCATTAGCGACGCAATTCAAAAAAAATTTAAAAAATAATTTTAATTTTTAAATAATTTAAAAAATTGTTAATTTAGCGACGCAACAAAATGCGTCGCTAAATAGCGACGCATTAGCAACGCAATTCAAAAAAATTAAAAAAAATAATTATAAATTTTAAATAATTTTAAAAAATCATTAATTTAGCGACGCAACAAAATGCGTCGTTATTATAGCGACGCATTAGCGACGCAATTCAAAAAAAAATTAAAAAAAAATTTTAATTTTTAAATAATTTTAAAAAATCATTAATTTAGCGATGCAACAAAATGCGTCGCTAAATAGCGATGCATTAGCGGCGCAATTCAAAAAATAAAAAATAATAATTTTAAATTCTAATAATTTTAAAAATAGTTAATTTAGTGATGCAATAAAATGCGTCGCTAAATAGCGACGCAATTCAAAAAAAATTAAAAAATAAATTTTAATTTTAAATATTTTAAAAAAATTGTAATTAGTGACGCAACAAAATGCGTCGCTAAATAGCGATGCAATCAAAAAAAATTAAAAAAAAAATTATAAATTTTAAACAATTTAAAAAATCATTAATTTAGCGACGCAATAAAATACGTCGCTAAATAGCGATGCATTAGCGATGCAAAATTCAAAAAATTTTAAAAATCTTAATTAGCGACGCAACAAAAT